>JAINUG010000027.1:4142500-4560000 GCA_029706075.1 Aldrovandia affinis | reverse complement strand
AACATAGATCAATATATTACATTATTGCACATGAAGTGCTACTTATACACACACATAACTATCATTATATCAATGCAACGCATATCATATGGGGCGGCAGTGTAGTATAATGGTTTGGGAGCTGGGCTTGTAACTCAGAGGTTGCTGGTTCAATTCCCAGGTGGGAGCACTGGATAAGAGCGTCTGCTAAATGCCTAAAATGTAAATGTCATATCTCAACTATTACTATCAGTATAGGTAGTATCATAGGATAGATATCATAGGAAAGGACACAATCATTCATATGTCAAGATACCCACACTAGACCTACGTGTAACTCTGCCTCCCACTACTTGCAACATTCCTTTATTTGTGGTAAACACGAGGAGAAAGCTGTGGTCGATTGCCTGGGAGAGAGGACAGATTGGACCACAGCGAGCAGGACTGAAGCGCAGACAGTCAATACCACACGTGTGACCATCACCTCTGGGCTCCTCTTTAGTAGAGCAGTGGCATTGTTTTTGTTTTTCACAATTTTGCTGAGTCACGCTAAGAAACCATGGCTGCAATACACTCCCTTCCTATCCTGGCTAGCTTTCTCTCTCTCTCTCTCTCTCTCTCTCTCTCTCTCTCTCTCTCTCTCTCTCTCTCTCTCTCTCTCTCTCTCTCTCTCTCTCTCTCTCTCTCTCTCTCTCTTCTCTCTCTCTCTCCCTCCCTCCCTCCTTCTCTTTCTGACTCACTCCCTCTTGCTATAACTCACTCCCACTCTTGCTGTCTCTTTATCTCTGTGTTTCTGCCATATGCAAAACATCAGGTGAAAATAAGGACAATTTTTTTATTATTATTGGTAAAATAAAGATTAAAAATAAAGATTTGGTTTGCCTTGCTCTCTTCTTTGTCACTCAAACACACACACAGACACACACACACACACACACACACACACACAATATACACATGTACAATTACCTTCTAAGTTATTCACACCCTTGATAAAGATGCGCAAAGAAGGCTGTATCAAATATATTTTTTGTAGAAAATAAATTATATTAAAATTATGTTACAAAATCTTTCTCTCTGAGCAATTGCAGTAGTAAAATAAAATAATATAATTTCCCCAATTTACAATATATATATCAATATATCAATATATCAATATCAATATATCTCATTGCCTGTATTGTTTATTTCATAGAGCCTTCTTTGCTCGTCTTTATCAAGGGTGTGAATAATTTCCGAGGTATCTGTACACATGGATGAACTTTTTTTGTCCGTTGTATGCATTCTCTGTCACACATGTGCAAACGCTCACTTGTGATGTCACGGCTCTTTCGTCCGGATGTCTCTCTGTCTCACATGCAGCCCTTTGGCCCTGCTGTAATATCTGCGTGAAGCATAATCTCTCTGTAGGGGCTCTTTATTTGGCAGCCAGTTTTGTTTCCCTGACCCAATTCATGACAGGGAGCTCTTGGCTCTTGCTGGCATGCCCGTATGTGAGTGTTGCTTCAGGCAGCTCATTGCTTTGACCGGTCAAGATTCCTCCACAGAAACATACAGAGCACATGTCTTGCTTTCGAACATGTTCCCCTTGAGGAACGCAGAAATATTTGTTATATTTAAAATGTCCTCACCATGCCAAATGTTTCCCTAATAAGAGAACTTTCGCATGAGAAATGATTTAATAAGACCACCTTTAACCATGCTTTAGCTGTAGCTTCTGCAGTTATCACCTGACAAAACACTGCACATTCCACATAAAATGATATGTTTGAAATGCCATTTCAATTAATATAATTTTGAGTGCTTGACGTTCCTCCACCACGCATCCAGTTGTACAACACGCAAGGGAATCCCATGACATCGTTCAGCCCCCTCCTAGGACCGCATTTCCACGTACAGTGACGATGTGGTAAAATCGGAAATGAGTATAAAATCAGATAACATTCGCTCCCATTATCTCTGTCCCCGGGTTTTCCTGCTCTGTTTTGTCCTTCCATCACCAGGACCTGCGTCACTCTCCCTCACCAGCGCCTAACAAGAGGCCTGTGAAGACACACGCGAGACACGTTCTCTGAACAGCAGCGGAATCCACAGAGCGACGATTCCACGAATGTAGCTGCAAGCAACGCTAATTCATGAAGAGCTGTGAAAGAATATAGCTAACAATATCGGACATTTGAGTGAACCCAGAAGCGGCCAGCTCCCTTTGTTCAAAACTCATCTCCGATAATAAACTTTGCTCCCTGGAAACCTACCCAGAGACTTCACTTCAAACGTGAACATTTTGACATCTGACCCGAAGACGTCACGACCAGATTCCCACGTCTCCTCCGAACCCAAATGCAGCTACACACTCATGCAGATACATACAAGCATTCACACATATCGTTTTTGTTCATTAATGTATTGAATTGTACTTTGCTATTTTCATACCTTATGTTCAATAAATGTCATATTATTGTCTGTCTTAATGTTGCACCTGTATTGAATCGAGCCAACCTCTTCTAATAAAGAACTCCTTGATGCCTTCAACCCCTTGGTTAGGTCATCAATGTTATAGATTTTGTATTAACTAAATATATAATGTTGTGATCTGATTAAGATAAATTAACTATTAATATTGTAATTTACTTGTAATTATTCATTTAATTACTCATTGAGATTCCAATTTGATAGTGTGGCATCCCAAGGGGCTGCCTAAGAAAATGGCTGCCGGGTCCTTCAACACATGGCAGCCATTTTCACTACATTTCCCAGCAGACCACAGCAACACCTGAACGGAGTCAAGCAATGGAGCTAACGAACAGCTGAAAGCCATTTTAAGGCCTATTTAAAGGGCTGGTTATCACTACACTTGGAGAGGAGTAGGAAAGTGTTGGTGAGGAGTTGGTGAGGAGTTGGTGAGGAGTTGGTGAGGAGTTGGTGAGGAGTTGGTGAGGAGTTGGTGAGGAGTTGGTGAGGAGTTGGTGAGGAGTTGGTGAGTGTTTGTTTAAAGAGAGAATACCTGTGAAGTCGTTTGACCAGCCAGGATTTGGAGAGAGTGTTTGTTGGAGTGTTTGTTTTGTGTGTCTTTGGGATTGGATTGTTTTGGCTTTGGACTACGGACTGGATTGCGGACTAAGAACTGGATTTTGGACAACGGAACGGACTTTGACAACGAGAAAGGATTTGTGGACTTTGTTTGTATTCCCCCGAATACCCCGCCCTTTGTTTTGTGTAACGCGTTCGTCATAGTTAGTGTAATAAATTATCATTTTGTTTTCAAATACTGCCTCCTCCTTGTTGTTAAACTTGCCTACGCCCTCTGCAAGGTCCGTGCGTGTCGCCCAACCCCTGGGGACACCACATATGGTGGAGAATGCGGGCAGAGGGCATCACTTACAGGCAAGAGGAGGTAGTGCAGCAGGATTTAATTTTTGAATTTTTTAAAGGAAAAAGCACGCTCATGGAAGGTGACTGGACAGGAGGCCCAGCCATGGATGCCTGGAACAAGGAACAGGCCCAATTGGCACAAAGTGGTGCCCCGTGGTGCATATGCTGTATGGAGTATGGCCACCAACCCAGTGAGTGTTCCATGAGGGAAGAAGTGGGCTGGAAAGACCCAAAAGAGAGACCAGAACCAAAACAAGTCGGAGAGAAAAATGGCCACCCCTGCTCTGTGGTGCCCCCTAGGAAAAAAAGTCAAAAGATCCCAGGTAGGCCGCAAAAGCAGCATAAAAGTGTCGCAGACAAGTGTGCTGTTTTAGAGTCAGAGCTAGGAGAGGCAAAAGATATAATCAAGGGCAAACAGGAAGAGGTCCACAAATTGGAGCAATGCTGTCGGGACCAGAGGAAGACCTGGTGAAGAACCAGAGACGGGCGGCCATGGTGGAGGACCAATGGCGAGTCACCCTCCGGGAGGTCCAGCAACTGAAAGGTGTCCAGACTGAGCTGTACCAGACGAAAGCTGAGTTGGGGACCTCGGAGGAGCGCCATCTGGTGGCCGTGGGGAGATTGCTGCAGGAGCACACTGACTCGCTGAGAGTGCTGGGAATCATGGCTGGGGAGCTGGAGAAGGACAAAGCATCCCTGGGCGATGAAGTGAGGCAGGTCGAGGCCCACAACCTGGCGCTCGAAGAGCGGGTGAGTAACCTAACCCAGATGCTTGAGAATGAGCAGCGACAGTGTCTGGACATGCAGGAGTCCCAGGACCAGGTCACAGATGAGTATTCCAGGGCCTTGGGGATGCACAGACCAGGCTCGCCCAGAAGGAGGCAGAGCTAAGGAAAGCAGCGGAGAACCATGCGTCCGAGGTGGAGCAACTCCGGTGCCGAGTGGAGCAGGAGAGCAGGGATACGCACCAGGTCGAGGCCAGCGCCCTGCGGGAGCAGCTGGCCGAGCTGGAGAAGAGCGTGGAGCAGGAAAAGGCCCAGAACAAGGAGCTACAGGCGGTCCAGGAGAAGGCCTTGAGGGGGGAATCCGAGAAGCACGGCCAACAGCTCAAGGAGCTCCGTGACAAGCTGGAGAAGACTGAGCAGGAGCTCAGCGGCTCTCGACAAGAGCAAGGAGCTGGAGCAGCTGGCGGCGGAGCTGCAGCCTTACAAAGAGCAAGGCCAGTCTCTCTACTGAGCTAGCCTCCTCCAAGCAGGTGGCTGAACAGTTAAGGGCAGATTTAGCGGATCTGAAGCTAGTATCATTGAACACCTCCAAAGAAGTCGAGGAGCTCAAGGTCAGAGAGAGGCCCTTCAAATGCAGCTCTCAGCCTCTGCCTCCGAGCTGTCCACCCTGAAGAGCGGTCACAAAGACTCTCGTCGAAAAACGAACCTGCAGGTTCTGAAGGAGCAGCTTGTGAAGGAGAAAGAAGAGAAGTGCTCCAGGAACCGGCAGTTGGAGCAAGAGATGGCCACATTGTCCACAGAAAGGCTGAGCTCTCTCGGGCTGTGGAAGACCTTTGGGCCAGTGTGGAAAAGCTGGAGACTGAAAACAAGGACCTCAAGAACACCAGAGTGGATCTACAAGACCGATTGGAAGGGGTGAGTGCGGAACTGAAGTGTGTAAAACGTGTCCCTGTTGTGAAAGACTCTAGCATGCAGGTGGAGAACGCACAGCCAGGTGAGCTGGCAAGAGATGATGACCAGACATTGGAGTCAAAGTGGGATCAATGGTCCTCAGTCCCCCTCAGCCTGCCAGACCCTGGAGGGGAACTGGAGGAGCAGTATGTGGAGGTTGAACTGTGGACGGACCACAGTGTTGAAGAGGGACGCTTGGCTATGGCTGAGGAGGCCTGGTTGAAGGCCCAACCATCTCCTGATGTGGTGAGTCCGTCGCAGGCACTGAAATTGAGAAAAGTGGATATTGGTGGTTTTCCCTTGAAGAGAAATGGAAAACTGAACAGGCTGACGGTTAAAGGAAAAGGTGATTTGAAGGAAAGAAGGACAAAGAAAGACAAAGACAAAATTAACAGTGTTGTGAAGAGCATGCTTTCCCAGTTACCCCACCTGACCCCTGAAAGGAAAAGGGACGTGGAAGAAAAGGCCAAAGAATGGACTATGGAGGAAAAGGGCTGCGCAGGGTTCGCTGGAGCAGCCATGGAAGACTGGTGAGGACCCGAGCAAGACGGGTACTTGTCCGGTC
Organism: Aldrovandia affinis; assembly: GCA_029706075.1. Taxonomy (NCBI): domain Eukaryota; kingdom Metazoa; phylum Chordata; class Actinopteri; order Notacanthiformes; family Halosauridae; genus Aldrovandia; species Aldrovandia affinis. Next base: position 4,554,408 of record JAINUG010000027.1, on the reverse strand, counting down.
CATGAAGCCCAGAGCCAGTACCCACATGTGGCCAGTTGGGGGCAACCAAGGTGGCGACTTTCGCCATTTCTAACAGCTTACAGATGTTCTTGCAGGTGATGAATGGAGATGGAATCTGGACATTTGACCCTGGCGGAAAAACTGCCTGAGTGGACCTGGAGAGGACCCTCCTGGTGGCCGCAGGACATGGCACTCAGCCCTCCCGAGGTCAGAGCTGAGGAGGAGGGTGTGTGGCATCCCAAGGGGCTGCCTAAGAAAATGGCTGCCGGGTCCTTCAACACATGTCAGCCATTTTCACTACATTTCCCAGCAGACCACAGCAACACCTGAACGGAGTCAAGCAATGGAGCTAACGAACAGCTGAAAGCCATTTTAAGGCCTATTTAAAGGGCTGGTTATCACTACACTTGGAGAGGAGTAGGAAAGTGTTGGTGAGGAGTTGGTGAGTGTTTGTTTAAAGAGAGAATACCTGTGAAGTCGTTTGACCAGCCAGGATTTGGAGAGAGTGTTTGTTGGAGTGTTTGTTTTGTGTGTCTTTGGGATTGGATTGTTTTGGCTTTGGACTACGGACTGGATTGCGGACTAAGAACTGGATTTTGGACAACGGAACGGACTTTGACAACGAGAAGGATTTGTGGACTTTGTTTGTATTCCCCGAATACCCCGCCTTTGTTTTGTGTAACGTTCATCATAGTTAATAGTTAAGTATATTTTTATGAGACTGATATACAAAACCTAATATTATAAGAATACTTGTATTTTTGGCTGCTACCGTGTTGGGAATGAACAAGCCTTACATTGTGCCGTCAACTATATTAGAATTCTAACTTCTAGTGGGATAGCACTCTACAACTGGAAAACGACGAAAGGTTCCACCCTTTAACATTTAGTTGTACTGTATGATGCTTTCACTCCCATTATCGGTGAAAAAGTATAAAACACACACCCTCGATGACGAGGCGTAGACCAGGTAGCCGAGCAGGCAAAAAAATATGAATTGAGGTCGCACTCTCTTTATGACTGTTTATTATTAAAAAACAACCCCAGTGATTTGCCACCTCTGCGCCTGTATCAGGGCATTGACCATTTATTTAAGCTTTATTTAAGCAGGTAGGTCAAGTGAGAAATCAATTCTCATTTGCAGCAGTGACCCGCATGTGTGGGGAATTCAAAGGGATTATGGAGCCCATCAGATATAGGGAGGATTAATGGATGACCAGATGTAGAGAGACGGGTTTTGTGGACATTTGGCCAGGACACCGGGGTTAACAGCCCTACTCTTGCAAATGAGCTCTTTCATTAATGACCACAGTGAGCCGGGAACTTGGTTTAATGTTCCATCCAAAGAACAGATTGAGGGGGGCCTCCGATAGCATACCGGTCTAACGCACCCGTATTTGGCTGGCCCTTTACGAGTGTGGCTGCCTATCACGGTTGCTGTTCGAAACCCGTCTGTACCTGACCAGCCGTGGTGGGGAGTCCCGATTGTTTGGCTGTCTGCCCCGGGGAGGGGGAGAAGGTGAGCCGGCATGAACTCGCTGAGAAGCACGTAAGGGTGTGTCCAGAACGTGGGTGGGCAATTTCCCTCTCAAAGGAAGTTCGCTGCCCTCTGAGAATTATTTATATTTTTTATTTTTAAAAGACAGAGTGATCGATTGATGATTAATGAATTTAATACTGATTGCTGTCTATAAAATGTGGCTTAATTGATCGAGTTCTGAATATCTTAAGTGTAAATCACATGAAGCAGCCAGATGCAAGCAAGCTATTGCGAGTTTTGCAAGATCAGGTTTTCTCAATATCGGGGGAGTTTTCTGCTGGTTTGTTTCCTCAAGCTCTATGGCAGCTGTGGTGTCAGAAATGGGAGCAATTCAAACAATTCAGCAGCTGTTTAATTTGTATGTGTGTGTGTGTGTGTGTGTGTGTGTGTGTGTGTGTGTGTGTGTGTGTGTGTGTGTGTGTGTGTGTGTGTGTGTGTGTGTGTGTGTGTATGTGTGTGTGTGTGTGTGTGTGTGTAATCATGAATTTTCATACATCCTTGAGCATAACAATTGTTTACTATATGTATAATAACCAATTGAGTGGTACAGTCAGAGTCTCTCATCTTGATTTCACGGCAAAGTTGTCCAATTAATTGAAGCATCCAATAGCATTAGCAGGGAGGCCAGTCAGAAAGGAGGTGAACATCCATTCATTCCATGCTCATTCATGTCATTATACGTGTACATATTTCCATGGAAATTATGAAGAATTTTCCAAATCCACCACAGAAAATAGAGCCTACATTGCATAGCACAGTGAATGCTCTGGAGCTTGGGATGGCCATCCCTAGTCCTGGACAGAACCTCAGGGCCAGGGCCGGATCTCCACATAGGCCGACAAGTCCTGGGCCTAGGGCCCAAATGTCGCATGGAGCCCGGAATTCTGGGGAAAATATTAATATCGATATTATTTTTGAATATTTTTGTTTCTCTATTTGTTTTAGTTTTTTTCGACATAATTCATATTACTAATAAATATATGTTCATCACACAGGATCCTTATCAGTAGTAGTAGTAGTCATAAAAATAACGTAAATTAAATCATGTCGCCAATCTAATGTTAAATCTAAGAACTCCATCTCCCAGAATGCCATGGGGGGTTGGGTGGCCAAAAACTGAGGCGGAGCCTAGGGCCCATGAACAAGATCCGGCCCTGCTCAGGGCCTGCTGCTTTTTGTGATTGCTCAGCAACTGCCTAATTGGGTCTGAATTGGTTGCTGAGTTTAAACTGAAAACAAAATGCAGCAGACCCTGTGGCTCTCCAGGACCATAGCTGGCCACCCCTGTTCTGAAGTTGACTCAATTGCATGTTACCCAGAGTTATCTCTCCGGCCCAGGGTCTGGCATTAAGCCTCCCTGGCCATGGGTTCGGTCAATAGCCGCCACCCTGCGTGTCCATCTTCCCACAATGGCCTTTGTAGCTTTGTCATCAGCTGGAGAACTGCGGGCGGGAGAAAAGAGAAAGCTAATTACTTTCCTTTTTTTTCCATCTGAATTACCAGTGCCGCCAAAATTGTTTTTCCTTCAGGAAGATAAATTGCATGCGGACAGAAATTGTGACAGCTAGAACACCGTACCCCCTAGTGCAATCAGCGCTGTGCATTTATGGGATGGAAGAGCCATTTGGATGTGTTTACGCTGGTCTGTGTTCAGACTGGGTCCCTGCCTGCTGACCAAAAAAAAAAACATACACCAATGCTATAAGTCTACAGTTACCTCTCCAGCTTATCCTTAACTCATTCCAGGGCCAGATCTGTTTTAATACATCAACTACTGGTTAGTAGACTACTAAAAATGAGTAACTAGCTTTGACCATTAAGCAAAAGTGAATTACTGAATCTTTTCTATCGTAAATTGTTTATAAAACTGAAAAATGTAATAATTAATGTGTGTTTTTTTTTTTACATAAATACATAAATATACAGTATAGATAATCTATTTTTTTTTTTGGGGGGTAGGGTGGGGGGTGGATATAAAAAATCTCAAGGAACAACTCAGCACATATCCGATTGGACAACGATACAGCATAATTTTGCAGATGTTATAACCCTCTGGCATAACAAGGTATGGAAGATAATACAATGCAGCAAATTTTCTGTGGGGTATCGTCAGTATGGACCTGGTCTGTTAAGCCTCATGAGCCTCAAGGACTATTTGTTTTTCTCTGTATCCCACCATTTTCCAGGAGTTAATCTCGACCGCCTTTTAAGGGGTCAGGGAATAATTTTCCAGTTTCCCACATTGGCTCTAATGGTTTTCTGTTTTTTTTATTCCCTCTGGAAAATGTCAATTGTGAAGCGCTGTGTGACAACCTGTTTGTAAATGGCGCTATACAAAAATAAAGATTGATTGATTGATTGATTGACCTAATGAAGCTAATGCCACAAATGTATCATAAAAAACCTTGATGGGAGTCAAGACTCTAAACATTCACACTTAACCTCTTACTCTTCTTTTTCATTTCATGTTTTCATCCTATGATGTGCAAAATAAGCTAATGTAAATGTATTAAGCTGTGTTGGGGCAGGCGAGCACGGCTATTTATCAAAGCCAGTGAAGAAATGGGATGATTGAATCTGGGTCAGCATGTGATTTGGATTTTCAGACACTTGGTAAAAAAACAAGAGAGATGACTGATTACAGCTTCTGCCTCCTGGTCCAGGGTTGGATAGGCTTCAATGAGACCTGGGACATTTATTATGTGCCTGGAAAAGGAGGAAGAGGAGATGAAGGAGGAGGAGGAGGAGGAAGAGAATTATGTGTAGGAAGAGAAGGGGGGAGGAGTTTTTGCTGAGTAATAGTGAACTGTGTCATCCAAGGGAGTCAATATGTCAAATTCCAAAATGGCCAGTCCGATCTAGCCCCGTGTAGCTATGGTGTGCCACAGGGAAGTGTACTTGGGCCTTTGCTGTTTTGTATATGTATGAGTGACCTTCCAACATGACTGACTAAGTGTAGCATCCATATGTATGTGGATGATACAGTTCTCTACTACTCAGCAAAAAATACAAAGGAATGTGAGCAGGCTCTAACAGATGACATGACAAGAGCTGCCTTGTGGTTTAGAGTCAACAAGCTCTCCCTACATCCCCAGAAAACCAAATGCATGCTTTTTGGTACTTCTCAAAAATGTCGGTGCACTGGAAACTCCCTGACTATCAGTGACTTAAGAGTTAGACTAAATAAGACTAAAGTCATCAAAAAACTGGTAGCTGGCTTGCGTGCCTTAAGTAGAGCACCAGAATTTGTAAGCAGACAGGTCCTTATCACTATGTACTTAATACCCTATTCCTTACTCATCTAGATTAATGTGGAACAGTCTGGCTCCCAGCACTGCTTCAGTGTAACAAAACAGGGTTACCACCTGCAATGAGTGGTCAACAAAGCTGCATGTCTCACGACAGAGCATACTTTAAAAGACAACCTTAAGACTGACAAACTGCAGCAAATGGCTGGAATTGATGCAATCGTGGGCAGAATCAAAGTAACTGTATTGATAATGGTCTTTAAATCTGTGCGTCATGTTGCCCCCATACTTAATAAAACTCTTTAGGCGGGCCCTACCACCTGCCCTTAACGGTCGCACAAGGTCAGCAACTAAGGCTTATGAGAAGTGAGATCAACACCCCCTGAAAATCCTTATGGCCAGAATTGCTGCATTTAAAGGCAGCCTTCAGTACTTGGAATCAGCTAGACAAGTCTACCAGGGAACAAACAAAGCTGCAGGCTTTCCAATATAAACTCAAAGCTGGACACAGGATTGGATGCATGGAATGTCATGCTATTGACATGTTTTAATTATTTTTATTTTTGTCTCGAGTTGTTTTAGTAAATGTACCCAGGACTCCCTGGAAAACAGTATCATTACTGAGTGGACTATCCTGGTGAAATAAAGTTGAACTGAACTGAACTGAGGGCTCATTCATGAAAATATGCAGAAGAGGCAGGCTTTGTTTAATCTATTCATTAGGAGGATTGTTTAGGTGCTGTCTTTTTCAATCGATGGCATAGCAAAGTTTTGGTAAAACTCTTGTCTCACTCTCTGTCCCTGTCTCACTCTCTCACTCTCTCTCTCTCTCTCTCTCTCTCTCTCTCTCTCTCTCTCTCTCTCTCTCTCTCTCTCTCTCTCTCTCTCCGTCTCCCTCTCCCTCTCCCTCTCACTCACCCACTCTCTCTGTCTCTCACTCACTCTCACTGTCTTTCTATCTCTCTCTCTCTCTCTCTCCACTCACTCACTCTCTCTCTCTCTGCTTCTATCTCTCCCTCTCACTCACTCTCTCTCTCTCTGCCTGTATCTCTCGCTCTCTCACTTTCACTCACTCTCTCTCTCTCTATCTCTCTGCCTCTTTCTCTCTGGTTTAATTTTGAGGGAAATCAGCAGCAGGGAGAGGTCAGGGTGTGAAGGCCAGTCTCATAAATGAGTGCTTAACACAGCCGCTAATCTCCAGACTGATTTGATGCCTTTGCTCTTAAACCCCAGAAAATGCAGAGATTAGTCTTGAAAACACTTGGGCTAAACTTCAAAGGCCTCTCCCCTTTTAAAAAAATGCTCTCTATTTTCTTTAATCTCCCTTCAGAAAGTGAGACAGACAGAGGAGAGGAAAAAGAGACGTAGGGAATACAATCATTCTTATAGGAAATGTTTCTCTCACAGAGAGACAGACAGAGAAAAATATCACCTGGGCTGGGCAGTATTCCACAATATAAGTGTTTGATTGTATCTATTTTATATGTAATACACGTTGCTTACCTCTTTTTATGTATGATTTGTGCCACCTGCAAAGCAACCTATGTTGTCACAGTTACTTCACATGTATTTACATGTGATCACATATCTACATATGTTTTTTTAGACATTGCACATGTCAAATTCATGTGATTTTTCCATTGTGGGCTGTGGACATTGTGAGTGTCACATTCCCTATTACAGTTTTTCTCAATCGTTTAAACACGTTTTCTGAAACTATAGCTCAATTTCTCAAAACTCTAAACACAAAACTGAAAAGAGTTAACCATTTTGCCAAAACTCCACAAATCTCTTGCAAAATGAAACACTGCACTCAAAACCATGTTCTCTCTTCTCAAAACTGATTCTTTCCACCAAAACGATACACACAGCTATCATATGAATATCTCGTACAGATCAATTAAACACTGGTGTAATAAATTTAAAACACAACCATCAAAATACTGTTTATATATGTTTTGGCTTCATGAGGCCATGTTACATATTCAATTGTATAAAATTGTTTCCTTTTTCTCCTTTAAGGTTTAGGGGTTTTTTCCCCATCAAAATAGGTAGCAATTTTATGGTACAATATAAAGACTGTTGCCATATTGTAATACAATACTGTGAATATATCATATAAATATTGCATTGACACAATCATTGTATCAGAATAGGATACAATGCACATTTGTCTATCCAATGAGCTCCAATTGGGCTAAACTCACAACCCTGCTTCCCAGAGTCATACTGTAAACTTATAGTTCAATATTGTTAGAGTTCTGAGAATACACAAATGTTACCTATTTTGGCAAAACTCTGAAATCAGTGCACAAATACAAAAAGGTAACAAAGCAAATATTTATTTGTTACTGTAAAATACAGTAAAATGTTCATAGACCCACAAAAAAAATGACAAAAAATAAATACAGTAAAATGCGGTGAAACAGGTCTACATGTAAATCAGTCATCCCGCTTCCGATCCTGATCAGGCCAGAGGACCTCATCTACATTGCATGCAATGTTCTCCCTGGCCAAGCAGCGGGGGAAAAGGCGCCTGGCGTGGTGGATCCACCCCTGGCATGCGTCTGCGTGGATGTCGTCACACGCCTCCTCCGTTGCCTGGAGTAGGGCCACACGCTCGTGGGGTTTGCGGTCATATACCTTCCACCGCCATGCTGAAAAGAATTATTCGATTGGATTTAGAAATGGGGAATATGGTGAGAGGTAGAGAACTGAAAAATGTGGGTTGTTAGCGAACCAGTTGTGGACCAGAGCAGCCAGGTGGAAACTTACATTATCCCAAATGACAATGTAGTTGGGCTGCTCTGGTCCCTCTTCCTGTGGGGGGATGAAGATATTGTTGAGTGCATCAAGGAAGGTTAGCAGATGGGCAGTGTTGTAGGGACCAAATTGGGCATGGTGATGGATGACCCCACGGTGACCAATGGCTGCGCACATGGTCACATTTCCCCCACGCAGGCCAGGGACATCGACGATGGCACGGTTGCCAATGATGTTCCTCCCCCGCCGCCTGGTCCTGGTCAGGTTGAACCCTGCCTCGTCAATGAATATGTATTCAGGTGGAGCACCACTGGCATCAAGTTCAAGCACTCTCTGAAAAAGAGAAAATGACCATTTCAGACAATAGGCCTACATACAGGACCAGCTATAAGTCTACATACAGGAACACTGAGGTGCATAGTGACATGTCTATACAGAATACTGAAAGGATGTGGTCAGTTACAGTAACCTGCTGTACTCACTTGCACATATTGGTAACGTAGCTCCTTCACTCTGTCAGCGTTGCGCTCAAACGGTACACGATATACCGGTTTCATTTGAAGCTGGTGTTTCTTCAGGACACGATTTATTGTGGACAGGCTGACCTGGTCAATGTTTGGGAAGAGGACATTGTCTTGTATGACTCTGTCTTTACGTAATTTCCCTCAGTGTAATGACATTATTAGCCAACACCATGTTGATTATGGTGGTCTCTTGCTCATCTGTAAATTTCCGGCCTCTGCCACCTCTTGCTGGTCGTCCTTCTATTCTGTGAAAAGTATATACAGTATAGGGTACACATATTGCATAAATGTAAGACAAAACAACATTACACTATACATTTCTCTAAGCATTGTATATATCCATAGAAACCATAAAGTTCCATTACTGTAATTACTGTAGAGAGTATAGAAGACTACTGAAGTGGTTACTTACCTATTCTCATCTCTAAATGCCCGGATAACTGAGGCTACCGTGAAGCGGCTCAAATTCGGCTGGACTCGCTGCGGTCATTGTTAGGCCATGATTGAGCACATGGTCAACCAAAGTTGCGCGGATTTCATTAGAAATATTGGCGTGCCTGTGCCTTCGCCTTCCTCTTCCTCTTCCTCTTCCTCTTCCTCTTCCTCCTCTCTGTTTTCCATGCTGGTCCATTTTTCCCCAACACAGTAGAGGTCACCTGAGGCCTCTTTTATGCTCTGACACATGATTGAAGTGTTTTGCCAATTGAGTTTGAACAGGTGAGTGAGACCAATTGGTAATTAGGGTGTGGCATTTTGAAGGCCAGTGTTTTCCAGGTGAACAAAGTGTGCTAAATGATGAGATTTGTGCTTAGAGTTTTGCAAACATGTGATTTAGAATTGCTATTTGAGTGAAAACAATGGAATTGTGCTTAGAGTTTTGCAAACATGTGATTTGGAATTGCTATTTGAGTGAAAACAGTAGAATTGTGCTTAGGGTTTAGCAGTCTGGAGTCTTGTTGTTGATACATGAGCTTCAAGTTTTCAGAATTGTGTGCATAGTTCCATTTTTGTATACAATGTGTGTATACAATGGAGAAAAAAGGCCGAAATTACTGTAATCATTATTCAGATGAAAATGTCCCCCCCCAATATATAGCTATCAAATGTCCAATGTTGACTCCATGGTTACTTGCTGACCACTGCGATATTAACATAGGAACTGCATGGCTTTTATTTGCGTTTCTTTGTAACATGTTTCTGAAAGATTGAACAGAATAATGAAATACATAGACGCTTTTGGGTATTAATTTCTTCTTTCAAAACAGCCTACTTAGTTTTATTTAATTATTTATGTATTTATCTCACTTGCATAAGACTGCTTACTCTCAGTCACAATATACAAAACACGTTTTATCGGCTTTGGATTTGTAGGGAAGAATCGAAAGGAGACATATATATATATATTATATATGTAATATAAGTCCGATTTTAATACTACGAAGCGGCCTGCAGGGATATCCCGACATACCACTCCTTTCCCGAGAACAACGCTGCGTTATCTCTGAAAAAAGAACACCAAGCCTGGCGCAATTTTGCAAACGTGCTGTAACATATTTGAATCAAATTAAGAAAACACATGCAGACACACAAAATCGTGTGCAGCCTTGCTGTCGGTTTCTAAGCACTAAACATTCCGTGGGGCTTTTCTGTAACGAATTAACATGATGTAGAGGCTTCCCGTCTGTACGTGAGCAGCTGCCGATGATGATTCAAGCTCTCATTGTCGCTCCCCCCTTGACTGATTTCTATTAAAAGGTGCTGACGTCAAAAACGGCAGCCATCTTTGATGAGGGCAGAGCTGCTTTCCATTGAAGGGGAATTGAGGAGGTATCAACCACGCGCAGTTCCTTTGCAGCAAGCCAGTCTTGACAGAAGGGGGGTGATATTGGTTCGTAGTTGAAATACGCAGACATTTCATCTCCAGAATTGACTGCGACCCGCCGAACACAAGCTCAGGTAGGAGAAAGGACGTTTTTTGTTGAAATAATAGTAGCCTAAAAACAATAATAAACGACGATAAACATGCAGTAGCAAATTGTGCTGTTTGGTAGCCTAGATGTTATATTAATTAATCCATTGAAAGGACAAGCGTTTCACGCTGAGGGTTTTGATAGGACAAACCAGTGCACGCGAACAACTAGAAAATATATTTTATACGTCCGGCTTGTTGACTTTATCGCAATCACTTTCCTGTATTTAAATATTTGCTATGGCTTGTCATATTTTATTGGTTTTGGTTAGATAATTTGTGCTGGCTTTCTAATATGAAAGAAAACAACCGGCACGCCTTTTTGAAGACACGACGCTTGTTAAATCGCGACGAGCTGCCGATGTGTGTTAGATGTTGGATGCGCTGTGCTAATGCGACCGGTGTGGGCGGTTTCTGCGTTTCAGGACCTTGGACAACGCGCCACGTTATTTCGATAGAGAGAGAATGTGGAAGCCGTAAAAAAAGAAAAGAAAGATCAAGACATGTAAACACAGACAGATAATTCCGCATGTATTGTTGTATCCTTAAATGCAGTTTATAGTTATTGTGGTTGTTGTTGTCCGCTGATTATCGTCGTCTCGGAAGGCATGGGTCTGTTAAAAGGCATTTTTGGATTTTGCGCAGGACGACTCGACTCCCTGGGGACTGATGCAGTTGCTGACAGAAGGATATTAATCCTGTCTTCCGCCATCCCCACGTCTGTCGTCGGGCTAAAATGTTTAATATGCCCACATAGTTTCCGCACAAGGACCCAATGAATCTGTCCTTGTCGCAAAATATATGACATGCGCCCGACAGCATCATGAGGACTATCGCTGGCTGTTGTTTAATATGGCTAAGAATAAAATATCAATTACAGAGCCATGCAGGACAAAGATAATGAGAGATTAATTCTGGGGTAATCGATTCCACGAACGTCTGAGTTGTAAACTGCGACACAGAGCGCATCGATAACGAGAAAAGGGAGGGGGTACTTAGGGAAGACGTTCCTACCAAAACTTCATAAATGTGGGATTATTTTGCACGTCCGTTTTTGTTGCACGTACTTGTAGCCTTGTTGCGTCAAAATAGCCACAACCGTGTCATATTGACATGCAGAGGCATCGGTAATGACTGTTTATTTCTTGGTGGTTGGTAGACGATGGGCGGGGGCCGGGGGACAGTGGAGCGGGGGTGGGTGTTGTGATACCTGCATAGCGACTGATAACATAACATCCAACCTTTATTCCTGTGTTGCGAATGGATTGTCCCGTTAATCCACTAAACAAGGTGCACGGGCCAGGCATCGGCGGGTCGGTTACTCGAATGCGTGATATAACTACCTAACAACTGCCTCAAACATAATCATCCGTTCATGATATCACGCAATGGAGCATATGAAAAAGCCTCAACAATAATGTATATCTTTAGAATTCAACTACATTTCTGTTGATAGCTAGATCTACCATGGTGATTCTAAGAAACCAAGTGAAATTAAAATTAATATAGCTACATCCGAGTGAAATGTTGAGGGATTTCATAATATAATTCTTCAGCTCTATAAGCAAACATTATTAGCACATTAGGCTATATTGGCAATAGTGTAGCGTTTATATGGGAATTGTTAGTTTTAATTATCAAGGTTTTTTTTGGGTTGCAGCAGATTCATCTTATTTGGGTCACGTGCCAATCTCCACTGCACCTGAAACTATTTGTCGTTTGGAGGAATGGTTTATCAATCAATGTTTAATAAATATAGTAGGCTATAACACTGCAATAAAGCATTGAACAGAATGCAGCATACTGTTTCGAATCTTCAGTAAGTCAGATATATCATTTTAACTGTGATGAAATGAACGTCGCATTTGGCTTCCTTTGTGCTCTAACTGTTCAAAAAGCACCATTCATAAAAAAATAAAAATAATACTAGTAATACAGCGTGACGTGGTGCGACGTGACGTGCCCACTTAACATTTTAAAGCAAATAATGTGTTATCGGTGGTCAGGATGGAAATTCGAAGCGCCTCATAAAGCTTAAATTCCGATCTAAATGCTGCATTGATATTCTGTTTATGCGTTTAACTGCGGATGTGTTCTGTCACCGCTGTTTTATGTCTTTGATGGGAAATCCTCCACTGCGTAGGCTACTGGCAATGTGCCGGCAGGCATAATGCTGGCAAGACCGTAACTGTCCCTCGACTAATGCGGCTTATATTGCTTTGACTGGGGATGAACAATATCAGGGTTTTCCCCAAGTTGTGACTCATGGTCTTTTTGGTATTGTTCCTTCCCTTGTGTTTAATTGTTGGTGCACCGTCGCAATGTCGTTCAATTTATGAATGGGATAGTTGTACGTGCGTAATTGTTTTTAAACGCCACTGACAGAGGAGACATTACATGTGTTATTCAAACCTTCTAGGAAATCACTAATGATCGCTATAATTCATCCTACAAAAAGAATGGCTGAAAAGGCTTTCCGAGGCCCTGGATGTTTCAGGGGTTTTTAAAGAAATGTATACATATTGTATTATAGTATTAATACATTCATTACAATTTATACATATTACATTTCCAGGCTTTGAAAGCGTATATGTCACCCCTTTTCCTTGTGGAATATGTGCTGCTTGTCACTTTGGAATTCTTTGCAACTGAACAAATCCGAATGGACTCAAATTAAATATATATCACATAGTTTTAATCTGCTCTTAAAATGGCTGAGGCAGAGTCAGACGTTGTGAGAGAGGCAGTCACCATTTCATAACACTGTGTAACAAATGGCGCTAACATAGCTTTGCCACCAAAAATGTTTTTGTTTTCTTGTAAACTTTTCGAAAGTGCCTCTTCTCCAGAACTGTAGAGCACAAAGTCTAGAAAGTACACTTAAAATATTCTTCCACTCACTAAACCCTTCACACATTAGCACAATGCAATTACTGTGTGTCTTCAGGGATATCAGCTTGATATTACCTTGATTCAGGTGACAAACCTAAGGTAAAAGTGGCCCACAGAGCAAGTCCCATTTGCTACCGAAGAAAGGGGGAGCTTTGCTCTCTATCAGTCCTGGACAGGGGGCATTCCTGAAACCAGCATTGACTGTGACTAGAGGAAGCAGCCTTCGAAATAGAAGTGTCCCTCATTTACCGATCAACAGTTCTCCCACAGTTTAAAGGACTATTCACTAGAGGGAGCTAGAGGGCCAAAAGGTCAGCAAAACAGTCACAGCTTTTGAACAGCGCCTTCCCCACTACTAACTGCAAACTACTAACAAATCTGAAGCAGGCAATCTGTGAAAAATATAATCTTGACGTGTGAATACCTCCTGGTATTTTTCCTATTTTCCTTTGACAAAAAAATGTAATGTTTTGACAGAAGCCTAGTGCATTGGTTTTGTGTGGGGGAAATGGAATCCTTGGAGTGTTTCCCCTTAACAGCGGTATCTCATTATAAGATGTATTCAGATTTACTGTGAGGAGTGTGGACCACAGTTCTTCCTGTGCATAATGTGTTTGCAAAATCACCTCTCCAGGACAGAGCAATAGCAATCGAAATGTCTACAATCCACTCAGGTTTTACTCTAGCCCCGATAACTGCATTCTTGGATGAGCATTGGGCTTCATTGGGCTGTAAGGTGTCGGAGGGATGTATAGCCAGCTGAAGGAGGCCTTCGGGGGTTGGGTTGCAACAACTTGACTGATAGACAGCAAGGTGGAGTTATTGATATATTCACACAATTATTTTAAAAATAATTAATGGCATGCTGATATCTTAATCAAAACCACTGAATTGGAACAAAATTAATCTCAGGACCACCATAGAAAACAAAGCTGACAGATTGTGATTTTTTATGCATATATAAATAATATATATACATCTTGTTAGATTTCTTTTTAGAATATTTGTGGCTAAATCTAAAATTCATTTATATAAACACATACAATTTCAATGGCAAATACAAATGGCTCATAGTGAAAAGCTATAGTATTCACACTTAGGGCTTCAAACATTCATTTGTGATTAAAAATGAGTGACCATGATTACATAAATACAAATGATTTGGGCAAGATCCTATTTAATATCAGTCAGGCTTGGTCAACTACGCATTTCACTTATTCATGTACAGTGTTTCTGCATACAGCATACTAAAGCAATACATGTAATCAGAGATATTATGTTACATTTTTTCCCACAATTAGTATTATGCCGTGTAGTCAGAAATTACAGAGCCAGCTGTCGCTTACACGTAAAGGAAATTGAAAATTCTGTAAAACATGATCTTCCACTTCACAACGGTGCATCGAAAGCAGACAGCTTGAAACAAGTTTTTACATGAAACAAGCTCCTCTCCTCCTAGCACTGAAGGCAATAAAGTGTTATTTTTGAAGGCATCACAACAAACTCTTCATTATATTGGAAACACTTTTACATTCCCCATTCTCTCATACAATTCAGATCAACATTGTTAACCCTGGTAAACATTGGCAATCATTCAATTTGGTCCCTATTTATTTACACTGAGCCAGTTGCTGAGACACAATTTTGTTCACATCTCTCAGGGATAGTGCACTCTTCTTCTATACAATGATACTTAAGATTGAGAAAAGCCCCTAGCATGGTGTTGTTTTGTCTTCCAGCTGATATTCTACAGTAATGAGCAGCCTGCAGTCTGTGGCAATTCATTTTGCAATCGCAGCAGCAAATCAAATTGTTTGTAGTATGGGCTTGTAGCCACATCTGTGCAGTACTCGGACTAAACTGGTCACTTCTCTCCGGGGCACGTGAACTGGCTGTAATTCGAGCATTAGCACCATAGCATAGCATTGGTTATCCTGCTGCAAGAAGGCTGAAATGTGGCCTGGCAGCAGACATAAGTAACCTTGGTTTCATCCAAAGAGTCATCTGTAGGCTATATTTTTATTTTATTTCATTTCATCTTTAAAGTAAAAGCCCCAGTGGCTTGCTGTACTATTGTCAGTTAGCTGGATCTGATTTATAATGATAAGAAGACCAAAATCCATTGTGCTCTATATTCATGGAACAGCAAAGAGAAGTCCATTTAAAAAATGCACCATACAACTTTTACTTATACAAGAAAACAGCATAATACAATAATATACAGTATATATTATAATATACATAGAAAATATTTAAAAACACACACACACACACACACACACACACATAGACACAATTTATGAGAATAAATGAGAATTTACTCTGAAACTTTGGCCTGAATTCAATCAACATTTGTCCTTAACTTTTTTTTCTTCGGTGAGTTCAGCATTTGTGACGAAAGCAGTAACAATCTAACAATGAACGGTAACAATGTATTCATAATTCAAAGTTAAGGACAAATGTCGATTAAAACTGGGCCATTATTGGTCATTGTGACTCTGGGTTGTACGGAATGGTTTTTAGCCAAATTTTTAACCAGGACATAAATACATGTATGATACAGTGGGAGTGTTTTATTTGCAGCGTGGAATTTGTTTCCATGTTTCATTAGTGTGTGTGTGTATGTCTGTGTGGGTGTGTGTGTTTGTGTGTGTGTGTGTGTGTGTCCTTCCTACCACAGATGCAGTAACGTGATAATGATATAGTCACTGGTCCAGAGCCTAGTCTTCATCTTCTTATTGAAGCAGAGGATCAATTAGAGGCAATTGAACAAAACAAGCTTCAATTTTCTCGCCCGCGAACCAATCCACATCAGTCAGGCAGCCAGTACGCTTTCTCTCTCGCGCGTTTTCTTCTGAAATGCTAATTACAACCCATTACTTCATTTTCCCAGACCAAACACACCCGTGCCCATTATTTTAAGTGCGACACCGTTTCTCCTTTGTGTTTCTGCGCCAACACGCTCAAGCCTTCACAGAGCCGAGGCGGCGCAGCGTCTGTTACCGGTTTTCAAAAGTGAGCGTGATAGTGGGTCACGACAGAATTCAGAACTTGGAAAACAGCTGTTTCAAGCTCTTTTCTGCCACTGCAAGCTTCTTGTCTGCACCTGTAAAAACCCATCAAAGACACTTCATTTTTGATCTGATTCATTGGACTCTGTGGTGCCTGTGTGTTACAAGCCGAACTGTGTGTTCGGTTCCCGTGGTTGCACGGAGGCTGTTCTCGTTCAAGCAGCGGTTTGAGGTACACAATTTGACCTTGAGGGTGAACTGCATTTTTTTGCCAGGCCTTTGACACTTTATTGCATGAAATTTCATCTTATTGTTTTTTTCCACCAATGCTAGAGCTGTCAAGACGATCTTTCTTGGCCCTCGGGCCCGCTAATAGCCTTTTCTGTGTTCGCTTTTATGGCTCTTAAAATATTTAGCGCTCGTTAATGTGTTTTGCTGAACCGGCTCTGCCATTGTTTCTGCGTTCATATTTTATTCCTAATGCCTGTCAAGTCGCAGAGGTGCGGTGAAGCCATAAAATAAAGGGCATTGTGAGGCTTACAAGTTTGAATCCCGGGTAGGGCACAGCGGTCATACTCCTGAAAAAAAGGCACTTAACCCAAATCCCTTCCGTGAATATTGAGGTGAGACTAAATAGACCATGTCTAAACTGAAAGCTGAAATGTCTCCCTGCGTCAGGGCATGCATTGAAAATACTAATACTAAATGAATCAAGGACTGGAAATGAAGTACTGCTGGAAATTTCATAGAAATTCCATACATTTCTCCAATGGTGAACGAGGACAGAGCTAGACTGCTTTCCACTGATTTCATATTTCTTGATAAATCCCAGTGTGGGAAGTTTTCTTGAAATGAGAGGCTCTTTAGCCTCATGCCATCTTTCTTAGCAGTACAGTACAGCCATAAGTAAATGTAATGTTATACTTTTTAAAAGGGCTGCCTTCACACCAAGGCCGTAACCATGGAGTCAACATTGGGGGGGACCAAATCTGCCTATATATTTTTATATCAGCTAGGCTATATATTGGGGGACATTTTGAGCATATCTGTATTGTCCCCCAATATATAGGCTCTGTCCATCAGTGTCCCTTAAGGCTCTCCCTCTTCACATTGGCTGTCATTTCTCTTTTTCTCAATGCCCTTTCGGGTGTGGGGGTTAGCTGCTTTAACGACCGATTTGTCTTGGGGCTCGTCCGCGCACAGAAGACTGCCGAGGCTGTTGTCTGCAGGACGCTCTCTGCAGCGTTTCCATGCCGCCCCCTATCACGTAACAAGCAGCTGGCAGCAAGACCCAGCCACGTTAAATCAAGCAGCACTGCCCCCTTGACGGAAACAGAGAGCAACAGGAATCCCAGCGTGGAGACAGACATTCTCCGAGGCCCCCCGGGGGCCGATCCTGCGCACGGGCTGCAGAACGCTGCTTTTACTGCCACTGAGATGTGCTCATCGCAAGGCAAATGCAATTACTTTGATCTGCCCCCTATTTCTATGTCTGTAATGAATCGATGTTCTGTTGCGGCCTTTCGCACGCGCGTGCTGCCGTGCCCGACCTGCACTGCGATTCGCGGGGCTGCTTCACCATGCTGTTACAGCATGTAAAATGTATGACAGTTCAGTACTGTGTTATAGCATGTAGCATAAGTCCATAGAAATGTAAACTGTGAGCGCCGATACTCTGGTAGATTCTGAGCGCGCGGTGATGTTGTGATGGCTCATGGGCCCAGTCAGCGGTGGCAGCGCTGTCAGCACGAGTGGAGAAGCTGAATTGGTGGGGCCCTACCTACTGTGCGTGGAAGGTGATGGCGTGACCCACGGAATTCCCTAATCCTGGGATTACAGCTTTGTAGAAGAGGTGAAATCCCAAAGGCTTTATGAGGTCACACAAAAGGCCATTTTAGGCCGAAACATTGACACCTCTGTCCAAACATTTGCTTGGTTATGGAATAAAAGAGACCAGAATATCATTTTTCTTGCCGTCTTCTTTATTTTTGCATTTAGGTCGCGTACATCTCCTCCACCACCTTCCCCCTCAACCCCTTGGCTATTCCTCCAAGCTGAAGCAGATCCAGGCATATGATCTACCCCATGCCATTAGCCACAGTTGGCCGCCAGCGGGGGGAAAGGATAGTTGTTTGTGCTTTTCCTTGCCGCCTGGGAAAAGCACATCTTAACTTGGGATCAGGCATGGGAGAATGGCTGCTGTAATTGCCCCGGAAGGAGATATTGTCAGCATCGGAGATTAGAGGGATTCTTTTGATTGAGCTGATAGTGTATTTTCTACACGGATATCCCTGTTGGAGAGATAAAAAAGTAGAATGATCAAAACCCATGGTGTCCCAAGGTTAACCTGGAAAAAGACAATCGCACAATCGCCTTTCACACACACGCCTTTCCGAGAGTGTGAAAGCACCTATCCACACTTCATGCCTTTGCCTCTGACCTCCGGCTTTCATGTTTCAAGCGGAGCTGAAATCTCAAGCCCAAACTACTAGCTCCACCCTTTGTTCTGAAATGAAAGGGCTATCGCTTTCCTAAGTTAGTGTGTTTGTGTGCACACGGTGATAATTAATAGCGGTAGCAATCTTTAAACATATTTTTGAGGCTGTGTTCATTTACATAATTACTATCGTATAAAAGTCTGTGCATTTTTTTGTTCTCAGCACTGAGATGTTGAGATGAATTATCAATACCAATTGGAAGATAATTCTCTTTTTCAATTTTACCACATGATAGTAGTATGTTTCTTTATGTCACAAAATGTGCAGCGTCTTTGGCATAATTAAATAGATTTTTACTAAATTAAACTGCCTTTTTATCATTGAAGTTCTCTTACGCGACATGAGGAAAGAGAACGCTAGTGTGTGAGACACCATTAAGAGAAAGGGTATTACCTGCCAAGGGTATGGATTACTGTAATTGGCACGTTTCGTGATCCAACAAAGGGAAGGAAAACAGATTGAGAGCAATGGTCAGTGTAAAGGAAAGATTTCACACTACTCTATTACCAGCACCGGAGCTGCCACTGATATGCATGTCTGTGTGTGTTCGTGTATTATAGATAATTTTCTCTAATAATATCTATCCCTATAATATAGATAATTATCTATCTCTCTGATAATTATCTCTAATACACAATGATTAATGATATGGAACTAAACAATTTTCCATATTTATTTTCTATATATACATATACAGTATATATATACATATAAATATACAGTGGCTTCGGATAGTATTCAGGCCCCTTTACCTTTTCCATAGACTTAATTGAAGTGTTATAGACTTCATTTGAAATGGATTAAATAGATTTAGATGGGAGAACCTGGCAGAAGGACAACCGTCTCTGCAGCACTCCATCAATCAGGCCTTTATGGTAGTGGCTAGACGGAAGGCACTACTGACTAAAAGGCATATGACAGCCCGCCTGGAGTTTGCCAAACGGCACTTAAAGGACTCTGAGAGCATGAGGAAAAAGATGATCTGGTCTGATGAGACAAATATTGAACTCTTTGGCCTGAATGCCAAGCCCTACCATAAAGGCCTGATTGATGGAGTGCTGCAGAGATGGTTGTCCTTCTGCCAGGTTTTCCCATCGCTGCAGAGGAACTCTGAAGCTCTCTTAGAGTGGCCATTGGGTTCTTGGTCACCTCTCTAACCAAGGCCCTTCTTGCCCGGTTATTGAGTTTGGCCGGATGGCCAGCTGTAAGAAGAGTTGTGGTGGTTACAAACTTCTTCCGTTTCACAATGATGGAGAGCCCTGTGCTCCTGGGACTTTCAATGCTTTAGCAATGTTTTTATACCCTTCCCCAGATCTATGCCTCGACAAAATTCTATCTTGGAGGTCTATGGAGAGTTCCTAGGACTTCATGGCTTGGTTTTTGCTCTGACATGCACTGTCAGCTGTTGGTCCTTATATAGACAGGTGTGTGCCTTTCTACATCATGTCCAATCAATTGAATTTGCCACAGGTGGACCACAATCAAGTTCTAGAGACATCTCAAGGATGATCAAAGGGAACAGGATGCATGTGAGCTCAATTTGGAGTGTCATAGGAAAGGGTCTGAATACTTATATAAATTACATATTTCCGTTTTTTATTTTTAATACATTTGCAACTATTTCTAAAAACTTGTTTTCGCTTTGTCATTATGGGGTATTGTGGGTAGATTGATGGCAAAAAAATATATTTCATACATTTTAAATTAAGTCTATAAGGCCTTCCGTGTGGTCCAGTGGTTACAATGTTCAACACTGGCCACGGCGACCGGGGTTCGATTCCCCGTTGTGCCAGAGTCGGCTCTGGCCAGGAGTGCCACCAGGGGCGGCAATTGGCAATTGGCAATTGGCAATTGGCTGTCTGCCCCAGGGAGGGGGAATACTGAAGGGGAAGCCGACAGTATTTTCGCTGCACACAGGAGTGGCTCTGGGGTGCCAGAGTTACAGTCAACAGCTTGTCGAGTGCCGTCTTGAAAGAGACAATGCTTCACCTTTGAAACCGCTGGTCACAGGGCTACGACAGTGAACTCATAGTATGAGGGGGGGATTGAAATGAAAATAGCAGGTGTAATTGGATACCAAAATTTCCTTTAAATTAAGTCTATAACACAACAAAGTGTGGAAAAAGTGAGAAAATACTTTCTGAAGCCACTGAATATGTATATATATGGATATATAAAATAAATATGGAAAAAGATTTTTATATTTAATACACATATATGTATACTGTATATGTATATATAGAAAATAAATCTGGAAAAAGTTTTTTGGTTCTATGTATCAGTCATTATACAAAACATTACATACAGTATCATTGGCTCATTGTATCACTGTAGTGTACAATTTTTGTGTAACTTTCCTCGTGGATTCCTGTTCTGTTCAATACATTTGCAACGTCAACGTGCCGTCTGTGAAGTTTGAACGAGCCGGGGGACAGGGGGTCATGCCCTGTGGCCTCCATTTGCGCCACCCGGTCGGACAGACAGTCTCCGCACACGGCTGCCGATGCCCGCAGACACGCTAATGCATAAGTCATAATGAAGGCCTGCAGACTTCGCAATCAATAATGCATCGCGAGGTCCGTGCGAACTAAAGGTACCCATCCGCTGCGCTTCCTCCGCGCCCTTGACACAGATTTCCCTATCCAGGTGCAGCGGTGCAGTCTCCATCACCAGCTCGCCTTCGTGAAATGTTCCCTGCATCGCGTCTTTCACCCATTGCTCACGTCGGAACATTTTGTGATGATATAAAAAGCAGAGATTGGTCTGTATTCCGCTGTTATCGTTTTCCACAATTGTGTCACAGGCTTAGTTTTCTGGGTTGAGATTATTCGAAACCGAAGGGATACCAGTTCACTTCCCGGGGCACTGCCGAAGTTGCCTTGAGCAAGGCACCGAACCCGTAACTGCTCCAGGGGCGCAGTAGTATGGCTGACCCTGCGCTCTGACCTCTCTGATGGTGTGTGTGCATCTAGGAGAGATATGCGAAAAGATACATTCCAATTACCCTGTGTAAAAAGTGTTTGTAGCATGGCAAATAAAGATCCTTGTCCTTATCCTTATCCTTATGTACTTGCGATGGAAAATAGTTTTCTGTTGTCTGAAAAGGAGACATCCACAGTACCCAATAGTCAGACTGCACACTGCTGTAGAATATTAGGGAAAATACTATATCAGTAGTGCAGGTAAGATGACATTAGATTTAAGCAGTGTCCATGCACACAGAAAAGATGAACAAACAAGACCTCATTTTAAACATAAAAGGGTAGTGAAGGGTAGGCAACCCTGGAGTACCGGAGATGTTTCTGTTTTTTGATCCATCCGAAAACCCCAACTACATAACTTGATTAATTATAAGGCTTAATGAGCGCAGGTGGTACTCAAAGTATTGCTCTTACTCAGCGTTCCACTATTCATACTCTGAATATGCAGGCTCAGAATCTTAATAATCTGTGTAATCAAGCTTAGATGGAACCGATACCAGAACGTCTCTGGCACACCGGGATCCTGTTTGCCTACCCCTGCCTTAGATAATGGACATGCTGTAAAATGGCACATGACAGGCGCAGTGACCTGTGGACAGAGAGAGTGACACACAGAGCTGTTCTTAAAGGAAAGGAACTGAGACATGAGTGGCATTATGTCAGAGCTCTTGTGCAGGACAGGCACACCACCCACGGTCGCAGGATGTGCAGATGGAAGATAGGGAGAGCTTTAAAAAAAAGAAACGTGTCTGTCCTGACTGTTCGAGCAGCCACTTCAAATGGTTTCTGTAAATGCACCTGACCTCTGCTGGCATTATCTGGGCCCCCTGGTGCTCAGAATGTCTTTGGAGTTTATCCAGACTGCCACCCTCTCTAATGGAATCAACTCAGCTCTCACAGTAGCGTTTCCACAGGACAGCTGAAGATGGGCAAACGTTTAGGCATACATTTCTACATTCTCTGCAAAATGGGTGATTTTCAAAAGGCCAGTAGAAGGCAAAAATGGCTTATAGGTCCCATACAAGACACGTGCATAGGAAGAAGCTACAATATTGATTTATTTCTTAATTCAGTTAATTTGGGTACTATTTGTTTTAGTACGGGATTGGGCATAGGGCATGTAATGCCGTCACATCTGTCTGTCATGAAATGAACAAGGAAGTACAGTAAAGCATTTTAACATTTTTCCTTGGAGTGCCTTGGCTGGGACCAATTTGCCATTTTTACCCTCTACTGGCTTTTATGAAAGCGATATATGGCATTTCAAAGGAGCGCATGAGCATTAAACAGACTCTGATACAGCATCAGATGATTCACAGAGTAGCTTTAGTGCCTTTGTTTCAGCCATCTAATGCCTCCCCTCCAACGTTGAATCACACCTGTGTTTCACTGCATGAAAAATACAGCTCCCTTAATTTAACAACACAATCCCACTAGCAGATAGATCATTTATACGGTATATTGAAAAAGTGGAAATTGCTTTTGAAATGTACTGGTTAATGAGTAACTGCTCATTGATTACGTGTGTGTGACTAGCCAGAGGTAATTATGGTTAGAAAAAAATATATATTTGTACTAAAGTAAAGGTCTCTGCATTACCCATGTCAACACGTTGCCTATGCAAGATGTGAGAGAGAGAGTTCCCGGTAATCATTATTCTATATCTTCTGGATCAAGCTACAGTGCACCAAATTAAGGAGTTTATGATGTCAAATGAAATACATTATGTTTATATTTGCAACTGCGCACACAGATATCTGACTGAGGAAGGGAAAAGATATGCGCAGGACATGGAGAGAGTGGTGTGTGTGTGTGTGTGTGTGTGTGTGTGTGTGTGTGTGTGTGTGGGTGGGGATGGGGGGTGGGTAGAACTATCATGGAACTGACTGTGCAGCTGAAACATTGGTAATGTGGGAGGAATATGTAAGAGGAATATTAATATTCTATTAAAAGTGACTGTTATCTTTGGCGAGCAGCTGGAGTTTGCCTGTACTGACACAGACGCAGGGGGACCTCTCAGAGAGGGACCGCAGCACAAACCGCAAACCTCCTCTCCCATGCGCTGGCTCCTCTGGGACAGGCCAGGCTGTGAGCTCCCACCTGGGAACTTGTTCACGCTGCAGTGCATCACTCTCCGCGCGCGCTACACATCCAGCAGTGCGGCAGGTGAAAGAGCGTCCTTTCAGCTTCCGTAGGCTGCGCGGCCACGGGGACTGCCAAGAGATTGCCGACCGCCCCCAAAGGTCTGAAGGCAGTCCTCTAAGGGGTAACAGAGTCATGCCTAGATAGTAACCCTATTTGTTCCCAGGTCTCGCGCACGCGCATTTGCCACTAAAGTGGTATTTTTCAGAGATGAGCTGGTCACCCTAACTCTAACTCTAGCCCTAGCCCTAAGTGTAAGACAGCTGGAATGAGGGTTGGACGATTTCCGTTGTTGGGGGGACTCAGTCAAACCTCACAGGAAGTTGGACAAAATAGGGGAAAATAGGGTTACTATCTGGCCATTACCGTAGTACAGGGCTGGTGCTGACCTGGAAGAGCTACAAAGGGCATAAAACCTGAAAAAGAGGGAAAAGTTGGTGATAGTTTAAGCAAGCAGTCTTGAATTGTGGTGGTAGTGTAGTTCATCCTGAAAAGTGCCAGGCTCTCGGTCCTGTAGTTATGGGATGTGCCCTGGCAACCTGTAACCTGTCCATACCTGCCATCCCAATTATTGTATTAAATATTACACACTTAACAGAATATGTGTGTGCGCTAATACTCTGAGGATTGCAACCAAAACGTCCTGTTGCAATTCTAGGAAAAATTGAAAAGAGTTTGTGAGCATGAGGTTTTCTGAATCCTTAATTAGCCTATTTCACTACCCTAATTAAAACAGGAACCCATAACCCATCGCCACCCCATAAAAGCACTGGGAGTGTCCTGAATATTGGCATTGATTGTTGCACTGTGCCACGAACAAGGTCATTGTCTCTGACATTCGACATTTTCAAACAAGCAAACCAAAATCGAGCGCCACCACTGCCCGCTTGTTGGCCAGCGTAGACAAATTTCAGAGAAATATAAATGTCTCCTCCCCCACCCCATTTCAAAAGCGCGTCGGGGTTGTTTGCCAGTCGCAAACATAGTGGCGTGTAAATCCTCTTCACCGCGGTGTAATCTGCAGCCCTGCGTGCTCAAATCTAATCGTATGTCGGTGTACTGTGGAGTGAGGGCGCGAGCGAAAGGATGAAAGGGTGTGGATTTGGGAAGATACCTGCGTGTGGTGAACGGATGCATATTTGAGTCGCGAGCGAATGCAGGATTCGCTACACTCTGCCGAAGACGTGGATTTATTTATTGACGTTATTTATTCATTTGAAGGGTGCTGCTCTTCTATGCGACGATATTATACAAAGAGTTTTGACGAATAGCAAATGGAGGATCACCCGAACTCTTATTTGATGGCTGCGGTAACGAGAAGAGCATGTTGAAAGCGGAAGGCATAGTCAATTCGAAGTGACAGGGAAGCATATTGGATAACCCGTAGTATCAATTTGAGGTATACTGTAGACAACTGTAATCGTTTTTGTTGTTATTGTTGTTGTTGTTATTACGCATAATCCAATCATGATGTATCCATGCAAATGAAAGTTAATTAGAATTGATGTCGGCTTATTTTTCTTTTGAGGAATACAAATATGTATATTGGGAATTTACTGTCCTGCAATTAGATTCAAGTTCTCAATTAGGGGGAAAAGCACTTCAATTTTCAAGAGCATGCAAGGTACTGCAGTTTCAATGAAATTGAATACTTACAAATATGAAAGTGGTGTAGCACAATTCTGGTAAATAAATAAATTATATATATATATATATATATATATATATATGAATTAAATATATATATGGATGGACATGCATGAATAATATATGTATATCATATCACTAATGAACAAATACTGCTGGATGGACATGCATGAATAACAGTATATCATATCACTAATAACAACGTGAGTGAAATATGCATTCTTGAATAGAAGAGGTGTCTTTTTTGGACATAACAAAAGATAATAAGAGACTGTGCAATTCTTTAAATGTATTTAAGATTTTTCCCCATTTGGTTGCCAATTGAACCTTCTATTGATTAAATTATCCCCCTCACGAGCCCGCCACTGCAGTGGGCAACCTGCACTTATAACAAGTGCCTTTACCGGTTGCACCATCTGGGGAACCAACAGTGCAGTTCTAATGCTGACAGCAGGGGCGATTCTAGGATTTGTCCTTTAGGGGGCTCTCACATTGAGAATGTGAGATATACACATGCAAAGCACAAGCCTACATTTTTAATTAATTTACCATTGCATTCCCCAAAACAGAAACACCACAATGGTGGTCTCTCTCAAAATACCACTTTCTATCTGTGGCATTTTTAAAATAGATATTAAGTAAAAATGTTTTTTAGAAAATATTGACTAAACATTTTCAGGGGGGCTGAGATGAAAGACAGGGGGGCTAAAGCCCCCCTAAATAGGGTCTAAAATCACCACTGGCTGACAGACAGTCCACTCTGCCATTGGGGAGTTGTAGAGAGGATAAAGCTAAATTTTAGGATTTAGAAATGAAAAAAAAAGTGAAAAAAAAGGTTGAAGAGAGAGCGTGCCTGGATGCGATCTTCTCAGAGGGAAAATGAGAATGACTGACAGGCTGCCAACACAGAGGCGCAGAACCGTTTCCCCCGGCGGTAAGAGAGAACGTGGGCCAATGAGGAGTTAGTGCAGAGACCCAGGAAAAGGGGTGGAGGCAGAGAAGCGAGGGTCACACAGTAGGGGTCCGGCTTTAGCTGAACAGGATGTATTTATTTATAACTTTATGTGGTAAGGACAAGTACACTTCAACATTGAATGCAATGCCCAAGGCAGTCCCCGATGCGTCGTACATGTGTTTATAGCCACGACTCTTCTCCAACACCAAACCATTATTGGGGTGGTATTTAGTATTTAATACTTATTCATAGTTTATCTAAAAACAACAACGATGACACATTATTAACAACATTTTTAAGTATAATGTAAGCATCATGTTAACAATGTAGAGCAAGAGAGGGAAGGCCAGTTCAGAGATAATCACCTGGGAATAAGTGCATGGCTGTGCAAAAAAAAACAATTTATAATAAGGGGGCAGCATATTAGCTCCATAGTGCATATTTTAGTTCTTTCATTGGATTATTGGATTACCGAGTATAGAGATATAGAGATATATATTTTTTCGTAACATAGAGATTGCTTCACATCAGAAGAAAAAAACATGCATAATGTGTCACGAAAAGTAGGCGGCATGAGTCACTCCGTTATGAAGATGTGCGCTGATATAACAGGGTTCCGAAAACCGAAAATAAGAGCACCCATGTCCATTGCTCTCTGCATTTTATTATCATTATTATTTATTTTCACAGTCAGTCTGTTGATAAGAGGCAGTGTACACTGATTGAAATAGGCTTAATCTCAGGTATTGTTCACACAATACGTGACAGAATGATGGAATCAATTTAAGCTATGACTTAAGTTCTAATGGAACTTAAGCACGAGGCCCATCTGCTGAACCAGTGGTTCCCAAACTGTGGGTCAGGACCCATTAGGCTGTGGGAGGGGCTGAGGTGAGTCATGCAATAACACAAGAAAAAAATAACTAACTATAGATAATAAACTTAAGACATAATCAATAATCAAACTTGATTAATAATCTCTCTGGGGTTGATTAGGGTTCTTAGACATTCATTCAAAGAGTATTGCAGCTGAATTCCCTGAGAACCCAATATTTAAATTAAGGCACCTCATACGGACCCAACATTTAATAATAAAATTCTTAACATGACATGCAGTGCATTCACAAGGACTGGTCACATGACTTTTTGAAATGGGTCACTCAGATAGAAAGGCTTGAGCACAAGTCCTACGCCAACACCAAACCTGCAAGTATTGCATCAAATAGGGGGATCACTATGGGGTATTTGCTATTTAGTTTAGGGAGGGATATTGGTGGTTTTACATCATACCCATGTGTATCATCTGATCTGTGTCTGTAGCATGTGTATAGCTATACAATTTAGCACCTCCTGTACAGCTATATATCACCAGAACCTTCAGTGTGACATTGTAGTATAATGGTTAGGGACCAGGCCTGTAACTCAGAGGTTGGGGGTTTGGTTTCCCAGTGAGGCAGTGCTGTTGTAACCTTGAGCAAGGTGCTCAACTTGAACTGTTTCAGTATAAATGGATGGTACCCAAAGAAAACTGTCATCTGTGTAAGTTGGCCTGAATAAGAGCATCTGCATAATGTATTTAAAGGTATGTACGTATGCGATACCTTCAGGATGAAGTTCATATCCCAGTTCAAGGAACAAAAGGAATAGTAATCACAATGTAAAGTCGTATTAACAACTGTAGTAAAGAGCATGCACTTTGGTGTCAAAGATCATTTTAAGAAACCGTTTGTTGTGTTTGTTTGTTTTGTATCCCCATTTACCAGAAGAAGTTGGTCTCACCGAATCTAAGTGATAATCACTGTTAGCTTCATTGTTTGGGTTAGCTGGACCTTGTTTCTGTCATTTGGAGATGTTTCTGCACTGCTTATCCAGACGGCAGGTCTGGCCCTGGGTGACCACCATGTGCAAAATATGATTCATGGTTTAGGTCTACTATGACACAATTCTGAATGTTCAAATTAATGATTTTTCTGGGTTTTGTTTTTCCTCAAATTTTCACTGGTAAAATACTTTTCTTAGGTTGTGTAAAGCTGTGCAAATATGTAAACATTTTGTCAGGTTGCAAATACTTTCTTAAAATGTTTTTCTGTGGGAAGAAAGGTCCAAGGTGTGATCTGGACCTATTTTAAAACCCAGCTGCAGATTTGTGGTTTTGGGGGGGTGATGAAAAAGAAACATTGTATAAACGTTGCTGCAATGTTGTTATTCACCATTGGTGGTGGTTGAGCTGAGTTTCCCCTATTTACTCTTTACTTTGGGGAATGTTATATTGCAACCAAATGGGGATCTACAAAGAATATTCCCCAAAATTGTTTTAATCTTCCTTGTTAGCTGGGTAGAAACGTATATCATTTTAGGGGGAAAAATAGCAAAATTAACTAAGATGCCTTAATCTGCTTTCAGCTGAATGAATAAACCAGCTGGATTTGACCAAATACAGTCAGTGACTGGTGGTTTCTCTGTTTTTGTAATGTATTTGCACAGCAGAGAGTCCTCCATACATTTAAGAGTCAGAGATATTAAGTACAGGTTCACGATAGTGTGGCAAACAAGGGCATGCTGCTTTATCCAGCTATCATTACATTGGTCTGTTGATATTTGAATTGTTGTAAGAAAAAATGCAAAACTGATGCATTATTCTCACAGTTCAGTACACACCGATGCAGTCCAGCAACAAACAACTTTTCCAAAGCACTAAATTTAGCCCTGTTGTGCTGCTTATGTAAGCAGTGCTTGATATGACTGTAACTAGCACTTTTTCCCATTATTTTTTCACTGCACAGTTGCCATAGTTAGGCCTATTTAATGACAATATGTTTTAGCAACTCCTGCTTTGTCTTGAGGTCCGGATTCAATATGTTGTCCTTAAATTTGACTGAATTAAATGCCACTGTTACTTTTTATCTTCACTAACACAGTTTGGCTAGTGCAGCAATGACCTTAATTAACACACCACTGTGTTGGTGAAGAAGAAAACCAACACTTTTAAAATTATAAGTCAAAGTTAAGCACAAATGTTGATTGAATCCAGGCCAAACGTTGATTCCAGGTCTAGGACTGGGAACAGATTGGAGAGGAACAGAACCGTTTCGTTTTCGTACAAAAGCCCAGTCTCGATTCACTTCGTTGGGCAGAAACTGTTAACTTTATCTGTGATTAGCGAGAAAGGGAAGATAAATCAGCGGTTTTCCCATGAAAAAGCCAAGGCACTTGCAGCATCAACTGCGTGCTGAGCACACTTCATTTATAGCGACTGCTTTTATAGCGTCTTTTTTACGCACACTCAGGGGGTTGGGGGGGAGGTTTGCCCATTAATCTTCAACCTCCATAAAAGATTCTGATGCACCAGCGTCTTATACAACCTTTCAGACGTGGACGCGAGCGGAGATTTAAAGCGGGACGCGACGATAATGGTGGAGACATGACACCGCCATCTCCGCGTTCAGGCAACTAAATCGTAATTCATAACGCTGTTGACACGAAAGCGAGAGCTCATGTAGTGAGATTAATACAAGCTGCACTGGAATTAGGCAGACTTCGCGACCCGCCGAACATTGCCGCAGACTAGGAAAAGCAGACACGTTAATTAGACTGTCACTCTGCGAACACGATAGTGTCGTTTCATTTCAAGTGACATTTCATCGAAATTAATTGGGATCAAAGCAGTGAGCCGTAAGGATATTGGTGTGCAAGTTTTAGCGCAAGCTCAGCGTGATGGCCCTGAATGGACAGCAATCCCAATTGAGTCTCTGAAGAATGAAGCAGAATGAAGGAAAAAGATTACTGATATAAAACCAAATAGTGGCGCCAGATGCTATACAATGCCTGTGTGTCTTTTTATAGTGACATCTATAGTGATGTCTTCTTTTAGTGATGTTACTAAGTACATATTTCACTGGGTGAGGGAGTGAGAGTTGGTTGGAATAAGCTTTCTTCCGGTTTGTCTGGGATGTCAGAAGCACTGCCTTCATCTGTATGAGTAAGTGTGAGGGTAGGAGGAAGCTTTCCTCCCTTTCCTGCATTATGGGTTCAGATGGCCCCCAAGGAGGGGGCTTCCAGCTCCTAAAACCAGCGGAAGCATTACTCAGAGTGGTGAAGTGGTATTGAGGCTCAGAGATGCCTGCCCTCATATAAACTGTAAAAAATTTGAGATCATTTTCTCCGTATAATTGTGTGAATTCCATTCCAGGGTAACGAGAGTGATACTTTTGTGTTTTTGAAAACAATTTTTAAGTGATTTTTAGATATTGCATTAATAACAACTGTGTGCAATTTTGTTTATCCAAACAGATACTCATAATTATGACATTTTTTGTTGTGTAGGGAGTCTTTATGGACCACCCCATAACAAAAGAAATATTGGTATAAAGCCTCGCACTGTCCCTTTAAGAAAAATTGCATATATTCTGTTATGTCACTAATCCCTGAGCCAAACCCAGACAGAAAGTGTTCCTGCCTCTCAAAGCGCGGTCCTCAGCTGGTTGTGCTAAAATAATCTTAGCTCTGGTTTCTTTGGACATTATGAGAATGAGAATGTATTGTCAGGGTGCAGAGTATTACCTGGCTCACTCCAGCTATTTCAGATTGTGAATCCATGCACGTAGACTTATGCCAGAGAGAATATTTTTATGCAAGCATTTTCACTCATTCTTGAAGCGAAACCGAGTGCAAATACACAGTGTTCTTTCTGGGGCTTGTGGGGGTGGGGAGATTGACTCTGCGGCTGTGTGAGCACTAAAGCATGCAGAGAAGGAGATGAGCATATTTACAGTACAGCGTGTGGATTCCGATTGAACGGTGTGTGGACAGACAGTACAGCGTGTGCATACTGATTGGAGAGTGTGTGGACAGGCAGTACAGCGTGTCGATATTGATTGGAGAGTGTGTGGACAGACAGTACAGCGTGTGGATACTGATTGGAGAGTGTGTGGACAGACAGTACAGCGTGTGGATACTGATTGGAGAGTGTGTGGACAGGCAGTACAGCGTGTGTATATTCATTAGAGAGTGTGTGGACAGACAGTACAGTGTGTGGATGCTAATTGAACAGTGTGTGGACAGACAGTACAGTGTGTGGGCACTGATTGGAGAGTGTGTGGACAGACAGTACAGCATGTGTATATTCATTGGTGAGTGTGTGGACAGACAGTACAGCGTGTGGGCACTGTGTGGATGATTGATGGAACAGTGTGTGTACAGACAGTACAGTGTGTGGGCACTGATTGGAGAGTGTGTGGACAGACAGTACAGTGTGTGGGCACTGATTGGTGAGTGTGTGGACAGACAGTACAGTGTGTGGGCACTGATTGGAGTGTGTGGACAGACAGTACAGTGTGTGGGCACTGATTGGTGAGTGTGTGGACAGACAGTACAGTGTGTGGATACTGATTGGAGAGTGTGTGGACAGACATTACAGTGTGTGGATACTGTTTGGATTGAGTGTGTGGACACTGATTGGAGAGTGTGTGGACAGACATTACAGTGTGTGGATACTGTTTGGAGAGTGTCAGATAGTACAACATGTGAACACTGATTGTATGATGTGTGGAAGGACAGACAGTACAGCATGTGAACACTGATTGGATGATTTGTGGAAGGATAGTACAGCATGTAAACACTGATTGGATGATTTGTGGAAGGACAGTACAGCATGTGAACACTGATTGGAGGGTATCAGACTGTACAGCGTGTAGACACTGATGGGACGTGTGTGTGTTGAATTTCATGATGCACATTGTAAAAGTAAAATGTATCACAGTAAAGTGGCATATTCTAATTTAAAGAATCAAACACTTGTTTAATTTTGCTCCAAAAATAAAGTACGATGGTTTATTTAACCATGCAGGTTGGTTACCGTCCAGAACTGAAATTGCAAATGGGATACATTTTATTTTTGTTTAAAGAATCAGACTCATGCACATATTTTATGCTCCAAAAATTAAGTATAATGGTTTATTCAACCATTCAGGTTGTTACCTTGCAATTTCAATTCTGGATAAAGGACCAATTTGGAATAAGTTAAGATGTCAGGATGCACCTGTGTTTTGTTTTGTGTTTGTGTTTTAGTAGACTAGTTTGCAAATTGACTCTTGGGGAGAAACATACAATTGTTCAATTGAGCATATCAAACACATACCAAGTCCATGGAAGTTACAAATCTGGGGCCATATGTACAAAGATTCTAAGAGTAGGAGTGCTGATCTAGGATCAGGTTTCCCCTGTCCATATCCTAACCATATCCATTATGAGTTAAAAGGCTAAACTGATCCTAGATCAGCACTCCTACTCTTAGAATCTTTGTACACACGACCCCTGGTTTATAAAAGCTTGGCACACCCAGACAAATGCTCTACATGGGTTTTATGTTCACACTGAACCAGCTCCGGCACATTTTAAGTTTGGGCATGAAACTACTGTATATAAGACAAAGGGAGAGGCAGCAGAGATATTAATGCT
The DNA here is from genome assembly GCA_029706075.1 of Aldrovandia affinis. Classification (NCBI taxonomy): domain Eukaryota; kingdom Metazoa; phylum Chordata; class Actinopteri; order Notacanthiformes; family Halosauridae; genus Aldrovandia; species Aldrovandia affinis. The sequence goes on along the minus strand of JAINUG010000027.1, from coordinate 4,521,782 downwards.
ATTATGACAATGTACAAAGTCAACAGAGCTGTAAGATCAGATCGAGAGGTGACACACAGCACCATGACATTAAGGATTATCTGTCTTGTGTTTCTGGCTTGTGACGGCCATGCCTTCTGGGAGATTTTTCAGGAGGTAATATGTGTTCTTAGGATGTGAGATGCAAGGTATGGAATGTGTGTGTGTGGGTGTGTGTGTCTTGGGGTGGGGGGAGGTACTGTAAGAGAGAACTGTGCTCTGTCCTAGTGATGGAAGAATGAGGTTTATGAACCCCAGCAACAATGAGCTGTCAATCACTGACTTTTAAAAAATCAATCAAAAATTGATTGGCTCAAATCACTGTGTCACAGATAGAATATGGTGTCCCTGCATATGGTAGCTCCACCCACTTTTGGTTTCACACTCCCATCACTACCCTGTGCCCAATGCTCAGTACTCTGTGTCCTGTGATGGGGATTCAGCTGGCCCGGGGCAGGAGGAGCTCAGGTGTGGAATAAGCATGCCTGAAGCAGGTGTAGTAGCTCTCTCAGGCACACCTGGGTCCAGGAAAACCAGATAGGCAGTGGTGCAGTGATTCAATGTTTCTCTACTGGCAGGACAAACCACAGCAGCATAGGCAGAACAGTTGCATGCTATTCTGAAATATAAAACATGAAGCTGCGCTGTATTCTGCCATGTGGAACATGCGTAGGTAAACAAAAATTTAATTAAATCTTTCCGCCATTCCCACCTCTGACCACCAGGGTAGGGTGGCAGGCTCTCGGTCCGATATGCTTTACAGAAAGGCCTTCTGTGTAAGGGCGGCCTCTTTGGCATCACTGAGTTTTAAGTGTGTGTTTGACGGACCTATGTTCTGTAGATAAGGGGAGTCGACCTTGGATTTAAGCAGAGTTTCTGACCACAGGAACAAGCTGTGGTCTTAAAATCCATTGCCATTGGCCTGTTTTATGAAAGGGTTGACTGTGAAATTTGAATATGTGAGAAAGCCAGTAGATTGTTCATAGGGACTTTGTGCTACAGAATGCATTTGTACAGCATCATATTAGATTAGGACATACTGATAACAATGTGGAAAAGATGCTGTTTTGCAAGCAACAGCGATATTAATTCACCTACATTATATACTGTGTGTGTGGCAACCATTATATAGAGCAGGGGTCTACAAACCTGGCCCTGAAGAGCTGCAATTTCTGCTAGTTTCTTGGGCCTGAATTAGTTGCAGGTTTTAAGGTGAAATTATCTCTGTTAATTATCTCTGTTTTCTTACTCCATGTGCATTAGTGTCTGCACTATTCTTAATAACAACTATTTGATGCATCTTATGTGGAATTATACTAGAGATGGTAGAGTGAAGTTTCATGAACCCTCTAATGGATGGAACTGCATTGAGCTGTCAGTTATTGACTTATTTGAACCAATCGAAAGATTTTGTTCTCCATGGCGAAACACAACGATTGGTTAAAATCAGAGTGACTGATAGCATATGTTGCTCCGCCCCCTTATTGTTGTCATGAAACCCCTCAATCTCCGATCACTGATATTGTCTAAGCATGCGTGCATGTTGACATTTTCAGTATGCCACCAGTGCATCAGGGAATAAGCAACATTAACTCCAGATCTTTCCCTGAGTCTTATCTCATTTAGTTATACAAAGTGAACATAAATGACTGCGCATGCTTTCAAAGGGGTACGCTCTGAGCTCAGGGAGCACTGTTTTGCAGCGCACTATTCCACCCTGCTAGTCACGTGGTAAAGGAAGAAAAAAAGGCTCACATAAAATGGCTCTTTTTAAAGCCTTGGAGTAGTTCACTTATTGATGGCCACAAAGGTGCTGCAGGTTTGGATTAGAAATGCCTCTAATGCTAAGTGCATTGCTGGTAGTCATCAATCATTTAAGATGGTGGAGTTCAGGTGATAGCCCCATGTCTGCTCTAACAGGACCCAGACAGGATGTGGCACCTTGAGTCTATACTATATATTTCTAAACGTCATCCAGTGTACTTCATGAGCCAGAATTATAATTATTAATTGGTTTTACATGATGTCACTTCCCATGTTTGCCAGTGAGTTATTATAGTGAGGAGTTGTTATATGCCTTTCTAACCCATTGACTAGCTTGGGGTCTGAGTTAGCCATGCTAGGCATTGGGATACTGGACGTGGAGGGGTGGAGAAGTCACGTAGGTGAAACCTGCAGATAAGGCCCTATTGGACACTTGATACAAACTTGTCATCAGCATGAGAATACCTTTCGTTGTGTCATCTTGCTAGACAATAGGTTAAACACCTGGGATTGCTTTGAAAATGATATTAAAACGTGCATATATTTAACACAGAACAATGACGTGGGACTTGATTCCTCTGTAACTATATTATCTGATGATATGCTTCTCGACTTCTGCTTGGGCCTTCCAACAAAACACTGAATGGATTCATTTTCAAATACCTAATACTTTTTTTTCTTCCCAGAAAATTTCAAATGGATTTTAAGCTCTAAATAGGAATGCATAACAAATGATAATTGTAAGATTCTTCACAGAATCACCCCTTCACTGGGTGCTCTACATGACTATAATATCACATATCCCAGGATACAACAGGTGTCAAAGAGTAGCATGACAGATGTGCACAAACACCTGAGGCTCAGCTATGTCACAGTCCTTTGTGTGTTTTTGTTACTAAGGTCATGAGTGGCTACTGTGTGTGTGTGTGTGTGTGTGTTTGTGTATGTGTGTGTTTGTATGTGTGCGCATGCGTGTGTGTGCTTCCATTATGCGTTTCACATCATTGGGCTTTGCTGCTTTCAACATCTTACATAACCATGTTCTCTCCGAAACACTGATAATAGCTGCATTTCCAAAGGAACTCTGTTTACATTACATTATGTCGCTTGCAGACTCTTGTCCAGAGAGACCAACGCAACCCAGAAAATGAACGCATTCAAACAGGTTAATAAGAGCAGCAGTGTTACAGAAAAGGGTAATGGATAATTATCTCAAGAGTCAGTAACAGTGTAGCAAGAAATGCTAGAATAAACCGTAACCTTTTTTCATTCATTTATTTATATTTTTTCAAACGTGGAATGGTCACACATTGCTAAATCACACATTTTTGTTTGTAACCTGTATCCTGACGAAAGCAGTCAAATAACCTGACAAGGTATCTAATCAGGTCACAGAGACCAAAGAAGATCTCGTGTGTACAGTAGGGCCGATGAAGTGTGTACAGGCAGCAGTGCTCGTTAGCAAGCCATAACCAGATTTACGGCAAAAATGCTAATTTTGCGCGCGCATCGTTTATCGTTCCCTCCTCGGCGACCTGCAATGCGGAACCTTTTAGTCCGAATTCTCCCTTCCCGTCGCGTCGCCATTCATTAGCACAAATGTACTGCTCTGGATTCGGAGAGGTTGTTGGAAGGACAGAACATCAAGAGGACTGAGGTGAATGGATAAGGAAACTAGGACATCTCCTTTCACGAGCCCTGCGCTGGAGGGAAGACCGTTAGCCGTTCCCCTGACCAGTACAGAGGGGGAACGTGCTGGGTGTGGTCTCCGTACTCGGCTTGGTACCAGCCGACATGCCGCCTCCATGTTTCGCCTTCACCTGGGCGTGCGAGAGCGGGCTTGCAAATCAGCGGGTCATACATTCATACCAGTAATACCTTTTTTCCAACGCCGTGTCTGACCGTACTGTACAAAAAAAGAAGAAATGAGGGGAAAAGCAGCTGAATGCATTATTCATGGGGAACACTTCTAAGCTCCTCTCTTGTCCATGAAATTAAATCTCTGGTGACTTAGTAGGGTATAAATAGACTCTTTATCTGTGACCTCGATGTGCTTGCCGAACGGTACTTTACAGCAGCCAGCAGTCAAACAGCAGGCGGTAAAGCCATTCATCCCGGCAGTTACTCAGATCACTGCCGACTGTTTACAGACAAAAGTAACCGCTTGGAAAAATGTCAGCGACGTGCTTCCATTACATTGGAGATGTAATGGAAGCACAAGAATACTTCATTTGTATATAAAGACAGTAAAATGGGGAGCTTTCTGGGTGCCTTTTTAACCAATGAAGTATTTGTTGGCCTATGATTCTGGTATGTCTCCCAAGTAAAGCTGCCTTTTTTTTAACATCAATTTATTTTGAGGTGCTTTGGTGGTCTTGAGGGAAGACACAAATTTCCCTCCGTCCATATAATTTCAATTTTATCTTTACACTGCAGACAAAAAGTAGACATATTTTGTATAATTTTTTGTTGCTGTTCTTTCTCTCTTTGGTACAAATATGCAAACCTGCTGGAATGTGTCCCACAACTTTCTGTAGTCTGTAGTCTCTTTATTGCTGGTGATCTTTCGGGTTTAGATTGAACTGGGAATTTCTCTCTCCGTCGGAACGAGAAAGCAATAAAACGCTTGCCGCACTTTGGGCCCCTCTGTCAGAGCAGATGTTTCTACCTCATAACTTGTGGCACACATGGGAAGTCTTTGCAATTACCTCAGAACTTAAATGCCATGCTCTATCTGGAGGGAATAGATTTCCGATGTGGAGCCGAGCTGCCCAGGCCAAATCCATTTGTCTGGGATGCGGAGAGGTGACCTTCAGCCAGACTAATTAACGGTGATGTTATCCAGCCTCCGCAACCGGCCTTTGTCTTTGTGTAGGGTGTCCGATCAAAGCCGATTTCGGTGTGACAACCTGTTTGAAAATGGCACAATGCAATAATGAAGAGTGATTGATTGATTGATTGATTGATTTATTGATGGGTGCTTGACATGGGCCTAGAGATGTGAAAATGGCTGTGGCTTAAGAAGTTTGCTTGCCGGTCATGTTAATCCCAAAATCCTGTGGAGTTTCTCAGATTCCTGTTCGAACTCCTTTTTCAGTGATTTTCCTTCACTCGGGTCAATGAGGCTGCTACACTTTTGTCTTCAGTACTGGGATACTATGATAGTATGCAACTCCAAATCAGAGAAACTAAGCCATAGAAAAAAACTCTATTTGTATTACCTTGCTAGGTGGCTACACATTGCATATACACTACCATTCAAAAGTTTGGGGTCACCTGCTGGAAACTATTTTTATCTCATAATTGACAATGCTTTACACCGTATACATTTCTGTAAATACTTTAAAATGACAAAAAACACATGTAACAATGAACAAAATGAACATCAAAGAAATGTTCAAGAAAATTATATTGAAAATTGAATCTTGGATTCCTCAAAATAGTCACCCTTTGGCGGGAGAATAGCCTCACAAACAGTGACCATTCGGTTAATACGTTTTAGCAGGAAATCACCCGACATGTTTTCCCAGCTATCCTGCAGCAATATACATATGAGTCACGTCACATGTATATCACATATACCGTTATGTGTATATCATGTGATTACACGTTGTAGTATGTATCATAGATGTTATTACATGTCGTCACATTTACTTGACAGGTGTTCAAATGTGATCACATCTATTCACATCTGATTGATGATGATTGATCTCCGTGAGAGGTGACACAGCTCAGGCCGTGCTAACGCCTGTCTCTCCTTCTCTCCCATCTTTCCAGCATTCCCAGTAGGCCTGAGGCTTCCCCGTTGGAGACCACCTCCCCTCAACATAACCAGCAGCCATGGCAGAGGACGCGGACATGCGCAATGAGCTGTCGGACATGCAGCAGCGCGCCGACCAGCTGGCCGATGAGGTAAGCGCACTCCGGCTGCGGCCAGGTGGGGGAGGGGCAACACGCTGGCTTTTTATCTGCTATCAACGCTTACAGGCTAACGCTGTAGCCTCACTTGTACAACTAAAACCAGTTTCTCACCCTGATATGGTATAACTGTGTCCAGTTTCTAGGGATGTACTTTGCTAATAAACCAATGGTCAGTTTCTACTTCTGACAAATCCCATGACAGAGAACACAATTACCATGCAGTGGGGCACTTCACTACACTGAAAATGAGTGTTTTAGCAGAGACAGCCACCAGACAGCCTGCATACCCAATATGTATCAATATATACAAATGTTCTGAATTTTGTTTTGGGAAAGGGTCCTAGTTTAACTATGTGGTTGCTCCTAGCACCTAGGAACTGTACTTCCCGCTAGGGTGGCTTTCAGCTAAACTGTTCTTGACTACGGTTAACACTTTGTTGTACGTCGCTCTGGATAAGAGCGTCTGCCAAATGCCTGTAATGTAATGTAATGTAATGTAATGGAAAAAAATCCAATGGCATTCAATTATTATTTTAAATCATGGTTATAATATGACTTACTGAGAGAAAATGATGAAGACAATAAGCTGGAGCGGTCATGCTGTAAATGTTTAACATTTTAAACCGTGGTCGTTTGCAGGAATTTGTGGAATGCAGCCTTCCCATTTTCAATTAATTTGTAATAGATGCAGCAAAGTGCGATGGTGACCAGTAAGGCACTATGGACCTGTGAGGCTGCCCACTAGGGCTGATCAGACTGCCTGTCTGGGCCTCATCCCTGCTGGCCCTCCACGGGTGCAGCAGAGCAATCAGCCACAGAGCTGAGAGTCCTCCACACCAGGGAATGACAAACGACTTCTGCTCTACAATTAGCGGCTCTCCGCGGCTATTCATTCAACGTGTTCTCTGCATGAAAGACAGGACAGATAGAAAAAATTGTATATACATTCAAGTGAGCATTCAGATGCTGAATGAGGTGATTTGGATCATTTTAAACCTTGTAGGGTCACCTATGTTCATGGAATCAAATAATACTTTATGCGAGTTAGTGGTCAACTTTGGCCTCCGTTCTGTGCTGTGAAAATGAATATTTAAACAGGGAAAATAATGCAATTTACACACACAAAAACACACTAACACACGCACACACACACACACACATACACACAGAACCAATTTGCAGGGACACACTGTAGACCGTAGGACTCATTAAATGGTAGCTCCATCCTTTCTAGTAACGATGCCTCCTTTCTCAGGTTGAGCTCCATAATGCCAGGCCATCAGAACAGGATCTTCCCTCACAATCCAAATACAATACTGCTATTCGTGTTAAGAAGAACATAGTGGCTAACACTGGGGAAAAAACATAGGTTTGACCAAAGCTGGAAAATGTCCTCTCCAGTTGGTTTTGTAAAGACAAGAAAGGAATAGTGTCGGTCAGTATAGTTGTAAAGAAAGGGTTGCCTGTTAGTGCTTAGTCAGCAGGAATTCTTTCAGTACTGTCAGGTGATCAAGAAAGGCTAACTATGTCAAGGGTAGAGAACCAGAGGTACCGAATCTGCTCTGTTTTAATTTAAATAAGCCTTAAGCTATTTGCAGCGAGTGGAAGAGTAATAATATTTGTAGGGACAAATATCACTTCTGTACAGAGCCTCCGGTCCAGTGATATGGCCTTTCTCATTATTCAGATTTATGCTTCGTCTGCCCTTCCCTCTCTACGCTCCCGTCTTTCCAATTCCACTTCCCATAAGGCTCTGAACACACTGGCATTAAAACACGTTTGCACAAATCCAATCACTGCTCTGGCTGGCCAGTGTGTCCGCAGTCCTTGTGTACCAACGAGTTTAGAAAATGTCATTTCAGCACCAGAAATAAGCATTTCACATATGGTGTCCTTTTTTGTATTTAAAAAAAATGAAGGTTAGAGAATTCCGAAACACAGAATAATATACACTTGATGCTGAAGCGGCTTTATTAAAGATTCATGAGAGGATAATGTGATCCGGTAGGGAGAGGGAAGGATAGCTGGCTGTAAATCTGCCAGAGCGGAGTGTAACAGCAGGGCCCCCGGCCCTGTCAGCAGCTAGCGGGGGGAACCGGAGCAGGGGACCGCAGAGCGCGCTGCTCGCCCCCGCTTACTGCAGCAGCCCGGCCATCTCACACACGCGACGCACGCGCGGCCTCCCCGCGCCAGCAAGACAACAACAACAACAACACGCTGTTCACCTGGCGCGATCGGGACAGGCAATGGCACTCAGAGCGCAAGATTCCGTTAAGGCAGCCATCGCCGAATCAAAACAAGTGAACACCGCAAACATTGTGAAATTTGGCATTAACTAAATTTCCAACTCCAATAAAATAATGATTATATATTATATCATATTTATTTGACAATAATAGGATGGAGTCCTTCATTATGAGTAATATATTTTTTAAATTAATTTTCAAACATTCACAACAAGACGAGCAACACTGACACACAGGAACATGCATTGCTATTATTGCTTGTTTTAATCTCACTATGCAAAGAGAAACTGACAATTCATACAGTATAAATAAAATCTAAAACATACATAAACATTACATGTTTTTGAGTCATTTAGTAAATACATGTACCATATAAATTAATTTGGGTGGGTTGAGGCCTCCCAGTGGTTACAACATTCAACACTGGCCACGATTCGATCCCACCGGCCATCCCAGAGTTGGCTCTGGCCGGGAGTGCCACCAGGGGTGGCAATTGGTGGAGGGAAGGGAGGGGGGAGGGAAGCTGACAGGACGTTCGCTGCGCACAGGAGTGGCTCTGGAGTACCGGGTTATGGTCGACAGCCTGGCAAGTATCGTCTCGGAGGAGACAATACTTCGCATTCGTCACGGTCACAGGGCTACGGCAGCGAACTCATATTACGAGGGGGGGATTGACTTGAAAATAGTGGGTGTAATTGGCTACCAAATTGGGAGAAAATGGGAGAAAATCTGAAACAAAATGTAAAAACATGTGGTGGGTTGAGAGAGGCTCTTTGGTTCAAGTATAAGCTAGCTCAGCACAATAAGGGAACCGGGGAATATGCTTTCTAAATAATCCCTATTGAATATTTATGTTACATGTTTACACTGTGATAACATGTAGTACTATCTAAATGAATCTATTTAATATTTAACTATTCAAAGAAAATAATGAGAGGATTCATTCCTAATTAATTGGCTAAAACTGCAAGAAAACAATAACAGCCATTGCTTTAATGTGCAAAACAAATTCAATAATATTTGCTCACTGATAAAATCATGAGGTTTGGCAGTAGATTAAAGAACTGGATTTACATTAAAGCAAATAATTTCATTTCATTAAATTGCTGTGGTGTATTAATGTTTTATAATGTGTAATTATGGAACCAATACAGAGCGCTTACCTCAGCTGGTATATATGCTGGCTTGTATAAGTAAATCCAAAACTTGTTTGTAATGTGACTGTAAAGTTACTACTCTCAAATGTTAACATTTGTTGATGTTTATTGTGTATCATAATCGAAACTATATCCTTTTCTTTTCTTTTCAGTCACTGGAAAGCACCCGTCGTATGCTGCAGTTGGTAGAAGAGGTAAGAGAAAACATTTCATGTCAATGTTCACCATAAAAATGTAGACGGTAATAGAGGCCAAATAATTCATTTAATAAAACGTGCCATTTTATGTGTTTCCTGCAGTGAGTGAAAATGGTATTTAGCTGTGGAAACCATGAAGTGTGGATCATTTTGTCCTTTCAAACTGAAGGTTACTTGGAAAACCCCTATCACTGCACATCCTCTGTGCCATAGGTGTAAATGGGGACTTTAATTTATTTGAAATGTGCAGTCTATTTTAATTTTGTTCCCCAGGCAATTTGTTTATTGAGAGGATTAAGATTAATGCTTCTTCATATTTGTTTAGTAATGTGAGCACTGGTAACCAAGTTATTTATTTTTCAACTATTGGAATGCACATTGTGTGTAGTCTAATTTTGAAGTCATGATGGCGGGAGGACATAGAGGAGAATCTGTTCCCCCGGTGAACCCGATACTGTCTCGGCAACAGTGAAACAGGTGTGGGGGAGGGGCGAGGTAGCAGCGGAGAGGCGGGGGAGGGGCGAGATAGCGGCGGTGAGGCTCTATCTCAAGGTCATATTGATCATCAGTCAACATGCGAATGCACCACAGAGGAGAATGTCTCCCTGTGCCTATTACAGGAAGGCAGAGTTGGACACTCATGAGATATCAACATAGGGATGATTCACTGACTGTCAAGAGGATGTAGAGAGCAGAACCTAGGGAAAATAAAACCATCTATCTATCTTGAGTAATATAGTACTTATCACAAGACCTTGAACCATGTTCATAAATATGATTACAATAAAGTTAACGTTTATAGATAAAAACTCATCAATAATCCTTTTTGCAATAGTTTCCAACAGATCTATTTATGCAGCAATATTTTACACACACCATATAGTGTACAGTATAAACTGCAGGCTAAATCCTTATTATTTATTAATTATAATTCCAAATACTGTAAAAGCAAATGCTAGCTTGTAAACCTAAATAAGCATGGATATTAAGAGCACTCCAAAGCTTATTTTGAATTTTATGGTAAACTAAGCCTGCCACTAACCTTTGCTATATTTTGTTAGGACCATTGCTCCATATGAGACAATGGGAATAAATATTTTGGGAACATACTAGCTACTTGCAGTCAGCTCTCATGCCAGAGCAAGGAGAAAGGAGGCTTTGCTATTGCTGGCTGTCCTCTATCAATGATCAGCGAAAATAGAGTTATGTTTTTGTTACCTTGACAGGAAACTTCAGTTACACCTGGAGCCTCTCCAGCTTCCTCCTTCAAACCCAAACATTGATTTGCCATTCTCAATGTCTCGATATTTAAATGCTTTCCCGCATTGTCGCTGGAACGACAAAACAAGATCAGTTAAGAGGGCACGGTTTTATGGCCTTGAAGAGTTGATAGTATGATTACTAAAACACTGCAATACTTCAGGTAGTGAAGTGAAGAAATTATGCCTAAAAACTATCAGTGTAAACCCTATTCTACTATTCTATGTAAAAGTGTTGGGTATTTGGCCATGGCAAATAATTTCACCGATCATTCCCATTTGAATATTATAAAATAATCAATTATATATATATATATATATATATATATATATATATATATATATATATATATATATATATATATATGTGCGTGTATAGAACTAATCAACCACATATCTAGCTGTTTAGCTATTGTTGGTTATGTTGAATCAGACAAGCTTAAATGTTTGGAGTAGGAGCTATATTTCTTCATGTTACTTTCTAGCTATAAGCTTACTACATAAAACTGAGGAAATTATTTTTCATAAGTATTACAAATACTGAAATTGTAAAAGTATTGCATTTAAATTTCAGGTGAAATGTAGACATTATTTTAACGAAAGGAAAACAGCCATTTTCCTTTCAAATAAACATAGCATAGGCTTGATAGGTGGCTTTACCAGTTAGTTTAACAGTTAGTTTCCAAAGCAGGCCTCACTGTCTGGTGAACATAATTACAGGTAGAGCTTGTGTTATTGTCAAACTGATTTTGATAATAATAGTGATTTTTGCCTCCACTTGTTATAGGTTATACTGTTATGCATTGACTGAACTTGGCTGAAGTTCAAGACTTTACGGTCATAACCCTGATTCTTCGACCGCAGCTCTGCCAGTTAGATATCACTCTTTTGCTGATTCAGACACTGCACTGCTGCTGTTGTTCATTTCCAGCTGACATATTGAATTTCTGACTTTCTAATCAGAATGCGTTATAGCTCACGTTAATGATGTCTGTGATTACACTCACTACGCAATGGGTTTACACAAGTATTTGTAATCTTAATAGAATAATAATTATACATTATTTTAATAAGTCTACCATTATTTGAATAAGTCTAACTTTTGATTGTACCTCTCTCTGTGATAATAGACTCATATACCACTAGGAAAGCATTGTTGGCAACATAGGGCCACTTCTAGTCCTATGAGCCTGTCATTTGTATTGGGAGTGATACTATAAATCTTTGGGAAGGTATAAAGTATACCTCAGTGCGTGGCTTGTTTCAGGCAGAAATAATTGTGGCCAGTATGTAGCCATTCTCATATGGTCAGGTTATGTGCAGTTTAAAAAAAAGAGTTCACATTAGTGACATTGTTACATTGGTTGCATAAAACGATAGAAATTCACCAAAGTAAACAAAACACTGTGAAATTAGAGGGACTAATGTACATATGTCACGCTGCCACTGAGGTTAAACAGATGAGGAAAGCAAAACGTTTCTGACACACACATTCTGTCCGATAGGAGTTTGCTTTCGTTCCCCTTCCCGGCTGTTCTGAAATTGTTTTGGAGATGGCAGGTCAGGGCAGTTGGGGGCGCCGTGTCTTTGTTCCGTGATAAAAAAAATCGATCCCGTCTGTGCCCTGGGGTCTGAGCTGTGCCTGTGCCATCTCAGTGCCCTTTATCCCCATCTTCCTCATCTCACCCACCCACCCACATGCAAGCCTGTGGGACAGAGCTATTCAACTGTTTGGCTCGCCATAGGCATACTCTTGGCCCGTTTGATTCTTGAGAAGAGGGGAAAAAAGTATGATTCAGATGACTATGCCCAGGTCTACATCTCCACAGTGTCAGTATGCCACAGAATAATAAGAAATAACTATGAATATTTGAGGGAGGCATCTACTTTATTTATGTACACATACAATAGATATTATTTATATATTTGTTTATGAATAGTACATGAAAAATGTTTTCCCCAACCGAATGCACTATTTTTTCAAAGAGTGCGTGCCTGAGTGTGCCAGAACTCTTTTGTGTGTGGCATATAAAATGTGACCCAAAATAATATTTATAGAAGGTTTATTTCCTAGTAAATTGAGGAGAGATTGCATAGCATCATAACAACAACAAGTAAACATTTTAGCTCATTACTTAATTTGAATGCAATAGTCTCTGTGCTGACGCATTTTGACCTAGGCCTTTTTCAAAGTGCATACAGATTAGACACATTTGCATCAAAATAAAGTAATGAACTAAAATACTTTAGTTGTTGTTGTGGGGAATATGGGGGATGCTATCCAACCTCTTCTTTATTTGCTGGAAAGAAACGTTCTATGAGTTTCTCTCAGGATTAACCATCCCAGTTTAAAAAAAATTAAGAATACTCTTGATTGCGCCAGCACACATGCCCAAAATGATTTTTGTCAATGTTTCATGGATGTATAATTTTTGTTGTCATCATAACATTATATTCAAATGAATCTGACAATTGTTTGGATTTATACACCTGCAAAATGAGATTATCAGAAATGCTTTTCTTAAAGATTTTGTTTCAGATTTCTTCCCCATTTTATTTCAATTTAGTAGCCAACCCTATCCTCTTTTCATGTCGACTATCCCCCCCTCGTATTGTGAGCTCGCTGCCGTGGTCCTGGGACCGAGCCGGAACTCGCCAAGCCATCAAGCCAAGCCAATTTCACCAGTGAAATCGAACCCCCAGTCCCAGTGGGCAGCATGCATCCCAGTCATCCACCCGGGAGGCCATCAGTAATGTTTTTTGATGGGCGTATAAGTGGGCAGTGGTCTCAACACAAAGTCGTGTTGCTCAGTATTTCTCCCCTGTAATGTAATATAAAATGCACACCCAAAGAGAGGCCATGTTGACAGTTCTGTAAATATAAACAGTAAATATGTATCTCATTTTAATTAGATAACTAATTTAAAGCTTGGCATTGAAATGACACCTGCAGTATCTAAAAGCACTGAGCATTTAATTTTGCAGTTACTTTTTAGGAACGACACCAGTAAAATACACTTTTGCTGTGCTTAAAAAAAAGCTGCACTAAAATGTATGCTTCTGTGAGTTTCCCTGCCAAATCTAAGACTAAGGGAACAGGAAATCCTAGCCTAAAACCAAAGCATGTCAATGTAGCAGCCATTTTGTTGCTTCGTAGAACACAGCTGCGACCCCTCTCCTGCAAAATTTTTACTCTGTCATCATTATAGAGACAGATTTCCACCGCATGAACTCAGAGGCTCCAAGCAAACCCCCCACCACCCAGTGTATGGAGAAAAGCCCTGGGGAGATGGAGTCACACATAATAGAGTATATATAATGGGGTGTATTGGATTTTCATCCATAACGATAGAACAGGGAATGATTCATTAGAATACGAGTGATGAGACTGAGAATACTATTGTGCTATGAATGCTCTGTGCTATTCTAATTGACTGTATGGTGATATGCGTATATAATCGTTTCTGTTATTGTAAACAGTGCTGTTTGAGCTGCAATGAGCTCTCAGAATCAGCTTTGATACTTCCTGTTTCTGTATGCTCTGAGGGTCAGGTGATTACGCAGGCTTAGAGCCCTAACACATCTATTACAGGCAACAAGTTAGTCAACGGCTCAGAAAATTGGCCAGGTGTGCTATGTCAGTTGGTCATGGGTGGGCAAGCTGTGGAGCCATTTTCCCGGAATTTTTGTAATAACCATAAAACTCTGAGCCAGTCATAGAGCCGAAGGGTCCAGCTTGAGGATCATATTGGGAGGTAAACACCTCGGCTGACGAGGTAGATGCAGTGCTTTCACCGCTGATTAGAATGACCAGAAGGCGAACAATTCCAGAAAAAACTCAATGAAAGCAAATTTGCAGGGCTTTTTCATAGAACCTCAAATACAAATGATTAGCTTAGCCTGATTAGCGGGGTTAGCCTTATTTTGTACAGGCTATCGTTATATTTAAAAAGTGCATTTTCAAATTATACAGTAAAAAATAATATTTTAGCTAAAATCGGCAGCAAGTTTAACCAAAGTGTAATTGTATGTGCCCTGGGTTGTGAAGACGAGAGCAAAGAAAGCTGCTTTGCCACCTTCTGGAGTGTTTCTTTTGTTCTCCCCATGCAGCCTCAGAGCAAATTCAATAAAGGACGTCTTGACAAATGTCAGAGCGCTGAGCCCTGGCGCATCTTGTCAGGAAGAAAAATGCTAATTACTTCGGTGGAATCAGTGGCAGTGGCTCGCCCCCCTTAATCATGCTAGCTGTGACCTTTCACCTTTTAAGTAGTATTACATTAGCCTTCTACGTTAACGTTGCAAGAATATTAAACGGTTCTTGAGGTGTCTTGAGTCTAAAACTGAAGCTCCAGACTGCAAATTGAATAAAGACACCCAGGAAGCAGTATTGTAAATGGGATCATTTCATTCATGTAAAATTTTACACATTCTTTGGTGGTGAGGTGCCCGTTGGAGTGTTTCTAGATACAGTGCATTGCTATAAGACATTGCACAGTACAGTTTCCCAGCACACTCTGTCCCTACTCTGTAGTGACATAGGGCAGGCAGAGAATTCACTTCTAAACTGAAAGTTGTCTTGCAGGCTACTTGTTTTCCAGGATTGCTTTATTTCAGTAAGTCAGTATCGCCCGTCAGCAACCGATTCCTGTTTCTTAACGGCGTTATTGTGATCGTGTTATCTTTGCACTCTTCACATTAAATTGTTTTAATTATGATGAAGAGATTGAAACTTTTTAATTATAATAAAGAGAGATATGAGATTTCGTTTTTATTTAAAACCTTTTTTATAACTAAAATGCTTTCAGATTAAGCGCCCAGTGCTAGAGTTACCATGTTGAATGCATAAAAGTCTGCGGCTAATGGGTGAGCCGTATTTAAATGGAAATGTTTGTTAATTGTGAAAAACATTCACAAACAAGTTTAGGATACTTATCATGCAAGAAGGAAGGTGGGTTCTTTCCTAGGTTATTTCCCTTCACTAGTTGTTGTTCATCTATGGCCACTGCATTTTGCCTTTTGAAAACACATGAAGACTCGTGTCTTTACAATGGACCATTTTCTTTGTTCAGTTTGTTTTCTGTGTTTTTTCCTTCAGAAAATACTGGCAAATGATTCATAATTATTGTTTTATATATAGCCAAATTCTAAATGCACTGTAGAAACTCAGCTTACAGTCTCATTAAATCTGATTAGTTCTAATAGTTTAATAGATCTGATTAATTGCTTCTGAAGTTAATTGGTTGTCTATTAGACCACCCGGTAAGCACCACACTCTTGAATCATCATATTCAATCATTGCCAGGAGGGGGTGGGTGGGGGAGGGTGAACAGAGCTCCTCTCTTTTACGGCCAGGCGCACTTTCCACAAAGATATACTGACAAAAACCCTGGCTATTTTGTTTCAACCATATCACATATTATACAAAAAGGTGATTTAACAGAGAATTGTATCTAGATCGTGTCCTACAATCGAGGTACAGTGTACATATTTTCTTTGGGCCTTTTGGCCACTTATCAGATGGATACATCATCCTTTCTCAGTCCGTCCTGTTTTGCACCATATGTTCATTCATAGTGTGCTTTCGGGGTGTTTAATGATGTAATGCTCTTCTTTTCCATTCAGTCTTTAAATATTGTGAATAAAACCATATTCCTGGAGCCACTACTGTTGCTTTATAGTGAACCTCCATTTCACTCCACATTCACACTCAACGTGCCCCATTATTCTCATAGCGATCTATTAATTACCACATTTATTCCTGCACCACTACATGGTAGCATGTCATAACAGAATTGTTAATGGCTCTTCAATTCGGCCATTTCCGGTTATCACAAAATACTACTTTCCTTAAAGTGAGCTTTTTTTCTTAATCCTTCTCTTAACTTTATGGTACACTTCCTTATTGATCTTGTCACTCTCTCTCTCTCTCTTTCCCATTTTCTCCTTCTCCTGTCCCCTCCATGCTTCCTCGCTCCTGTTGTTGGGGAGTAGAGTAAAGATGCTGGTATCAGGACTCTGGTCATGCTGGACGAACAGGGGGGTAAGTCTGGATGTGTCTGTGAGAGGGGACAGTCTGTCTTTTCCGACTCTTTCTTTTTTTAACCATTTGTAGGCTGTAGTGCCAGTGCCGTTGCTTTAATACCAATTAAATGCATCCTTATTGAATGCTACGCAGTACAATGCTCAGAGTAAAATCAGCCGACAGAGTACATTTTACTCGAGAGTACATTTACTCGAGAGTACATCTTAAATGAACACTAAAAATGTTGCTGTTGGTTTTTCTGTCTGTACAGCAATTGTTAGTAGGGGTTGTTTTTCTGTAAGGAAATGTGTAACCTCACTTTCCATGAATACAAATGAGGAACCCATATGAAATACATTCAATTCAATAATAGCGATACTCTGAAATGTGTGAATCTGGAAAACATTAAAACATATATGATCGTTGCCATTTTCTCGGATAGAAATAAACTTCATGCAGGCCATGCTCTCATACGAAAGCCTCTTAGAAATAAATCTTAACACATTTAAAAAAGAGAAACAACTTGAAATTCCTGAAAAGTATTGTATTCTCCACCTCTTAACATGTTTTGTAATTCTTCACAAATTGTAGGACCAACAGCATTTTTACTTGATGCATTGCAATGCAAATAGCGAGAGCTAGAAAATGTCTTTTTTGTACTGTGATGTATGTCTCTGTTCAAACTGTAATATTTTCACTGGAAGAGGCCAGTGATTTGGCCTCCATCCACAGCACTTCCTGTCATGGAATCCATCCGGTGCAATGATGTCATCGTTTTGCATCATCGCCACCGTGATTACTGCTAGGTCTTAGTACCTGCTTCACATAACTAGTACAGGGGCAGCTTAGCCAGAGCTTCCTGACTAATTTTCTAACATTGTATTAAGAAAGGTGAGGGAAAAAAGAAATATGACCTGGTTAGCCAATATTGTACAATGTTATATATCTTAGCTGAGCTCAACTTCATGTTAGTGACTAGCCTAATTAATTATGCTACTGGTCAGTAAAAATGTAATAGATAGACAAATGAAATCCACTGGATGAAAACGAGGCATTATGCAATGGCTGACCAAGTCACAGTATTAACTTGTGATTAAATACTGTAAAAGGTATTTCATATTTGTTCATAAGAGTTTAGAAATTGAAGTTAAAAGTTGGAAACTAGCTACTTATTGTTACTTTCAAGAGTAAAAAATAACTAACTAGGTAACTAGTAAAACAATAAGCTAGCTAGTTAGCTACATCAAGACATCTGGAGTCATCAAAGTACTTAACAGTAGCTATAGTTACCCAACTAGTTAGCCAGTCCAAACCATACCACAACTTAGAAAGAAAAAGTGTAGCAAATATAATCAATCAAAAATGTATATTAAATTAAACTAATTTAAGTTAATTTTGCCTGTTTTCCCAAACCACTCCTCCTGTTCTGTGGAGATTAGCTAGCTAGTGCAGCTATCACAGGTCCTATCACAAGAGGTGCTATGGTTGGAGGTCCAGTAATCTTGCAGCCTTACCCTCCTCTTTCAAAATTATATTATTTGTGATTTTTGAGAGATTTCAGTTCTATTAATAGCCAAGAGTTAATTGTTAACTGCTCATTTTCTTTCCAGCAAGTAATTAAAAAAATTCATTCCAGGCACCTCAGGCCCCAAATGTCAAAGGTGTAACAGTGAAAATGGTTCTCTCAATGAGGGGGTGGGGGTCGGGGGGGGTGGACTAAACGATCGGTTTTGCTGGTAATGACAAAACTCACTCACTGTCCCATACACTGTACTAACTTCTCTTTGTATAATCCCTGGTTAAAAACCTTTTTGTTTCCCACACCACTGACGATTAAACAGATTTCCAAAACGCAGCAACTGCGACACTGCTCAAGTTTGAAGGCCTTTCGTTTGATATATACCAACAAGTGAAATTGGTTTCCTCATGGTAGAGGAACTTGAATTGGTCTATCAGGGCTGTGTTTCTGCCCCCCCTGCACCCCATACATTTACTGAATCACAGAGGTCATGCTCCCCCTGCAGCTCCCCAAAAATCAATTTTAAGATTAAATTACCGTGCTGTCTTGCCCCTAGACCCAGAGCAAAATAAACCCAAAAACAACGGTTGTTCGGATGGCGCCTCCTCAATTACAACAAAGCTCTCTCTGCTGTCAACGATACAGAGCCTTAGAAGATCTTGATCTGGACCTTCCGCACCGACTCGCGTTCAAGAAGCACTATTAACTCTCCACGGAGCTGTCCTGCGGCTATGATTCCATTTGAGTGCACTGTTATTGATTTGCATTAGATGTGGATCACCCTTATTACTTGCATTTATCTGATTTCTACACTGGCCAGTATCTACTGGTACGAAATATGTTCTCCTCTTATGAATGTAATTCCTGTTAAGGACATACTGTATATAGCTCCCCATACAGTAATCTCACAGAATTATGGAGGTCATGTTATTTCAACAGTTAATGCAGAATAAATCACCCACCCCCCTCCCCACACACACACACACACACACAAATTGCAGGTGTAGGCCAGCACCCAACCATAAACTGATTGCCATTCAGTTTCTGCAAAAGTGCTTCATCCGCAAAGCGCCCCTCCTTCAAGAGCACCCCTATTACAGTCCTGTCCCCCCCTCTTGCTATACATGTTTTGCAATGCCACGCATATTTCATCTGCATCCAATTCTCTGGCCCTGGCTGATAGGACATCACCTTGAGAGGAACAATTATGATTGGGGGAGAGCCTTGCACTTCAGCTGAGTCCCTGTTTTGTGTTCCTTCCTTGACAAAATGACCTTATGTAGATGCTATTACACTATTAGCTAAAAGAGGAGTAAGTAAAGTCGTTGCTTGTTAAGTATTCAGGATGCAAAGCTAATTAAGCATTTTGCATTTGTTTTGGGGGTTTTTTTGTTGCGAAAATGAGCATTTGTTTAGTGCAGTTCTTCAGTATTTGTCAGTCTCAAATGAGCTTGTTTCTGGAGACAATATGGGCTACTTTTGTTTTTGTGTTTATTTAAGTATGGATCAGCTATATGGGGTGAACTGACTCAGACTTCAAATCTTTGACCTTTGAGAAAGGTAGTAAACTTGACTTAGTGTTGTAAAAATCCAGAAAAAAGTCAATGAGTGCTTTGCAGATCACATTGCATTGAAGCAATCTGTGTTCTAGAAGATGTCCTGGACTGGAATGGAAAGAGTCAGAATGCTTTACCAGCAAAGAATAAATAATTGAACGAATAAGCTGTTAGCAAAGCATTTGAACAAAAACATAGCCTAAAACGTTCCTTAACAACTTGAACCACGGGTAGGACATTTTGAGTGCCAATATGTTGGAATATGTTGTGTTTTGTGAAAGAACATTCATTGAGCCTACATGCATTACATTGATTGAAAGCTGTTGAAAAATTAGGTAATTGGTTTCTGACTGAGGTGTTTAGCTGCAGTTTTAGTGCTTTGGGTGGCCTGTTCATTGGGAGCTGAAGTGCATGGCTCCCCCAAGTTGGCCCGGGAGACCAGGGTGGTGAGCTACAGGCTCCCAGTCAGCAACAGAGCAGATACAATCTCACTATAACTGTCACGCTCCCACACTTCCCAATCCCTCTTCTCCTCAAGGATTACCTCCCAAAGCCAATTAGCCATTTCAGTTGTTGGGGTGGTTGTAAGCAAGCAGTAGATCTCCAATGGCAACCCAGGCCCGGTAGTGTTTGCACAGGGGCCGTGACGACCACGCGTTGTTGCCACGACAGCCGGAAGAACTCGTCGTGCAGGGAGGGAAGTGGCAAAACGAGATCGGAGAAAGACAGATAGCGAGAAAAAGCAGGATAGATAGACAGATCCACCCCCCGCCCTTCTCACTGCTGCCCAGCTGTCCCTTCACTGCTCACACCATTTAGTCTCAGCCCAGAAAGTGTGTGTTGCACATTACTGCAGGGATTCTACAAATTGTTTCTAAAATAATCAGCTCACCCTCCCTCACTATGCCTCTTTAACCCCTCACACCTGACCCCCCAAAAGGTTGTCATTACCCCTTAAACAAACCTCGGCCTGGATTTAATCAACCTGTCCTTAACTTTGATCTACAAATAAATCCAAGCATTCGTTTTTTACATTTATTTACAACACAGCTTGGCAAGTACATTTTGCCGATCGCCAAGCTCGTGAGGAAAAACAACTAAAACATTTACTCAGCATCTGGTCGTGAGTGAAAGTTGAGGAAGGACGTTGATTGAACCCAGGCCCCAGTCACCCCACCCACTCACTCTCCCTCCTCCGCCTCACGTGCAGTCACCTGCCGCCCACACACACACGCGCGCATGCACCACAGCCTTTACTTTGTTAAGAAAGTGAAAAGAGCTTAATTAAGGGCTTCCCGGCATCGCGCAGAGAGGTGCCCGTGACAGCAGCCGCAGCCCCATTTTGATTCGCTATGCTGCCAGAGCAGGGCCTGAACAGCTGCCTGTCTCCCGCCTTCTTTCTGCTCTCGTTCTTTGCATTTTTTCCAACAGCACTTGTAATGGTGTCATGACGTCGCAAGGCTGAAAAATATCGCCATAGGTAGGCGATTCAAGTTACGCAGCTAGCACTATTTTCTTAATTTTTTTTTTATGGTAGAACCCCACAAACGTCATGCCATACCAATACATCCATCCTCTTTGAATGCACTGTAGTTGGTCTTATGTAGCTCTGTGATCATTGCTCATGACCCTGTCCAGGGAGCTGAACAATTCATTCCACTGCTGTCATCCCTTTGTCCTGACCAGAACAACTCGATCGTGTTGAAGATGGCATGAACCATATCAACCAAGACATGAAGGAGGCCGAGAAAAATTTAAAAGATTTAGGGAAATGCTGTGGCCTTTTCATATGTCCGTGTAACAAGTAGGTACTGAGACCCGGACCCAGGGCTCTTGCATATGTGGTGGCGTCTAGTTTTTATTTTATTTCCTTTGGTCACAGTGAATGTCTGAATTATTTTGTTTTGTCTTCTCTTCTTTGTCCCTCCTTTCTTTCTTCCCTTCTTCCTTTCTTTTCTCACGTGCTTCGTTCTGTGGGGGATAAAATACTTGTGTTTAATCAGAGCAACTGGAGCGCATCGAGGAAGGAATGGACCAAATCAATAAGGACATGAAGGAAGCAGAAAAGAATTTGACTGATCTAGGGAAGTTCTGTGGTCTTTGCTCCTGTCCATGTAACAAGTAGGTGCTGCTTGCCTGCCTGCCTGCCTGCCCGCCAAACAAAACAAAACAACAACCAAAAAATAAAAAACTGAACTGAAGTGACAGTCACAGTGGCCTGGCTCGCCCTGAAAGTAGCAAAGTGCCTGCCCCTGACCCCCACCCCCCCCACCCCCCGCACTACGCTTTAGCCTGCCCCTTCACATGCAGGAACTAGGCAGGGTGAGCATGAGGCATGCACAAAACATGCTCACGAATGTGGACTCACCCAGCTCACGGCCCCAGTGCTAGCCCCAGTGCTAGGCCCAGCGCGGCCCCACAGCCCGTGCAGATCTGAGTCTGGCATGCTGCAGCAGTTCACGGTTTCGGGCCTTGCGGTGTTTGCGTTTCCACATCCTAACCTGATCCGCACATTGTTGTTTTTTTAAACGAGGGGTCCACTGGTCCACTTTTCAAATTAATCATCTAGTTTTAAGTCATCTGCCAATGTGCATGGGTGGTCCAAAGGTAACTGCCATGCCACGCATGTGTAAGTGGCATGCGCGCGCACGTACGTGTGTGTGTGTCTTTGATTGAATAAGAGCGACACAGTAACTCAAATATGGTTCTGCATGTGGACTTTCCTCGAACGTTACTCTTTGGCTGACTGATTCGGTCACCTTTAGCTACCGTTCCACCTCATCTGCAGGGGCGGGGCATTCCACCCCTCGGTGCCGTGTGGATTGTGGATCTCCCCAACAGGAATGTGTTGAAACAGCAGGGCCACCCCCCCCACTCCCCAGTGCGCATGACCTACCTCACTGCCTGAATCACTAGCACAGCTTCGTCCAGCGATACGAGCACACAATCCTCCTGGGTGTACTCCAAGGAAAGGAAAAAAGCATAAAAATAAAACACATGCAAATTTCATTGTGTACGCACAGGTATACACACAAAAGTACCAATTTGGAATACTTGGATGTGAATGACCAGAAATGTGTAAAAGCTCCCCAGTACATACAATCTCTAGATTGGCAGAAATTGGCTCCCCCCTTTCTCTTTGCAGTTTAAACGTTTCCAATAATAATATTGAGTTACAATTGAAACAAAAAACTTAAATTAGGTTATGTGCATAAAGCAGTTATGTTGAAAACACAAAGTTACAGGAACACAATGTTTTGGAAGTATACACAAACAGCAGACATGCTAAGTAGAACGCCAGGTGCAGCCAATGAACCTTGTCCTTTGATTGCACATCCATCACTGTCATTCACACGTATCGTATGACTGGATAGCACTGCCCTTGAATGCCATGCATGCTGATGCAAATGATGATGATGATGATGATACTGACAAATAATGATTTTTTTAAATGATGAAACATGTAATTCCATATGTGCCTGAACACATATCCTGAGGGTGTTGAATGTTGTGGAAGAACACTCAAGATTACAGCCTCCCGATGAAGCCCCGTGGCCTCTTGTGTGTTTTTCCATGAGACAAGGCCCACATTGAAATGTTCTGTAGGTTAGGCAGATCAGATACTGGCCCAGGTGATTTACAGATTAAGTGGTGGTGCGTGTGCTCACATAATTGTTCCCTGGGTGGGAGATCTAAATCTCTCACGGTTCCTGTGCTCTCTTAGATTGGACATTGTTTTAATACTGCCAGGAGAGCTGCAGGAAGGAAAATTAACAGAAGGGAGTCAAGATTTTCTTTAAATGGATACAGGGAGTGCGACACACATTTGAACCAGGTCTTACAGATAAAGAATTTGTTAAAATGATGTATCAAAGAATAAATAAAAACTTTTAAATAAATGAAATAATATTCAGTTACGTTGTATAATATTTCATTAATAAATAACCACATGCAGAGAATGAGGAATTAGGGTTCTCGGTTTAGATTATGATCACGGGAGCTGTGCGATGTCTCTCATGGCCCTGCTGGTGATCAGTGTTGCCAGATGTCTGTGATTTTATCCCCCAAAAATATTATTCAAAATCCCTCATACAAATTTTCAGAACTATTCCCCATACCTCCTTTAAAAATCCAATCCTTCAATTGACTCCCATACATATTCACGCTGAAACTTACCCCCCATCATACTTCTTGCTTTCGTTCGCAATTGTATCTATATTAAGCACTTTCAGTTAGTTATTATAAAGTTATAAATTTTTCACAAACACCTACATTTTGGGGGTAAAACACCTAATATTACAACCCTGCTGCTGATCCGGTGTGTGCAGACTGGCGTTCTAAAGGGTCTTTATTACTGCGTAAATAGTTCTCCCAAGCAAGCTGTTGCGGTTTGAGAGATTTCAACTGCTCTGGACATCTTTAGCAATATCGCTGTATCACAATCTTGTTGCTAATGGGGCAACGTCAGCGTTGTCATAACAACGAAGGTGGCCATTAGGCCACATCGACTCATTGCAAGTTGCCAGTGGCACTTCCTATCCCTGGCATGAATCCAAAAGTGTTTAACAAAAATAAATTTTTCCCCCAAAATTCGAGAAGAGAAATGGGGATATTCAAATCGACAGCAAGTGTATCTATAATGATAACTCCCCTACAATTTCTTACTAAAGGTGCAAAGCAGGGTTCAGACAATATTTACATGAGTAACGCTAAAAAAAAAATCTGAGCGAATTTGACATTATTAAAAAATAATGCATTCACAACAACAAAAACTAATAATTGTATACGCGATGCGCATTTCCTAACCTGTGAATGGCATTGGACTACATTGGAGAAAGCTTTGCCCCCGCTGTTCCGAGTGAAAAAATAAATGTACATGACTTTGTGTACAGAAAGAGGAGCCGAGCAAATCTTAGCCTCGGTACATTCCTAAAAATAAATCTTCAGCTACTCTCAAGGTTAGTGCGTCACATTTGCTAACTGATGGATGGAACAAAACGAAGGAGATAAAATTGGCTCGTGCGAAGACACACTGGCATCTCTCAGTCGAAGTGTATTTCGGTTTTACTTTTGAAGGGTTTGGCGCAGGTAACCGTGCTGCTTTTTTGAAGTTGCATTGACTTACGGCTGCAACGCAGGCATTGTTTTCTGTGCCAAACAAAGTTGCAGAGAATATCTCAGAACTATCGATCCTTTCATTGATGTCCGCCATTACCGCTTCTACATGCGTTTCCCCCTGTGAGCAGTTTGAAAACACTGTTCCCGTTTCAAATGTACGGTTTTGTGAAGTCTGCAGAGTAATAAGGTTTTTTGGAGGCAGGTCTTTCTCCTGTTAGGTGCAAACAAGATATGTAGAGTTTTAAAGTAGTTAAACGCACGTTTACCTAATTTATTCTTAAATTCGCCACATGCCATAAATAGCGTAAGACAATTCTGATTAGTCATAGTGTTAAAAATATATCCTGGCAGCACAACTAAAATATATAACAGTAATTTAGGCCAATGTATGAACTGAATAGGATGTATGATATAATAAATAATATAATAATGATAATTTGGGCAGCACATTTCAGAGGACAGCGCAAATTGAATATTGATCCTCAGCATGCCATAGACCTTGAGCACCTCTTAGGTAATCGTTTTTTAAGTAAACGTTATCAGGCCAGAGATTCGTTTTTTTCTGTTTCATCCACACACCTGGGATTGAAAGCTCTCTTTTTTTATCACTGTTTATTTAAGTGCCAACTAAAATTAAGTGTTCCGTTGAAGGGGTTTTAACCGTTACATTTACCCAAATAAAAGTACAGGCCATGTCGGCCTAGTCTCATGCCCTTCCTGTTGCTACGGTCATACACCAACCTGCTTTTTCCAGTTTCAAAGATTTTCAAAGACGGTATTCATGTATAGGAATATATAAAACCCCACTATGATTTGACTGTAAAGGATGGCTTTGGCCCAAAACTGTAACTTTATGTGTAATGATCAGCCTCAACCTGGTCATATGTAGTGATGGGAGAATGAGGTATCATAACACCAAAAATGGGTTACCATATTCCACCAGTAATTCACTGATTTGAACCAACCAATCGCAACAATGCTTTGTTGTGAAGTCAATCAATAGATTTTTGATTGGTTCAAACAAGTCAGTGATTGACGGCTAGTTGTTGCTCCCCACGTTTTTGCTCTCATTCTCCAATCACTAGTCTTTTGCCCTTTGCATTGATTGGTTGAAAACAGACCATAGTGACACAAAGGGATAAGTCCAGGTTTTCCATGTACGATGAATAGCAATATTAAGTGATAAGCTGCTAGCATAGCCTTTCCCACACATTAATAAAAGCGCTTCCCTCTCCTGCCTGCTTCTTAATGCCCAACACACTATTATCCTGTTCTGTGCACCCCTGGACCCCAACCTGCAGGGTAGTGCTCCTTAGATTTATTTATACATTAATTGTCGATAATCGATATACATACGTCAGAGAATACACAAGCGACATTAGAGTAAGAGTTGTCGAGGTGCATCAGAGCTTGATCTGTTTCTCCATTGGGTTTCATCCTGTTTGTTTTCTTTCGAGTTATTTCACACGCGTCCCTGACGTCGTGGCACAAACACTACGTGTGGCAGTCCTGTCACTGTGTGCTGTCTGTCCGCCACAACCTGTCCTTTGTGTTATCTGTCACAGTCCAATAGGGACGAGTTATCGAAGGGGAGAGGAGAAAAAACCCATTATCTCGCTCTTTCTCTCTCTCCCCGTGTGTGTACAATTCTGTGTTTATAAGGAGTACATTTGAAGAACGTTGTGTTGCCAAGCCTACGGGCGCCTTGGCTAGACTGATGCATCGTACTGATGTGTAACGTAATGGTCGTCGTGCAAAAAAAATGAATGAGTGGATTGATAAATCTCATCTGCCTAATAGTGCAGTGCGTGATGTTGCTGGGCAGGCAGTGCTGGGGTGCACTCTCTCACTGCTCTCCCTCTGTGCAGACTGAAGGGCAGCGATGCCTATAAGAAAGCGTGGGGGAATAACCAGGATGGGGTGGTGGCCAGCCAACCTGCCCGCGTGGTGGACGAGCGTGAACAGATGGCCATCAGCGGAGGCTTCGTCCGCAGGTAAGCGCCACTCTTTATACAGTATTCAGGTAAGAGGGGCCTTTGTGCAGTATTCAGGTAAGAGGGGTCTTACATCACATAACATTTACATTTTAAGCATTTAGCAGACGCTCTTATCCAGAGCGACTTACAAGATGTGCATTAATACATGGTAGGAACAATCATAGTTTGCGCAAGAGATCAGTGCAGTAATACAGCGATAGACATTGTTGTAGGCAGCTGTGTGGCATACCTGTAACACTGGGAAGGAAGGTTAGTAATTAGGGCTACATATACAAGCAGGGATACATATACAAGAAGTATTGAGCAAGTAGGCAGTGGTGATAACAATTGGCTAGATGTTCATTTCTGTTCATTTCGGCTCATTTAGCAGCTAATATACTGCAGGCTTCAGGTGCCTATTGTGCGCCTTACCTATTCCCCTTTACCCACCCCCTCCAACATTGTGAGCATTCGTGCATCTCCGCAGGGTAACAGACGACGCCCGAGAAAACGAGATGGACGAGAACCTGGAGCAGGTGGGAGGCATCATCGGAAACCTGCGCCACATGGCCCTGGACATGGGCAATGAGATCGACACCCAGAACCGGCAGATCGACAGGATCATGGAGAAGGTAATGACGGCTGGGGGTCTTCATGGCTCTAGCGATGGCATGGTCACCAGGGTGCTTTTAAAATAAACAACACCATTTGCTGTACCAATTGCCATTGGTTTTGTACAGTAACCAAGTTCTGAATTTGCGCAAGGCCTTGTTTGCCAAGCCCCTCCACCACACACATATATGTGTCAAAATAAAGGAAACACTTAGAGTAGAATAGAATAGAATAGCCTTTATTAATCCTGGGGGGGAGGGGGGAATTTGGTTTGTCACAGCAGCAATGGTACAGGAGTGAAAGAACACACAAGACATACAGGACATCACAGCATACTGAATAATAAATACAAGATAAATATATTTAAAAACCACTTGAGTAAATGTCAAAGTCAAAAATATGTAAATGTATAAAAAATATCAAAGTGTATTGAAAGCAGGTGCGCACATGTAATCACATTCAGGTAACTGCCAAAATAAAGAAACATTGAGTAAATGAGGGATGCAAGGTATATTGAAAGCGGGCGCTTCTACACAGTTAATTAAGCAATCAACATCCTATCATGATTGGTGTCATGTACTGTATAGCAATGCTGGGCAGGCCCAGTTGCCCATTATTTTGCCTACCATGGCTAGAAGAAGACCTGCTGATGATTCATGAAGAAAAATGGCAGAGGTGGAAAGACATAATTAACTAGGGGAAATTGAGGTGGATATCACATACTGCTCGACCGTGGTGTCCGAGCATTGGTTCAAGACGCAAGGCAACACAGACGAGCAACTCTGAATCAGTTGACTGCAAATATCAATCTAGAGCATGAGCAGGCAGTTTAGTCAAGAGCAATCCGTCGAGAACTTCACAGAGAAGGATACTATGGTTAGGTTGCAGTGCATAAACCTAAACCCCTTATTATGACTAAAAATGTACCTTGAGTAAAGTGGTGCAAAGAACACAGGCAGTGGTCTACTGAGCAGTGGAAAAAAGTCATATGGTCAGATGAGTCATGTTTTATCTTGTTCTCAACAAGCAGACGAGTGCATGTGTGGTGCACACCAAAATAAACCCACAGCCCTGAGTGCTTGTTTCCCACGGTGAAGGGTTCTGGTTGCTCTGTTATGATGTGGATTGCATTTTCCTGGCATGGTTTAGGTCCACTCAACCGCTTAGAGGGCAAGGAAATTGGCAATAAATACAAAGTCATTCCGAGTGATCACCTTCATCCTATGGTGAAGCATTTCTATCCTGATGGGTGTGGTCTCTTCCAGGATGACAATGCCCCCATCCACAGGGCACGAGTGGTCACTGAATGGTTTGATGAGCATGAAAACGAGGTGAACCGTAGGCCATAGCCATCTCAGTCACCAGATCTCAACCCAATTGAACACTTATGGGAGATTCCTGAGAGGCACCTGAGACATTTTCCACCACCATCAACAAAACACCAAATGATGGAATTTCTGGTGGAAGAATGGTGTTGCATCTCTCCAATAGAGTTCCTCATTTTGGCAGTTACCTATATATATAATACATGACAAATATATATTGTTATTTATTTTTTTATCTTATCCTCTTTATTGTATGTCATGTTGTTGTTTTCTTATTCTCCCCTTCCTTCCAGGCTGATTCCAACAAAACCAGGATTGATGAAGCCAACCAGCGGGCCACGAAGATGCTGGGCAGTGGCTAAGCTCCAGAAACGAGCCCCGTTCTCCACTGCACTGTTCCCAGAATGGTGCAAACATGCTTTTATCATGGTATTTACCTACTCGGTTTGCACACATGCACATATCAACTTACCCCCTTCCCCCCATTGTAAATGTTGTTCTGTGTCGTCTGTCGGCTTTTTAAATGATTGTCCTCGTAAAAAAAAAACTGTTTTCTTTTACTCCGTAATATTTATTTCCAAAGGTTGTACATAGTGCTGACTTAAAGGCTCTAGTCCACTTGTGAAGTTTTTTGTTCTCTCTCTTTTTTTATATATATATATTATATATATATATTATATATACAGTATATCTTTGCTGGATGACATCTATTGTAGGAATGCTATACAAACTGTTTTTCCTTTCAGTATTTCAGTATCGTCTTAGTAAAACTGTGTCATTCCACGAGGCTACTGCCGTGTTCCTTATTTTCGATGTTGTAACGATAAATGGAGAA
Source organism: Aldrovandia affinis (assembly GCA_029706075.1). Taxonomy (NCBI): domain Eukaryota; kingdom Metazoa; phylum Chordata; class Actinopteri; order Notacanthiformes; family Halosauridae; genus Aldrovandia; species Aldrovandia affinis. The sequence continues at coordinate 4,492,257 of JAINUG010000027.1, read as the reverse complement.
CAGCAAGTAGGGGGGAAAAAAACGATACTAATTGAAAAGCACTTACAATCGCTGTCCTTGATTTCCTTTTCCTCATAAACCGTCATGAGTTCATGTTTAGACAACGTGCAACTAGACTGCAACTTTAATAGGCATTGCACTTCCAGTGATGTGATTTGTGTATTATGCATGACTAAGAATAGATATTAGAATCATACATAAAACTCGTTTTAAAAAAGAAGAAGAAGAAAAAGAATTAACATGGCAGTAGCAAAATTGACAAATGCATGCTCGGTATTAAGACACAGTTGAGAGTATCGTACTCCTACAAGTTTGCAATAGTGCAACTATTTCTGTCGGTATGCATTTACAGACTATGACCATCATTGTACATTAAAACAAAAATGACCTGAGGAGAATAAATAAATAAATAAATAAAAATGTGGCTGTAACACAAATATGATCTGTTTTCTAAATGAATATGCAGTTCAATGAAGATATTGAATAAATGCTGAAAGGTGGGGACTGGTTGTGTACTGTATTATAGGGTCTGGATGCTCTTTATGATGAAGATGACTGCAATATAATACAATGGCGCATATTTCTGAAAGACTTTACTTTTTTAAGAAGACTGTATCTTGTTAGTTTACTCTCCCCCCGTGTGGTTTGTTATTGATGAAAACTATTCCTAAACAAAAGAAAAGAAATCTATACAAACTCGATTTTTTTTTCCCGTTGCTTCTGTACTTAGAGCTATGCACACCAAATCGCTGAGTAGTTAGAACAAGAAGACAAATAAACACCTTAACTGAATGATACATAAGTTAAACTGTGAGATCAATGTCCTCAACGCATGTAATATTAAATCTCCTTCTGTTTCCTGTCAGTTTGTGAAGTGGTTGACATTTTGTAGCTAGTTGAAATGATTAAAAATAATAAACCTTGCTTTGTGTGGTGCGTCTTGGTTTTTCTTGGAACAAATTACACATCCTCTCTCCTGGGACAATACTCCAGTCTACCTCTCCACTTATGCTGCCTGTAGACACGCACCCAGTTATTATTTATTTTCCTAAAGATAAGTTATTATCCATAGTGACATACGCTAATTGCACATGACATGAGCAGTTAGTACAGCTGTTTTGGTTGCTGGGGGGATGAGAGAATATTTCAACATGGTGAACACCTGAAGTGGCATTACAGCCGTTACCCTAAACAGAGGCATTCTTTAGTGCATATCAAATCTTGAATTGATTGTAAAGTATACAATCTGGTGGTCTGTTAAGCCTCAAGAGCCTCAAGGACTATTTATTTTTCTCTGTGTCCCACCATTTTCCAGGAGTTCATCTTGATCGCCTTTTAAGGGGTCAGGGAATAATTTTCCAGTTTCCCCACATTGGCTCTAATGGTTTTCTGGTTTTTTGATTCCCTCTGGAAAATGTCAATTGTGAAGCGCTGTGTGACAACCTGTTTGTAAATGGCGCTATACAAAAATAAAGATTGATTGATTGATTGATTGACTATATGCTGTACATGCATACATATGGGGATAGGGAAATTGAAAAGTATGTAATTGGAAATATATGCAACATTTACATATATAACAAGTAATATGTATTATTATATTTTGCACTTGTGGTAAAATAAACATTTTTTTGTGTAGGGCGATGGTCCTTTGTTTACAACAGGCATTTAAAATCGCATGACAGTCACATTTTGCCAGGTTGGCTACCATAGCAACAATATAGTTGATTCCAAGATGGAGACCATTTATCAAGATTGTTGTAGTTTTTGAAAAACAAATTTCTGTCACTCGCGAATACTTCGCACCAAAAGGAGTAAACATATGTTCCCTGAGTTCAGGAAAAAAGGCTTCATTAGGACACAAAGGCTGAGACTCATACTATAATTCCCTTAATTCCCCTCGTTATTAATGAAGTTTAGATAAAGCCAACGCAATCGATTCACCACTTCAAGCATTCTGTATTTTATGGTAAATGAAATTGAAAATGCACCAGACATCAAACTTGTTCCCTGAGAACAATAAAATAAATCACAAGGGCTAAAATGGACACCCTCTGGTATTTCAACTTGAAAATGGGTGAGTATCCTGGTATTATGGGCCGTCAGCTTTCTGAAGTAAATCAGTACGGCTGTTTTTTTCCCGTTTAGTATATATTTTACCCCTAAAAATATATTTCACACACACACACAATATAGATATAGTATATAATCGTTACTGCTCATTGCCAAACCCTTTTTATGTATGCACGTTGTAAGTCACTCTGGATAAGTGTCTACTGAATTACCCCAAAAATAATAAACATAGCATAACAGTTGCATTGAATAGTCATTCATGTATTCGTCACAGTTTAGTAAGCACCAGTGAGACTCCCTGTACTACACCACCATGGGCCCCGCTCTCTCCCATAATTCTCTTGTGGCTGGGTGTCACAGAGAGGTGAGGACAACGTGCACCAGGGAGGGCTTAATCCCGGCCCCAGGGCACTGTGAGCTTCAGCTGTCATTCCTCCTGTGCTGATCTTCATTTGGAATCCCCTCAAATCATTGCATTAATTTATTTATTTGGCTTCATTTGAAAAGCCTAAAATACAGGCAAAGGGAGATATGATTAAATAGATGACAGGTGGTTGGAGGTTTTTCAGCAGCCCACTCGTCTTGATTTGAGGAACCCGAAAACATTCAGATAAATGCCAAGCAGAATTGAGATATTAAAAATAGTTTTGGCAGTTGAATTCATCTCAATTTATTTATTTATTTTTCTTTTGGTTGTTATTCCAAACCCGATCCTCTATTACCGGAGAACACAGCGATGTTGATACTGTTGCATGAAAATGTCATTATTTAATTTCTGTATTTTCCATTTGTTGTATTCCACAATGTACAATATGGAGCGGTTGACTATAGAATTGCTGCAGCTGTGGGGTTTAGCTGCTTGGTTTGGTCTGCGGGTTAGGTTGCGATAGTCTGGTTCGCATGATGAGGGTCTGGACATCCAGCCAGGTGGCCGGTGTGGGGGTGTGTTGGACAGTGGAGATGGGGCCAGAATAAACAACGAAGTAGGAGAATTTTGAAATATGGGCTAGAAAAAGGAGCCACAATGCAGGAACAAGCAGGGGCTGTGGTACGAGACAGAGGCACGGCTAATTACACATACAGGTCAGCCTCGCTCTGAGAACGTGCCTCTGCCACAGGACAAGGAGGCCAACTCAACCATGAGATACACTATGCATAGTCTGAGGAGGGAGAGTAGTATGTGTGTGTTTGTGTGTGTGTGTTGTGCAGCGGGTGTGTGTGTGTGTGTGTGTGTGCGCACCCACGTGCATATCTGAGTGCGTATCTGTATGTGTGTGCCTGTGTGCCTGCGTGTAGGTGTTCCTGTGTGTGTTTATGTAACATTGTTTTTGTGTGTGGGTGTCTGTTAGCGTTTGTCAAATGAATAGCACTTCTGGCATAGCTGTGCTAATATTCTTTCCCATGCGCAGGCAATAAAGAATGACTTACATAATGGACAGAGATTTGTACTGATTCCGTGCTGTGCTGCATTGCATTCTTTTCACCGCAGTATCCGATCGTAGTCTCTGGGAGCCGTGCATTTGAGCAAACCTCTAGCAACACTTAAGGATCCAATGAACATGACTGAATCACCCGACCCGCTGATTAAAGCTAGAAATCTATCATTTTAAACAAAGATTCTGAAGGGAAACCAGAATGTTTGATGACCACTTATGCTATTACACCAACCTGCTACAGAAGGGTTTTTCGACAGGTATCTACATTACCACATACCTCCGCCCTCTTGTCTCAGCTATTTATAGTTTCCCTCCTCCATCTCATACGCCACCTTTCTTTCCATTTTCATTTGCATCATTCTTTTCTCCATTTTTCATTAATGTCCAAATGGGGGGTGGAGGGGTGGGTCAACAGCCTCTTCCTCACACCCAGGTGCGATCCTGACCCAGGACTCCAAGCCCAAGTTCAGATGCATCACATTTTTCAAGGCCGATTTCATCACCATTCTCCATAGAACACTGAATGTAACACTCACTAGCATACTGTCCTCAGATATTATTTCAGGCTTTAGAAACTTCCATTCGTTTCCCCAGCCAGAAGCGAGCTCACAGGTAAGTTCATGTACATCCCTTTGAGTTAAATTTGATCTAGCTTAAGAGTCACATATTAGTAAGCATATTACGTACCATAGCCTAGAACTTATGTCCGTTGCCAGCGAAGCAAGGAATTGTATTGCACTGACTATCTGGGGTTGATCAGTTACTTGAATCATCCTCAACATAGCTTTATCCAATGGCTATTTACGAAATGTGAATCAGTTGTTGCCAGAGCTTGTATACAATTGCAAATGAGCCTGTATTTTCAATATGCTTTGATTCAAAGAGGTGCAGAGAATAAATAACATCACCCATTTTGAGAGATCAAAGGCACATTTAGAAAACACAGTGGGCAGAGAGAGAGAACCTTGTCCGTATGTATAAGGCATCTCAGAGTAGGAGTGCTGATCTAGGATCAGCTTTCCCCTGTCCAAATTCTAACCATATCCATTATAAGCTAAAAGGAAAAACTGATCCTAGATCATCACTCTTACTCTGAGATGCTTTATACATACGGGCCCAAGTTGTTTCTTCATAAATCTGAGTAATTGCTTTTTTGTCAAATATCTTGTCATTCTTGCATCTGGAGATGACTTTGTATGCAAACAAAGCACAACACATATTGAGAGAGACAATGAATTAAGTGTCAAGATTTTTTCTTCTCAGCTAACTTTATTGTGGACAATTTGGAAAGCTAAAGAGAGTAATTTCTCAAGGATATAAAAAAAACACGTCGGCCATAAATTGCTTCCTGCAATACTGGTGCATTCAGACCATTAATTGCCCAAAAAACAATGGCTCGTGGGGTTGGGGGCATTTTTTATATTTTGTTGTGTGTGTGTTTTTCTTTTCTTTCCAAAATTGCAGCTCCTGAGGCCTTTCCACAACCCCAAAATCCCCGTGGATCTTTCAAAATTGGAATCATTTCCTTTTCCCGAACGTCTCAAATACCAGCCCTTTCGCATTTGCCCAGAAGCTCTGTTGCCAGCAGACCACAATACATTATTTGTAATGAGTCAAAAACCCAGCGAAGCTTGTCACTAAGGTAAACCATTGGATGACTTTCAATATAGTGTGGCAAGAGAAGTACTGAAGAATGTGAAAACGTGATTTCAGCAATTGCTTGAGATAAGACTTGTGGCCAGTTTCAGCAGCTTATAAACACTGTGTCTAGTGTGAGTAAATATGATTATCAATTCCCGTGCTTTCACAATGTATACATTCTGCTTCATGTCCCTGACATAGAGAGTGGCTGTCAGTTTATTTTATTTTATATAGCCCACCACCACCCCCCCACATTCAGGGACCCTGCTTTTTTATTTTTGTTTTAGTTTTTTCTCTTACTTTTACAACCTGACAATTTTGGTAAAGTACTATAAGTAAAGAAAGGATAATAGGGTCGTAACTACGGGTCAAGATTTATACAAGGCTTACACTCGCCATTGCTGCATCATTAATGTTATTGGACATCCTCTCCTGGACCACCTGGGGCACTATATTGGTATTTCAATATACTATGATGTTCTGTATGTCTGTATAGCTGCTAGGTTTTTACTCTGGTTTTTAAATATATTTATCTTGTATTTATTATTCAATATACTGTGATGTCCTGTATGTCTTGTGTGTTCTTTCACTGTCTCCTACTGTATATCATTGCTGCTGTGACAAACCAAATTCCCCCGGGATTAATAAAGGCTATCTTATCTTATCTTATCTTAAGGATTCGCAGTAACTCCAGGACAACGTCATATGATGTCAGTGTAGCCACCGCACAAAACCCAGTGAAATACGATCATGAATTACTCAATTGCACCTTTTGGCATGGCTGCCTATTAAGCAACATGCAACTGCACTGTTCTGATTGTCAGGCAAATCTATCAATTAGCGGCCTGTGGCAGTTCTCACTGTTGATTGGGTCTCCAATCCAGTTACATTACATTACATTTACATTACATTTTACCATTAACCTAATGTATTTTTGTACTAAGCTGTGCAATTTACAGTTGAGTTGCAGATGTACTGACTCTTAGGCCTACAATCAACATGGTGCTCTTAACTTCTGACTTACAAATACATGCAAATATCTGCTTATTTGTTTATTACTCACAAACAGAGCTTGGTGAATTAATTTTGGAGATTAACTAGCTAACTAACCATGAGAGTGAGGAAACTTTGTCTATAAAAGTTAAGGAGGAATGTTAATTCAGGCGTGGATGTGTTTGTGTGGCCCCCTCTGCATTTGGGTGGAGGGCTTTGGCCCCTCTCTGTTGCTGTCAGAGCCATTCCCCTCTGCCCCCCGCCCCCTCCTGTGGAGACCAGAAGCAGCTGTCTGCCTCGCTGCCTGTCTCTATGTGGGGGCGGCCAGCCAGCGAAGGCCATTGATGAGAGCCTCTCTGCCTTTATTGTGGGCGACAGTAAATGTCACATGGATGGTAGACAATAAATGTCATTACGCAGTCAGTCACGCCCACCTCCCTCTGCCCTCCCCCATTCCGCACGACTCACTCCCTCCTTCCCTCCCTCCCTCCCTCCCCCCCTCTCTTCGTCCCTGTATTTCCTCTTAGCACACAGCCCCCACGCAAAGTCTAGCTCTAAGCCAGCACGAGGAGAACGTGCTTTCCGACCACCATGAGATAAGCGAAACCAGAAAATGTTAACGGCTGTGTGAACTATGAAGCTGTTACCAGGGTGGGAGGGTCACTGAAAGGTTTGAGTGCATCTGATTGGGTGGGGGGCTTTATTACTGTGTAATGTGTGCGTTTGCATGACTTGTTTGTGTGGTATTGTGACCGGGTGTTGTCTCTGAGTCTGTGTATGCACGAGTGCCCGTGTCTGTGTATTTGTGTGTCTGTGGTTAGTGTGTGCAGCTGTGCGCAGAATCTAGGATTAAAATACTCCCAGGTCCCAGGCTACCCCTCCACAAGCCACCTTGTGGAGAATCCCCCCCCCCCCCCCCTTCAGTGTGCATCTAGAGTACGGGGAAATTGATTTTTCACCCTCTCTGTCGTCCTTCAAAACTGATAAGTGATTACATGCGGATGATATCCCTGCTGATGCCAAGCTAGGGCATTTCGAGGTCCCTCCGATAGCACAATTATAGCAATTGTCTCCCAAACATAAGTGTGGTCTCCAACAGTGCGACCTACCCCTTTACCACAGAACCTTTCTCTGCCACTGCCTACCTTCACCTCCTCTGCTCCACTTTCATCTTAGCCCCCCTCTATCTCATTCTCTCTCTCACTCTCTCACTTTCTCTCTCCCTTTTATCAGCTGCTACTGATGGTGCTGCTTCCTCTGCTTCTCCTCTCTGATGGAGGCTGGACCCAGATTGCTGAAGTCAGCAGAGCAGGTGGGCTTGGACCAAAAAAAAAAACTGAACAGAAAGGGCACGCTTTCCGGTCGCTCGAACTAGTGCCCCCCGCCGAGCGTCCGCGCCGCACATAACAAGCACGCCGGCCCCCTGAGAAGACCCGTGGGGATTATATTCGCCCACGTTTAATGGAACCGGGACAGAAGCGCCTTTTTGCCGGGCGGGAGGGAAGTGGGGAGGGAAGGTGAAGAGGGATGGAGGGAGGGAGGGGGGGAGGGGTGGAAGGAGAGTTACGTAAGGTGGCGTCTGGTCACGGGGCAAGTTCAGGGGGCGGGGTTTAGCTCCGAGGCCTGCGGTGAGAAAACTGCCCCCTGGTGGTGGGATGAGTGAGGACGGAGGAGGGGGGTCGTGCCGATCGGGGGGTGTGGCATAAAGGTCGACCCTGCTGTGCGAGGGAGAGGAAGGGGGAGGCGAGGAGTCTCCAAATCTCAGCCCACATAAGCAGTGGACTACAGTACTTAACCTGAATCGCTCCAGTAAACATCCAGCTATATAAAAGGATTATATGTAAAATAAAATTATCAACTGTAAATCACTCTGGATGAGGTCTGAGATCTGCTCAAATGTAAATGTGAACGACTGAGGGAGCAGAAGGTAGAGTGAAGGAATGACTGGGAGCAGCTGAGGGCAGACTGTCGAGCAGAGACTCTCTCCCCCTCCTCTGGCCACCCTTGGTGCATGCTGTTAACACGGGCCATGAAGGCCCTTTGGGGATAGTGACTGAGTCACACAGCCATGGTGCCCGAACCTCATCCCTTCATCCAAACCCAAAGCACACAAGCCTTCCACCTGCAGCAACATGCGCTGAACCTCACCCCTCTATACCTGAACCTCACCCCCCCAACCAAACCATACCCGAACAAACCTCCCTCCTACTGCTACAGTCCTGGGCCATATGGCCTGTTCTGAATGAGTCCAAACACCGATGCATCTGTAATTCATTATTATTGTCAATTGATGATTCCATATGAAGCATACAGTAGTAGTAACATATCTGTCATGCTGTATGTGAATTTTGAACGACTCATGGTTTGACTTCAGACCTTTATTTTTTGCTTACCTGGTATTCGCTGATTTGTTCAGCTACAGTTTGTTCTGTACACATATGCACTAAGACTAGTACTTACAGCAAAAACAGCGCGTAGTGATGGTGTTGAGGCTGTGCTATTTCTACCCTATCACTGTTTCAATGCACCATTAAACTCAGATTTTTCAGTACACCTACATTGCCATAGAGGTCACTGTTTTACATGATACATACGCCATGTTGGAACAATAAGTCACTTGCAATGTCTTAAATGTATTTTTTGCATGACATTATACAGTATAATCCTAAGTGGTGTTCTATAAAGCATTCATAACTGCTTCACAAAACTATAATGTCATCTCTTTTTTTGGGGGATGGGGGTGGGTGCTCATGAATGTTTTATGAATACTTTATGAAGACATTGTACAGAATTAATAAATCCTTCATGAAACTATAATGCAAACATTTTTGAGTGCTTTTGAATGCTTCATGAATGCTTTATGAAGGTAGAGTTAATGTAAATCATTACACAATATTGTAAATAGTACTTTTATGTACACATTATGAATGAAATTAAACTATATTTTTTGTACATCCAGCAACCCTACCCTTGTGCTTTGGATGAAGTAGCAATGGCTTGAGCCATTAAAAATCTGTATTGCCAAAACTGAACTCTGTACATTAGTGTTAATATGGCTAACCTCTGCCCTCTAGTGGACAGTTATGAGGGCAGCGTCAAATATACTAAATGCAAGCGCTGCTCAATAACGATTTTACTGTAATAGTGTCTTTAATGACCATCTACTTAGAGAATTGTTTGTACTTGTACCTGTGTGGGAAATACTATATATATGGCACACATTTGCATCGCTGGTGCTGGAACACCTTGACAATTATTTTTGGTTAGTTATGGTTAGTCTGAACTAACCATAATAATTATGACCTTACAATCTTAGACAAAGTTTGTGTAAAACTATTAGTGTACTAATATACTATCACCCCAAAAGCTCAAAAAACCTTAATAAAGTCCTTGTTCTATAAACCACACCTCACCCACATCATCATGATATTACATACCTTATTTCTTTAAATATCCCCTTCCTCTCCAAATTTAAAAAAAAAAAAAAAGTCAATGTAAAAAAGTAATGTCAGCATTACTGACATATTTGAATTCTCTGGATGTCTGTGAGAAATCCCAGGAATGAGCTGGTAATGCTGACCTCACTGAAGTGTTTCTGGGAAGTGACCTTAATGGCTTCAGGGTCACGAACTTCAATACTGTTAAGACAAGTGGTGTCAAACTCCAGTCCTGCTGGTTCATTGTTCATCCTGGAGGGCCGCAGTGCCTACTGGTATGACTCCAGCCCTGGGGCACCACAGTGTCTCCATCTTTTTGTCGTTTTCTTTCACTCAACAGCCAATTCAGGCCTTGTAAACAAGGTGTGTGGACTCTTAAGCTGTGGCTTAAATGAATCGCTTAAATTCTGAAACAGACCGAAAACAAGCATACACCACAGCCCTCCAGGACTGGGGTCTGACAACCCTAGCTAAGACGAACTGCTGGTGACCTCATGCTGAAGGAGCCCCACCTGGCCCATCCTGATACCTCTGAGATGGAGATTTAAGGAGGAGAGGGCCTCTGGGGGGCCACACTGGTCTTGTCTGCCAAAGCCTTGAGCAGGCCCCAACGGAAATGCCCCATGGCGTAATGTGGCCCAAGCCAAAGCATGCAGGTGGCACAGGTGTTGTCCCTTCCCGTCAGAGTAACCAGGATGTGGGCATGGGCAGATTCAAGCACTTCTTGGATTCAGGGCTTAGCATTGTTCCAGCTGGATAACCCAGAAGAGAAGACCCTATACATACACAAGGGTGGGACTACCGACCAATAAGCCTCTTGCACAGACTCATCCACTTCCTGCAGCTGGACATGCATAGGTGTATTATTGTTAATATTATTAATAATATTTTATATAGTAATAATACATTTGTCTATATTTTTTAAACATCTTGTCATTCGTTTTTCTCTTTTGGTAATGTTCCACTGATTAATGTGGTGTCGAGTCCTTTTTTCTCTTCATATTTCAATTTCTCACTGCCTATTCAGCCTGCTTACACTATCCTTTTCCCTCCCTCTCCACCTTGTCTACACTCCCGGAATGTGAAGTCTGGCTTCCGCTGTCTCCCAAGCCAACCACCTGCTCTTTGGATCCAATCCCGTTTTCCCTTCTATCGCACTGAACACCTTTCCGCCGATTAGCTTTAATTAATTCACTCGCTCGTCAGTACCTTGCTCACCTCTGGCTCCTTTCCTTTCGCATTCAAAAAGGCAGGCACCAAACCTCTTCCAAAAACCCCCCACCATTCACCTTTCCATTGTTTGAAACTATCTCTATGTTCTTGTTCTCCTAACTCTTTCTCCCTGAAACGTTTGAATATGCTCCATAAAACAAATGTCTATGATTCTCTTTTAGAATGACCTTGCTTTTCTCCATCATTTTCTTTCTGAACAGGCCTTGTGCTTTTAATAAATCAATATATTTATGCATTGATTTTTACTGATCTTTTTATTTGAGTGACTGAAATATACACTGGCATATGTTCAGATATGGAATTACAGTTTTTTTCAACTGCTAACATGCATTGGTCAAAACTGAAGTCACATTGTCAAAACTCTTCACACAGTCAGCGAAACAGAAGTCTATGTGGACCAAACAATTAATCATTTTTCATTGCTTTCACACAAAATGCATTCAATGACCACATTTTCCAAAATCCATGAACTCTTTTCTCATTCATACTCCACCACCCGCAAAACACTATATATTTGCAGCACATTGTTTACAAAACTGTTAAAAACACATTCAAAACAGAATGATGGAGCTATCACAATGTGTGCAGCACTGTCCAATGATGGTTTGCTGTTACACAAACCACTCATTGGCCCCTACAATACAGAGAGGCTCATTTCTTTTCTGGATGACCTGCATAATCGACTTGTGCCAGCGGAGGAGAGAGGGGCAGGAAACTCCCCTACCTTCGTTGTTGTGTGGGATCATGTGGCTTTCCACCACTCTGCTGCAGTCACAGACTGGTTTGCCGCACATCCCAGGATGTTAGTATTATTCCTGCCTCCATACCCCCCCTTCCTAAACACCATAGAGGAGTTTTTCTCTGCGTAGAGGTGGAAGGTGTATGACCACTGTCCACATGACCAGATGTCCTTACTGGATGCCATGAATGCGGGGTGTGGAGACATTTCTCCTGAAGACTGCCAGGGTTGGAGTAGACATTCCAGAAGATACTTTCCAAGATGCATCACCAGAGAAGACATAAGATGTGATGTTGATGACAACTTGCAGTAGAGAGGGAGAACTAGAACCCTCACAGTACTGTACAGTATGAGTGATTATACTATACATGTTGTTGTTTTTTTGTGATTATTATTGCAGCCCTGGAATTTCAGGAAATTGTTTTTTTTGTTTCAACTTTTTATTTTTCACAAGTAAATTACTATATGCAAAGATATAGAAAAATAAGAAAATTGCTGCATTTCTGATTCATTCTTGTTACATATACTTTAGTACAGTCAATAAAGTGAAAAGGTGTTATTCTTATTCTATAATGAAATACTGATTTATTTCATGAAAAATCATTCAAACTTCAAAGATAAAGGTTCATCATTTATGTAATGCTCCCGGTTGTTAGTGTTTTTAGGTCAGTGTGTTATGAGTGACAATGAATGCTTTCTGAGTGAGAATTGTTGCCAGTGTTCTGGTCAAACGAGCTTATTTTGAGACATGTATGAAGTGTTTTGGTGGTTTGAGTGAGTTTTGGAAGTGAGATTAACTGTTTGGCCAAGATGCATGTTGGTAATGCAGACTGTATGAAGAGTTTTGAAAATGTGTCTTCAGTATTGACTGATGCTTGTTAGCAATTGAAAAAAACTGTAAATAACTGCAGGTACACTGTAACTAGTGCATGCAACCGTTCTAGTTTTTAATTGACTGGGACGAATTTCAATTGAAAATATATTATATACAGTAAGTTATTTTTGTCATGTGCATTTCACGACCCACCTGAACTTCTCCAATCGCCTGCCAGTGAGTCCCGACCGTTGGCATAGCAGGCAGAACGTTGGGGAACATTCTGGTTAGATTCCCATTTGGCTATGAGATAACGCTGTGACGAGAACACCACCCCAGCAGTCTTAGAACATCACAGAAAAATGTTCCAGGCATGACGCATTAAAAGGAACAGCAAGAAAACTGAACAAATGTACATTCAGGGAATGTTCTTAGAACCAAAAATCATTAGCTGGGCACTGCTTCAGATCACTGTGTCCCTGTCAGTCCCTGGTGGCAGAATCAGGGATTATGAAGGTAGAGTTAATGTAAATCTCTACCGTTAGATGGTTTTCTTTCTGCCTCTCGGATAATTCTTCCCAATTCACTAACAGAAGGTCTCTCTTAACCTTCTCTTTGCTTTCTGTCCACAGCAGTTCCTGATGGATCAGTGATTGGCCGCTGTTTCTTTTCCTGTTATGCTAAATTACTGTTATTTCTCCCCTTATTTTCTGCTGTGAATCTTATCCTGAAAGCCTTCAACTGTTTCTGTATACTACCTCCTCCAGCTTGCAGATCTTTACAGATATTACTCCATGGCTACCAGGTTGCTTTTATAGATCATTGTGAGGCTATAATATTATGGGCGGTGGTGAAGGGGTGGGCGTAGGCATAGAAACGGGCGCGCACATAATGCAGGGGCAGCATCTCCGGAGTTTCCGGTGTCCAATCGATTCTAGCCCTTGCAGGAAGAGGATCTGGCCCATGGTTCTTATTTTCTTATGTTCACTTTAGTGTGCTGTACATATGTTGCTCTCGAGAATAATTGATAGCCACATTGTTACCTTTTCTCTGTTGTGCATTTTCATATCAGTGCTTATTTACTATAGTTGGGCACCTACAGTGGAGTATGATATTGTTGTTATTGCTTCGCCTATGGGATGTATTTCATGTATCAGGATATGTTAGCCTTGTAAAGCCACTTTTGATAAGAGAGTCATTTTATTTATTTCCCCCATTTATCTCTCAATTTGGTGGCCAATCATACCCTACATTTACATTTACATTTTAAGCATTTAGCAGACGTTCTTACCCAGAGCGACTTACAAGATGTATGGTATGATCAATCATTGTTCGTGCAAGAGATTAGTGCAGTAATACAGCGATAGACATCATTGTTGGCAGCTGCATACCATACCTGTAACACCGGGAAGGAAAAGGTTAGTAAAATGTATTGTGTACCCTCTATTGATTCAACTATCACCCCCTCCACAAGCCTGCCGTCTGCAGCTACGGGACGAGCCACTACTCTGGGACCGGCAGTACCTTTTCCCTATTAACTTAAGGAAGTCTGTCCAATGTAGCAATAGCAACCGCACATGAGCAGGTCCTTTAGCTCCCTGTACCAAGAGACAAAGACCCAGGTCTTTCGCAAGGACAGCTAATCAAACTTTCATCTTCTTTCTAATTCCACATTGTGCACTACTACGCCGACATCCATTTTCTCTATCTGCAGCATATGACGTAGGCTGCACCCCAATGGTGAATGGGCTTTCGTGCAAAAAAATACAATGCCGAGAAACATCCCTACAAACTGGTGCCAGAATAGAGCTGGGAACATTATATTTAATGAGCACTAGAGCTGCACCAGTCTATATAGGCGCTGATGGTAATTTGTCAGCCATAAAAATGTCTTAAAAGCTTATGATTTTGTTCTCAGGCTCCCTATTCAGAAAGTAATGCATTTAAGCACGTTTGTTTTGAAAGTAATAAATGCAACTGTCTACATTTATGTATTGTGGTCACTCTTTGGGTCTACTCTCACAAAGCAGGACATTTCCGCAATGGTCTCAATTAACACTGTTCTGTCAGAGATTAAAAAAGGGCTTTTAGAGTAGCTTTTGAATGATTAATTCATATTTTCATTGCATAATATAAATGTTTATCCATGAGGTTTCACTGCTCTAGTTCTGCGATGTTGCTTGTATGACCTCCACTCTATCTACGTTGTCAGTCATTCATGCAGTTGAATGCTGCTTGATTGTGTGCGCTACTCATAAACTAACACTCTGATACAGCTTGCTACAAATCATGTGCCTATGTGTGCTTTGTATTTGTGTTTTAATGTTGCTTGCTTCTAGCTGTGTAGCTGTCTATGTGACGTGCCTGCTGCATGCACTGTGGGCTTTCTTTCTAATTATGATGTGCTTATTTGTGCATTGTGTAAGTGCAGGGATGCTGCTTGCTACTGGTTATGTGCCTGGCTGTACCTCATGTGTGTACTGTGATGCTGCCTAATTATGTGCCTATCTGTGTCATATGTACATGTTGTAATGTTGCTTTCTTTTAATTATGTGGCTGGGGTGTTGCTTGTATTTTGTTTCATGTTATGCATCTCCACCCACCTGCCCAGGGACTACAGATGAAAATGAGCCATTTGGCTAAATCTGGCACATTTACACTACTTTTTATTAGTGTGCACTGTCCCTGTTAAATACATTTAAAAAACTTAACCAAACGAAAAGTTATGGCAGTAAGAACTGGAGTTAAATAGAATGCATCATAGCTTTAGTTGAACTCAAGGAAAGGCGGAACGCCATGCATTTCTTCCATCTCTACTAAACACCATCATTGAATTGTATCCACATATAATCGGTACTGTGTGAAGAAAAGTGGTTTCTCCCACTGGCTCGAGAAAAATCCCACTCCACTCAGAGTGGGATGGCATCTATTGTATTGGTGCTGTACTCATCTCTTGCTCTAGCTGTGATTATTCGTGCTATTTAAATGCACGTACTGTAAGTCGCTCTTCATTAGTGCGTCTGGTAAATGTCTAAAATGTAATGTAAATGTTCTTGTCGTGGTCCTGTGTGCTCTCGCGATGCTTGATTCAGGCGCTTGGATGCCTGCGGGATTTCGTGAAGCAAATTGGTGCGCAGTAGCTCTGAGGGGCATAGAAATGGCGCTTGCGTTGAACTCTCCGCTGTCGAGACCGTAAACAGTTAGCTAGCTGCTTCATCTAGCCGGCGTATTTCGCATGGTGTCAATTTAGAGATTCCAATTGTCAATACATCGAGAAGAACAACTTAAAGGTGTATGCGAGAAGAACGGATTATGACCGAAGACAAGTCGCTAGCTACAGGAGACAAGTTTAAATGTGTAATAGCTAGCTAGCTAGCTAGCTAGTAATTTGACAGAGCTAGAGACGCAGGTAAGGTGCAGTTTTCCGCTAGCTCTAGCGCTAGCTGGCTAACTAAACTGAATTGGTGGAACTTAGGCTTTTGAACACATAACTTGTTGGCTATGTACCTAACGACCAACGGACCAAAATGTCACTTAACAACGCCAATGGGTTGAAAAGTGTGCTGTGGGTCATATGTCCAGCTGACAGAATGTACTTTTGATAGCTGTTTAGCCTGCTATGCTAACTGGTTAGCCACACTGCTAAGTGAGTTCAAAATCTAAAACGTGCCTGCTGTGCTGAGAAATTGGGAGGGAACGTTATTTGAAAGCGAGGTGGCCACAGTTTGGTCGGAGTTCGCTAGGCATTGCAGATCACTGTTGATTAGTCGCCTCGCCTACATCAACTTAGTTATTTATGAAGATGTCAACAGCGGCGAAATGAAAGTAACGTTATTGCACCTGATATCTTATAAAGTTCCGATTGCTAGCCAACGTTAGTTAAACGAAAGCACCCTTCCTCGCTGCTGTAACGCGGTCGCCAGTGGGTGAAGTATCTCCGCTAGCGTGCGATGATTTTGAATTCAGTTAGCTGTCAGGTATTTGTAAACTCTTTCTTAAATTAGCCAACTTACAAACAAAGGTGTTCCAGTGTCACAGGAGCAGATCTTAATTTGTCGCACTGTTTGTCCATAATGCATTCGCGTCTTGCTAGCTAGCACTAGCGTACTTGTGCATCCCTGAATCAAAGCTTTCCAACGTTAGCGTTAGGTAACTCTATTTAGGCCCCGTGCGAAAGGACAGCGTGAAACTGTCGAACTTTTGACTGCCTCGGGTGTTCACCATTACTCAATAAAGACGGATAAAACCACCTTAAATGAAAACAACTTGGCTAGTATCCGCCAGTAGCTGGCTGGCAAAGTTAGCTCGTTACAACTGCAAGCTTGCCGACAAGCTAACATTGCCACAATACACTGCAGCGTTAGCTACCCAACGCTAACAGCAAGTAGCTAGCTGTTGGAAGATGTGTGAAGTGGGCCAGTCCAATATTATGTTTACTTTGAGACGGACGAAGGAGACCATGCTCCTAGCTGGCTTATTAACTATTATGGTGTGAGACACGTGTCCCACATTCTTAGCCTAGACGTTTCGCATCCATTATTGAACGCCTGCTAAGTTAGCCTCAGCGGTAGCCGTCTCTTTGCTAGCTTCCGTCGTGCTTATTTACAGCTGGATACGCGATCTCAATCTCCTCGAATGTTCTTGTCAGAATGCACACGCATTGTGTCGGATAAAGGCACTGAGACGTGATTCTTCCGGAATATGTAGGTGTCTTGGTACTCGTGTAATTGCACTGGCGCACGAAGGTGGTTTACGCGTCTAGCTTGCCTCACGTGTTGGTGGTGTAACTAGCTAGCTGGCTAACTGCAGCATATTGTGATGCCGGAAAATCTCGTCTGAGCGTAAGGTCATGCGCTATGGTGCTCTGGTTTGAACTTTTAAGTCTTTTCGGAGGGCTCATACTTCCACGCAAAAATATAACAAGTGAATATATACGGCCAGTCTGCGTTTCTCACCACCGAGATGGAAAATTGAAGCCAGATTGCAGCACGTCGCTATGCCTAAACCGCAGAGATAACTAAAGCCGAAAGTCCTCAATAATTCCCTTGCTCTTAAGAGGGATGTGTGCTCTTTTGCTGTTCCTTTTGTATTTCACTTCAGTCCTGTCTGGTTTGTCATTCTGCTGACCAAGTAAAGACATTTGTTCAAGTTCAAGCTGTCAGTACAAGACACTGGCAATTCTCCGCATATTAATTCCTTGCAGTGTACTATTGTTGCGTGTATTGATCATTTTTTGTTGTTCAACACTTGGAATAATGTTGCGAAATAAGGCCTGTTCAGTTTTGTAATTGTCACTTGACAGATTGCGTACACAACTTCATATTCTTCTAGCAGCTGCATGGCTCCGCTTCAAATCTGCTGCCACTTGCTGTATTCACCAGTTCGCACAATGCCGTGAAAGGCCGCCTTCATTCTGTAGCAGATGTGTTCTGCCATAGTGTGACAGCGACCGGACGTGCACATAACGCGATTTTAGGAGACTTGAGAGCTGAGAGTTGTTTCAAGGCGTAAGGCGGGTATTGATCTGGGCTTGTCTTCTCCCCAGAAAACATGTGCGAACTGGCCGCTCAGGTCACCAGCAGCTTGCTGCGCTTCCCGGAGGTGACGCTGGATGCGCTCGGAGAGGATGAGATCACGCTGGATTCTGTGCTCCATGGGAAATTCACCATCGGTAAGTCCTCTCTCTCTGTCTCTCCGCTCTCACCTTCAGTTCTTAGGACTGAACGACAGCACAGAGTAGCTGGGTCGCATAGCTGTTTGAACCATTCTGAAATTTAGTAGCCCTTGCACACCGGTGTTAGTTTATTAGACCCTCAACATCTTGCTTTTTACTGTACATGTGTGATTGCTTTGGAACGTCTGTCCAGCTGTAATTCCAAACACTAAAATGTAAAAAAAAAAAAAAAAAAATTATAGATTCTTTGGAAACCTCATCCAGCCGGTACTCCTGGGTCTTATTTCATGAAGCAGCAGTAATTAATTAGTTGGCTTACCTCCTAAGTATTGCGATAAAACTCAATTTACAGTTTCACAAGAAAGCAAGGTCTAGACAGGCTCATTACCATGGCAACGCACCTAGGATGAATAAACCTGTCCCTGTGCAGGGCAACTCAAAGTAGCCTTAATGTATATAAATTCACTATTTTTTTAGCACAATCGTCAGTGGGATTCCAAAAAACTAATGATCTAATTGGAGATATAATTCACATTTCACATACATTTGAAATATTTTGCCATTTATTTAAAATATATGTGAAAAAATAATTATATGGGTAATTAGTCAAAAAAAGACACAAAGGATAATAATCTCTTATGCAGCAGGAAACACTTAACTCAGCAGTCAGTCAATATATCCCATTATCACTGCAGTAATGCAATGTGCTCTTGAGTGCATAATCTAGAGCTTGTAAGGCTTATTCACAAGTGAAACTGACAGTTCAGGTCATCCTCATTGATTTCAGGGGTAGAGTAATGATCATTTTTAGAGAAATATCCAGTGGGTTCAGAAAAAAATAAAATAATAATTGCAATGGAGATTGGCAATTTCAGTTGATATGGATGGGTATTTTCAATACATTTTTTGAGCAAAAATATAGGTTGGACTACTCACCAAACATTGCAATATCGTAAATTAAGTGGTTTATCAGGTAGCATCTGGTATTGTTGATTACAATATAGCATTACAATTAAAATGAAGAAACTTTAAATGAATGCTCGATACAGAGGAGCTGTACGGCATCACCATCCATGAGAATCTGCATCCCACTCTGACAGTAACTTAAGCATTCATCCCTATTATTAGTTGATTCCAATAAATATTCAAGGCACTCTTCTTCAGTAGAAAAAATACATTAAAAATGGCTTTATTTATATGGCATATCCACAGAGTGAGATCATTTAAAATGACATGCTGCACCAACGTGTTTCAACTGGCCTTTGTCAGGGTATGGCCCCCGGATAATTTTTCCCCAAATAAATTAAATGCATTTTAGATGGAAACCACTTCTTTTAACCGTTTTCCAGGGGATGAGTCCATGCAGCTTCCTTCTCCCCACGTGGTTACATTTTAACGAGGCAACCACTTAAGCATTGACAGATTCTGCCGTTTCGTGTCAGGCTTGCTTTGGCAGCTGTTAAGGGTTTTATAATAAGGTGCATCTTTCTATTTCGACTTGATGCACAAAAGGCCCGCCCTTTCCCACCCTCCCTTTGTCTGGTCCAAACTTATTTGACACGTATGCGCGTGTCGCATGTGCGGACACGCCCGGCATGAGACAATACTTATATTAATCTTATACTGCTGTCTGGAAACGGAAATGCCCAGCTACCCTGAGTCAGTTGCAAGCCTGAACTTAATCGTGTTGTGTCTGCTAGACATCTGTCTAATAAGGAAGCTAGTTACTGCAGTGGTAGCTGGCTACTTAGGCTATAGCAGTGTAATTGTACAAGTAAAAGTGGGTGCAGATTTTTGCACTAAGCCACCTGATTCAACTGAACAAGGTCCTGATTAGAGACCATGATTGTGGTCTATGGTATGATTGTTCCTACCATGTACTAATGCACATCTTGTAAGTCGCGCTGGATAAGAGCGTCTGCTAAATGCTTAAAATGTAAAAAATGTAAATGTGGACCATGACTAGTTGATTCGTTGAACCAGGTGTTGTATTTCTGGGCCCGAACAAATCCCTGCGCCCACACTGGCCCTTTTCGGATAAGATTAGACACCCCTGCTACAGCCTTAGCAGCCAGCTAGCACCGGCCTGTGGAATAAGATTGGACGCCCCTGGGCTACATGATCCTTGATCTTAGCTGTGTGATGTTTACAGTGGCTAACCTAGCACGCTCACAAGAGTACATTTTGAATGGTTTCACGCACAGTCCCAGTTTTAAGTTTGTTTTGATAGGTCCATTTCAGCTGGTTTATTGTGTAAATGAGCAGTCCTCTCCAAGTGGCAAACCATTGTGATAATTTTGCTTGATAACGTGGAAATCTGACTCATCTTGGATATCTACAAACGAGCACCTTGCTAACAGTATTCACTGGCTTTTAATCCAGTCCATTATCTAATTACTGTCATCAAGCTATTGCCGATGGTTTGCCAGTTTGTAACTTGGTGTCAGTTATGTCACAGTACTTAACTAATTACTGCTACAGCTAATTTACTAATAACCATCTAGTTAGCTTGTCAACCACAGAAGCGAGATGGGTTTGCCCCAGGCTGTCGTGGCTAAGATTGCCAGATAGGCAGGTACCGTGGCACTCAGAGATGGTTCCACAGCAAGCGTTAACATACTTTTTTGATTTTGGGTTTCAGAACCGGCCAAACGATTCCGTAATGCTCTCCGAATGTCACGTCCCGCAACTTGGATTATTTTCGCACTTTATTTCACAGAAATGTAAAAAAAAGAAAAAGAAAAATGACTCCATTGATTCCAGTGCACATTTGTGCAATAGCGAGTCTGAATCCGGGCTCCGGATTCGAGTGCACTATGATTGGACGATTGACGTCACTGTGGATACGTCGGCTCCACGCACGATTGAGCACTCCAAAATGTTGGCCCGGAAACCAGCTCAGTGCAGTTTGTGCATTATGAAAATGTCATTGTTTGGGAATTGAGTGAAATGGAAGGTCGCTGAAATGAGAGTAAAAATAAACTAGAAGAGAAGTAGAGGATGACTCTGAGCAAAAACCACACACTGTACCATGGCAGTGAATCCACGTCAGTGCATGCATTAACATCGGTAGTGTCTCTCTCTTGCTTTCCAGCAAGAACACATGAGACTTGCAGACGTGGTTTTAGCCTCTTATCTCCTGCCCGGTTTTGTTGTAGTTTCACTGTGTTCAAGTTTGTTTCAATAATCCAGCGAGAATTTGAATGCGTCGGGCAGAACATTCGCCTCCCAGTTTCTTTCATGCCGGGATCAGAGTTAAAACAATGCAGTTGTGTATCAGGATAGGAATGAAAGCTGTTGTGTATCAGGATAGGAATGAAAGCAGTTGTGTATCAGGATAGGAATGAAAGCAGTTGTGTATCAGGATAGGAATGAAAGCAGTTGTGTATCAGGATAGGAATGAAAGCAGTTGTGTATCAAGATAGGAATGAAAGCAGTTGTGTATCGGGATAGGAATGAAAGCAGTTGTGTATCAGGATAGGAATGAAAGCAGTTGTGTATCGGGATAGGAATGAAAGCAATGGTCACACAGAATGTACAGCAAGGTCTGTGTGAAACCCGCGGAGACGCAACAAACAAGTAACAATCGAAAATTGCGATTCGCATATTTGTCCCTATTTGCGTGTTATCTGTTAATCGGACACAAACATACTTATCAACTATAGGCCGCTGCACGGTTATGCATTTTTATTTAGTGAAAACCGCCTATGACAAGCATTTGCGCATGGAGTTGGTGTCTCAGGATCGCTACACAGAAATGCCCGTGTGGGGAGGTGTCGGTCAGGTGGTGCCGCCTGGCTTGTTTAATGGAAAGCTAAGCAGGCATGCTCATTTTGAGCTCATGAGGAGAATGTTTCCTGTGATGTGAGTGTTTGCCTTTGTAACTGGGGCACGGCGCCGTTCGTCAGGGCCGGGGTTGTTTAGCCCCTTGCGTAAGCGAGAAATGCCAGACCCTCGTGTCAAACTGCTGAAGCTAAGCACTTCTGGACTTAATACTTTGATGGGAGACCTCCCGGGAAAATGTGTTGGTGGGCCAGTAGTGGGCGCAAAATCCAGTGCCCCGCCGGTGCACCTGTCCCAGTGCTGTCCTTCAGACGAGACATTAAACAGAGCCCCTTACTGACTGCCCACCGGTGTTGGCACTTTTTGAAAGAGTGTGGGTGTTAACCTGCTGGTCTAATTCATACAGAACTGGCTCTACATCTGACCACCTAATCCCCCCCTCCCCCCACACACACACACACATCTGCCTGACTACACAACCCCTTGCATTCCCACAATGCCCCGCTGACCCCTCTGCGTTTGTGTCCGGTCCAGGGCGCAGCGGGCTGGCCTGGCTGGCGTGCGGCCCCCACCTGGAGGTGGTGCAGGTGAACACGGGGGAGCGCTTCTCGGCGTACCGCTTCAGCGGGGTGAGCGAGCACGCGCCCTGCGTGCTGGCGGCACGGGACTTCTGCTGGCTGAAGCGCACGGGCCTGCTGCTGGGCCTGGAGGAGGCGGAGGGCAGCATACTCTGCCTGTACGACCTGGCCATCTCCCGCGTTGTCAAGGCTGTGGTCATTCCAGGAAGGGTCAGTCCTCTCTCTCTCTCTCGCTCGCTCTCCTCCTTGTCTGTTAAATTCAAATTTAAGTTTCTTTATTGGAAGGAAATGCATTAGATAGGCATGGCCAAAGCATACAGCAAGTACAGATGAATTAAAGCTGTCTCTTTCTCCCTCTCCCTCTCTCCCTCTCTCCCTCTCTCTCTCTTCTCTCTCCCTCTCCCTCTCCCTCTCCCTCTCCCTCTCTCTCTCCCTCTCCCTCTCCCTCTCCCTCTCTCTCTCTCTCTCTCTCTCTCTCTCTCTCTCTCTCTCTCTCTCTCTCTCCTCTCTCTCTCTCTCTCTCTCTCTCTCTCTCTCTCTCTCTCTCTCTCTCTCTCTCTCCTCCCCCCCGCTCTCTCTCCCCCACTCTCTCTCCTGTGGCAGTTCAGCACATTATCCGTGAAGGCTGATAATGTGGCGGGATTGACCTTTAAATCACAAATGGGCTCGACGGGATTTAACTGCAAGCTAACAATAAATAAAAGCGTTTGCGTCAGCCAAAATATGAGGCTAGCGTCTGACAGGTGCGATAAAAGATGTATTTGCTGCCTGTCCTGTTTTGCATAAAAAGTTAACAAAAGTTGTAGTTTTGTATCGTTTTCTCAAAAGGGAGTTATCTTTGTGTTTGTTGAGGCGAGGGAAGGAAGCGAAGAGTTAAGTTAAGGAGAGGAGAGAGAGGGATTGATGTACGATCACCCATCAGCACGAACCACGTATCGAGCGTGCGTCAGCCCGAGCGTCATTCACATTTCCTCTCGAATGACGAGTGGATTAACCACATTTAACCACGTTTCTATTATCATTGCCATATATTATGTGCCTTTACTAGGTTTCGTTTGTGAACATTTTTGTGCATTTTTTATCAACTATTTTGCTTTTTAATTCTTCTTAATTTAATCAATTCATTCAGTTTCAATTATTTAAAATGTAATGTAATAGAATTTGTTTTTTTAAATCTTATTTGAGGCTATCATGTCGGGCTGCAAAACTTTGTATGAAATGTGCTGTATAAATAAAGTAGTTATTGTTGTCACTTCTCCGTCCGGCAGATCACCGCCATCGAGCCGCTGGTGAGCTACGGAGGCGCGAGCGCCAGCACGCAGCACCTGCACCAGAGCCTGCGCTGGTTCTTCGGCGTGGCGGCGGTGGTCACCGACGTGGGCCACGTCCTGCTGGTGGATCTGTGCCTGGACGACCCGTCCTGCAGCCAGAGCGAGCTGGAGGCCTCAGGTCAGCTCCGTGAGCCTGGCTCATTTCTGTCCCCGCGGATATAACGCCTGGCCGTAATATGCGTTTGATGACAAACCCACCCATTTTACAGGAAGGAGCCCTGTTAATCCCCCCCCCCAATGATTTAATATGTGAAATCATGCGAGTGCTCTTAACAGCCAGCCAATGAAAAGCACTTCAGAAATCCTGAAGCGGAAATGGAAAGCTATGACCCTTTAAAAAAAAAATGTTTTGTTATATTGAACTTTTTTTTCTTCCCCCCCTCAATAACTTTACTATCATCACTAGCCTCATAACCTTACTACTACTAGGAGCATGGCCAGACTGACACTCTGACACAAGATCATTTTACACTTTACACCCACTTTTCTAAGCAACCAATGGTCGGTTACTGCACACGATCAGTGACGATCTTGTGTAGGTGGGGCTCCGATTGGAGGTGGCGATGAAGCCCACTCAGCCATAACACCGGCTAAACCTGGCAAGAACCAGTCGCATTGCAGGACGCCAAGCTCACAAACCGTGACTTGCCTTTCCGGGCTCCCTAGAGATGGAGCATCTGGGATCGTCTCACTCATCAGAGCAACTGTCCAAACGCTGTTACGTGTCCAAAAAAAAACGGACTTGTCAGCCGCAGAAGTGCGACGAGTTTGCCCCAGGCTGTTGTAGTGAAGCTCGCCGACCAGGCAGATACTCCGCCGCCCACGGAGCAACAGTGAATCGGCTGTTTGTGAGAGATGGAGCAGATTTGTGAATTTCGGTCTAATTTGACTCGATGCCTCGTTCCTCCTTTGTTTAGACCTGGAGGTGGTGAACAAATCCCCCGCAGAAATCCCCCACATTCGGGAGCGGGTGACCCAGCAGGGGCGGCACCTGTGCCTCCAGCTGAGCAGCCCAACCGGCACCAGTGCCACAGCCCTGCAGTACGTCACACGCACCAACCAGCTGGCCGTGGGCTTCTCCGACGGGTACCTGCAGCTCTGGAACATGAAGACGCTGAAGAAAGAGTGAGCTTGTTTACAGGCGCCGCCCACGCAGCCAATTGCGGCCGTTTCACCTCGCCGTTCGACCAATTGCGGCGATGTCGCTTTGCCTTGTAACCGTTTTACATTTCCACGCAACCGATCACAGCTATTTTTCCTCACCACTCAACCGATCACAGCTATTTGACCTTGTCACGCATCATAGCTAGTTTACCTCACCTTGCAACCAATCACAGCTGTTTTACTTTTTTGCAGCCCGTTATTCCTATGGTATACATTTACTGTAGCAGGACATAGCTTACCAACTTGAAAGGCACCTTTGTTTGTTCTATGGGAAAATAGAGAAAGTCCAAATTCAAAATCGGCCTTGTAGGACGTGCTTAGTGCATTCAATTATGCACATCCCCTGAGGGCCATTTTCATAAAAACTTACTTCCAGAGAGAAGAGCAATTACTGGTAATATTTACCCAAGGGTAATCCAGAACATTGAGCTTCAGAAGAAATGGCAAGCACTCACTTATTACATATTTAGCAAGTAAACGCATTCATTCAGAACGGTGGCCCACAAAACGCAGATGTTTCAGCTGTGACACCCTAATGCATGGGCTTTAACAAAGGAACAATCTCTCATTTCACCTATAATGGGAAACAATGTTATTAACACTGAGATGGTGCTAAATCATTGTTTCGTTTTTGCTGTGTGTGTGAATTTCTTACGCGGGTGGTGGTTCTAGAGGTTCTGGGTTTGGTTCCCAAAGGGGGCACTGGCGTCACACCCTTGAGTGCAAGGCACTTAACCTGAATTGCTTTAGTAAAATATTAAACCGTGTAAATGAACCGTATGTAAAATATACTTCAATTAAAAACATGTAAGCTGTGCAAGTCACTTTGGGTAAGAGCATCTGCTAACTGCCTGCATGTAAAAGTAAGTGGATTTCAGTGTAGGTGCTTTTCACTGGAGCTTGTTATTGTTGTTCCCGGCCTGTCCCACAGGTATCATTCCCAGCTGGAGGGCGGCAGGGTGCCCGTGTACGCCTTCACCTTTCAAGAGCCAGAGAACGACCCTCGAAACTGCTGCTACCTGTGGGCCGTGCAGTCTACTCAGGACCAGTAAGCTCCTTCATGCTCCAAATTCCCCGTGGGCCGATGCCCACCCCTTTAGCTGGGAGTCAGATGTGAAGACACTCTGGCCAATCAGTTGTTCCATGAACTACCTGAGGGAAAGGAAAACCAGGACCGAATTTGGATTCAAGGGCCAGATTTGAGGAACCCTGCCCCACAATATTACAGCGCTTAGCCCAGCATGGAGTTACTGTGAAACTAAACAGCAGGGTTCCTCAAATCAGTCCTCGTGAAACTGCTGTTTTTCCACCAATCAAATCAGTTGCATTAATTGTTCAATTAACAACCTGAGAGAAAGGAAAACCAGGACCGCATCTGGAATCTGGGCCAGATTTGAGGAACCCTGCTATGTAGTAATGAGTAATGTAATGCTTAGGGGAAATAAGACTAAAGTATCAGCTTTGTTATGATTACTTCAGTCATTTTGCAATCTAACTCGCAAGCAATGCAGGGAAGCTTAATTACACAGTATTGCTTAATTATAGGGCCACGTTGATTACATAATAGAGTGTTGTGCTGCCTTGCAGTTTCCTTGAACATTTTAGATTAATTTAGCACTACCAGCCATATTTTGGAAACGGAAGTTGTTTGTGAAGAAGGGGTGATTCTGGATTGACTTTGAGTTTTTTTTATTGGCCAGGTGAAATGTTAGTTTTCTCTCACCGGTCGGAGTGAAGCGGACGTGAATGTAATGGTTTCCTCTTTGGCTTTGTGTTCACAGCGAGGGGGATGTGGTCAGCCTCCACCTGCTGCAGTTGGCTTTCGGGGAGCGGAAGTGTCTGGCCTCGGGGAAGATACTTTACGAGGTAATCATGTTCCCCTGGCAGTGAGCTCAGCTGAAGTAAATCAGGGTAGCCACAAACTATTTGAAATGTCTCTGTCTCTGTCTCTGTCTCTGTCTCTGTCTCTGTCTCTGTCTCTGTCTCTGTCTCTGTCTCTGTCTCTGTCTCTGTCTCTGTCTCTGTCTCTGCCTCTGCCTCTGCCTCTGCCTCTGCCTCTGCCTCTGCCTCTGCCTCTGCCTCTGCCTCTGCCTCTCTGCCTCTGCCTCTGCCTGTCTGTCTCTGTCTCTGTCTCTGTCTCTGTCTCTGTCTCTGTCTCTGCCTCTGTCTCTGCCTCTGTGTGCGTAAGAGGAGGATGTTTGTAATGACAATGTAGAAGGTCCTGTGTTAACCGCTGTGTTCCTCAGGGCCTGGAGTACTGTGAGGAGCGCTACAGCCAGGACCTGAGTGGCACAGCGTTCCCCTTGAGGGCTCAGGCTACGAACACGCGCCTGCTGAGCTGCCAGACTATTGAGAAGTTCCGCCACCACCCGGACCGTGATGACAGCATGAACGAAGGTATCGCGTTTACACCAGCGCCCGCCTTCACTTCCCCTTCCTGATGCTGCTCCCCGCCTCGTTCACTTCCCCTTCCTGATACTGCTCACCACCTCATTCTTATCACATAAGAATTAACATTTGAATTATGATTCTGTATTTTAACAGATGTGATTATTATGCAGTTAAACAAGTTATTCTTGATTTTTATATTCTGATGGCTTGAAGTCCTAAAGGATAAATGCCTGTAGATGTCTTTGATTATTTTCGAAAATCAAGAAAAAGAAAACCTCGCAGGGCACGTTGTTCTCTCGCAGTCAGCCTAGGCTTCAGCTCGTTGGTTAACTGGCGTCATCACGTTCTCTCCCGTCCCCTGTCCTTTCCCTCCTCCTCAGGCGCTTCCCCTGACACGCGTCTCGATATTCAGCTGGCAAGTCAAGTCGTACGGGCAGGGCAGGCCCTCCACGTACGTGGGGGTGTTCGATATCAACAGATGGTACCACGCGCAGATGCCCGACTCTCTGAGGTGAGATGAGGTTCCTCCTCCCTCTGTGGACCGCCTCGTCCTTTCTGTCCGTCACCTGCTCAGGCCCGATAACAGGAAGCACAGGGAAGAGCTCCTCTCTAATACGTGCCTGTATGTGTGATGTGGCTTACCGCATGTGAAGGACGTAGGCCAGGGGTGTCAAACTCATTCCATCGAGGGCTGAGTGTGCAGGTTTCTGTTGTAACCAATGCATTACACCAGGTGATTTCAATTAGGTTCCCTCCTTAGTTGAAGAAGTGAGCTAATTAGTGAAATCACCTGGTGTAGTGCATTGGTTACAACAAAAACCTGCACACACTCGGCCCTCGCTCCATCGGAGAGGATTTTTATTAATGCATTTCTGACCAGCATCTTTCTCACGCTGATGTTTGCTCACAAGGTGGTGCGTATAAGATTCATGCATACACACACACACACACACGCACTTCTGTAACTGTCCATTTTTTTTCTTAAACTGCCCCTGTCTGTCTTGTTTGTGTGTGTGGTTGCGTGTTCGTTCACACGAACGTGTTTTTTTTTTTTGCGTACGTCCTCGTGTTCGATCAGGACCGGGAATCCCTGCATAACTGTCCCTACCTGGCTGTGTGGTCGCTGGACGCGGTGGTAGAGATGACCGCGCCCTGCCCCCTGCTGGACGTCCTGGTGCACGAGCGCAGCCTGAGCAGGGGCCTGCCCTACACCTGTCCCCCTCCCGAGCAGTTCTTCAACCCCACCACCTACAACTTCGGCAAGTCTCTTCCTCGATAGACGGGCGTGGCGCTTAATGCCTGATGGGAAAGTGGACACTGTGTCATGTGACGATATTGGTTGTCATGGGTTGTGACGGTAGATCTGTCCCTTTCTTGCAGACGCAACTTGCCTGCTGAACTCTGGAGTCGTGCACGTGACGTGTTCTGGCTACCAGAAGGAGGTTGGTTTTCACCTTCTGTCAAGTCGTGTGGTCTATCTGTGTGTCTATGGGGGTGTGTGTGCACGCTTCTACCTGTGTGTGTATCTTTAGGTGTGGGCGTGTGTGTGCGCGCTT
Organism: Aldrovandia affinis; assembly: GCA_029706075.1. Classification (NCBI taxonomy): domain Eukaryota; kingdom Metazoa; phylum Chordata; class Actinopteri; order Notacanthiformes; family Halosauridae; genus Aldrovandia; species Aldrovandia affinis. The sequence goes on along the minus strand of JAINUG010000027.1, from coordinate 4,463,414 downwards.
GTTCACGCGCACAGCTTCTATGTACCTGTCTGTCTGTGTCTGAGTGCGTGCGCATATCTCGTGGGTGTGTGGGTGTGTGTGTGGGTGTGGGTGTGGGTGTGGGTGTGGGTGTGGGGGTGTGGGTGTGGGTGTGTGTGTGTGTGTGTGTGTGTGTACACATATCTCTCCAGTCAGTGTGTGACTGGTGGTGGTTCCTGTGTTCCAGACTCTGAGCTTTTTGAAGCGTTCGGCCCCCAGCCTGAGCGAGGCCATCCCTGACGGGTATTCTCGCTGTCTGATGTCCGGCCTGCTGTCCCCGCGCCTGGCCGACGTGCAGCCCTCCACCCTCTCCAAGGTGCACAGCTGCAAAGCGTTGTGGGATAGAGCCAATGATTTATCTCTGAAGAGGCCGTATATGAGATTAATGTTTGTGTCAGGACCGGGGTCCACTCCGTTCCAATTTAGTCAGTTCAGGAATTGAATTGACCCTAACCCTGGATTGCAAGGACTCCCAAGCAGATACAAGTGCATGCCACGCGGATATATTGTTAAGGAATAAAATCACAGCAAACTGTTCTCCTCTCTTTGAAATGCGGGGATCTAGGAGGAGCAGCTGGACGCCATTTTGTCGGCCGCCGTGGAGACCAGCTGTCTGGGGCTGATCACCGGCTGCATCAGGCAGTGGACGGCCGAAGGTAAGCCAGAGGGGATCGCGGGATTGGTCGTTGGGCAGAGTGCAGTTTCCTGTTGTTCCGTGGTAACTCATAGCATAATAGTTCTGCCTCACACCTCACTCCCCCATCACTCCCCTCCCTTGTGTTACCCAGAGCAACCGGGCTCAGCAGTGAACCTGCGCTACATCCTGGAGTGGGCCTGGAATAAGGTGGTGCTCACCAAGCAGGAGCTGGATGGCATCTGTAAGTGTTTCTCACACACACACACACACAGGCAGGCAGACATATACACACAGACAGACAGACAGACATATACACACAGACAGACACGTACACACGTGCAGACACAAACATACACACACGCACGCACATATATGTACACATACACACAGAGACCGACACTTACACACAGACACACAGATATATATATATATATATACACACACACACACACACACACACACACACGCACACACACACACACACACGCGCGCCTTGGAAAAACCTTGAATGTGCTTGAGCTTGAAAATTCAAGGTTGTGAAAGCGTTTGGATTTTGTAAGCACTTGCTTACGCATTTTACAAAATTCTCTCTTCTTAGCTACACAGTCCTGTTTTCAAAGCACAAAAAAAAATCATTACAGCATGTGGGCATGATTCTGAATCAAAACACGTCGACTAAGTCCATTATATGATCATTCATGCACAAATAAGGCCCTTGAAAGCGTTAAACTGTCCTTGACGGTCCTTAACAGCTCCTTGAGTTTTGCATCTGAATTGCTGTCGGAGCCCTTGCATAACCTGTCTGCCTCCCCCCCCCCCTCCCCCAGGCGCCCCTCTGTTCGACAGCTCCTCCAACTTCACAGACCCTCAGACCCTCCAGCTGCTGCAGCACAGCCAGCGCCTGCTGTGCAACCTGAGCACCATCTTCCACTGCCTGCTGAACGAGGCGCACGAGCTCACAGAGAAAGGTGCCCGTCCTTGCCCGCACACATCACAGCCAGGATGTTCACCGGCGTAGCGTTACAATGACTTGAACATGGGGGCATCCGTCCCTGGTCCTGTAGAGCCACAGGGTCTGCCGGTCCTTGTTTTAACCTGTTTTAAAATCACCAACTGTTTTGGCTTTGGCTGGGAGTGCCACTAGGGGGTAGCAATTGGCTGTCCACTTCAGGCTCGTGAAGCCGATACGAGCTCGCTGCATATAAGAGTGGTTCCTGTGCTTGTCGGGTTCCGGCTCAGAGGAGGCGGTGCTCCGCTGCATGTCACTGCCGGTTTCAGGACTACGGCAGTGAGCTCTCAATATGAGGGAGGGGATGATTGACATGAAAAAGAGGCTACTAAATTGGGAGAAAAATGGGGGAAAACTAAGAAAATAGAAAATAAATTAGCAACTAATAGACTAGACTCAAGAAACCAGGTGAGGTGAGTTAACTGCGTAATCAAGCGCTCTAATTGGTCAAATAAGTGCTGAGTAACAACGAAAACCAGCAGAACCTGTGGCTCTCCAAGAACAGGCTTGGCCACCCCTGACTTGTACAATGGCTCCAATGGCAAAAACTCTTTCTCACTCCTGCCGAACTGTACAAATAAATAATATAATGTGATGAAAACGTTTATTTTGAGTGCGTAACCTAAACCAGTTATAATCCATTTAGATCTTTTAATGATACATACATAGGATAGTTTGCAGCGTTTAATTATCACTGTAGTGTTTATATACGAATGGCTTATGGTGAAACCAATGTGAGATTCTGGAGAAGTTGAGAACTGCAATTTTGACTCCGGATAAATATGAATTTGACAAACGCCAAAGGAATGAATTTGCTTGGATGGCAGTCGCCATGGCGAACGGCTTGTTCCAGGGTGATGGAGGATGACCTGGCTCTGCTCTCTTACTCGCAGGGCTGGTGGGATTGGTCAATAAGAACGTGGTGTCCAGCCTGATCTCTCAGTACGCCCAGGTGGTGCTGTGGTTCTGCCGCACCGGCCTCCTGCCCGAAGGCTCAGGTGTGTACTTGTCTGCTATTGTTATAGCCTCATCGCTAACGGTCTTACCCGATGCCCTGTTTTTATTAGTCCTGATGTGTTTTTGGACGTCTTGGATCATCACCGGTCTCATGTCTCTCTCCCATATCCCATCTCTCCATCATATCTTTCTCACCCATCTCTCCCTCACCTGCCTTCCACTTCTCATCCCTCTCCTTCTCCTGCCGTCCCTCGCTTGTTTCTCACCTGTCTGACAGACGATGACGTTCTTCAGATATCGAGGCCCTTCTACAATTACCCGGTCGTTAAGAACTACTACACCGGGCGACGGGAAGAACTGCAACGTCTCTCTAGGTAGGGTGTCTTTCAGAATCCCGTCAACTTTGGCTTAACCATCGGTTTCACTCAAAGATCGTTGTTTTGGTAGAGTAAACCGGTAGTGGACCGTAAGCCTGGAGTCAGCTCTTTAGAGGTTCATGGGGGTTCGGGTTAGGGTGTAATGCCCAGCGAAGGACCTGTGCTGACCGCTCACTGAACACTGACCCGCGCCCTGCTCTGCGCCCTGCAGGGGGAAGTGGTGTTCGGACTGCCTCATGATCGACGGGCTGGTGGGGCAGTTCACCGACCGCATCGGGGACCTCTGGAGGAGGGACGAGGGCGGGACGGGGCAGTACCCGCCCCCAACGCTGCACGTACGGCCAGAGCGTCCCACGCACGTCCCGCCAAAGACCACAGACACTGCTGCCTGTGCGTCCGAGCTACGCTAACCTTCGTTTCATTTTTTGGGTTCGCAGGCCTTGCTGGATATCTTTCTACTGGAAAACATGGAAGAGTCTGCCAAACATGCTATTGTATCCTTGCTGTTTATAGTCTATATGTGCTCCTGAAATTGGATTCATCTTGACTATTAAAGCAAAGTTGTATCTATAATGGTACGCTCTCTCTCTCACACACACACACACACACACACACACACACACACACACATACACACACACACACACACACATTTATCTCTTTAGATGCTGGTAAAATTAAAACGTTGCTGCAGACCTCTTAGAATTTTTAAATAAACCTGTTACTAACCAAAAACACAATAAATGAAAATAATTTTGTTCTGGATATCGATGAAAATGGATGTTTGTTTTAAAACCGTTGGTCTAGGCAGCACATTTACTGTTGTCTAAAGGGTTACATTATTTCAAGTAGTTATTTGACCCAGGCGTGACGTTTGCTGCCTTGACAGTGCTCTCCTCCCAGGTTATTTATCTGCTGCTGGATGTCATGTACTCTTTGCCCAATAAGAGCGGCGCGTTGGTAGAGTCCTTCCCCACAGCGTTTGCCATCCCCATCGGCCTGGTGAAGCTGGTGCAGGGGCTGTGGCTGCTGGATCACCATGACCATGAGGTAACCACACAAAAACCAAACAAAGCCACACAACCAAACGCGAATGACCACACCCAAACCTAACGATTGATGTTCAAGTCGCATGTTCTGAATCTTGTGCCAATCCAAGACCCTGGATGTGTCAGCTAAAAGGTTTATACATTTGTGAATAGCAGTTGGTTTATACACTGGATGGCTAACCCTGGTCCTGCATCTAATTGATCATAAAATCAGACTACCCTGTAAAAGACTTTCTTTTTTATGGTTGTTGATTTGTATTGCATGGTGCTGTGCTGTATTTTATGCACTTTACATTTGACATTTTAATCATTTAGCAGACGCTCTTATTCAGAGCAACTTACAGTTGACATTTCTTTATTTACAATCCATTTATACAGCTGGATGTTTTACTGAAGCAATTCAAGTTGCGTACATGGCAGTCCTCCACCTGGGAATCTAACCAGCAACCTCTGAGTTACAAGCCCAGCTCCCTAACCATTACACTACACTATGCTGTTACGTCTTTGTCAGGGCTCCCTTGAAAAAGACATCTCATTGGGACTCACCTGGATAATTAAATAATTAAATAATTAAACGCATGAATAAATTAAAAATAATGACCTCTAACCTTTGACCTACTGGATTCATCCCCTCAGAACTCCCTGGAGCTGCTGCTGCACCCGGCCACCAGCCGCTCCCTGTGGGCGTGGCAGCACGGCCGCGTCCTGCAGGCCCTGATGTGCCAGGGGCAGCACGCCATCGCCCTGCGCTACCTGCACACGATGAGCCCGCCCATGGCCTCCAGCAGCCAGATCAAGCTGTGCCTTTCCGTCCTGCTCCACAACAGGTACCGTCCACTTTTCTGTGCGCGCCTGCGTAACTGTAGGGCCTTTGATGCGCGGGTGTTTTTCTGCAAGCCTAGATGTGTGGGGTCCATCTTTGTTTCTCTTGGTGCCTGTTTCTAATTGGAGCGCTCCCCCATGTGTGTGTGTGTGCTTGTGCTTGTTTGTGTGTTTGTGTGTGTGTGTGTGTGTGTGTGTGTGTGTATGTGTGTGTGTGTGCGTGTGTGTGTATAAATACACAGGTGCATGGTGGAGGCCTGGGCTGTGCTGAGGCAGCACTCTAACAAGCTGAATATGGAGGAGCTGCTGAGGTTCATGTACGAGACCTGCCAGGAGCTGGGCCTGATGAAGGAGCTGCTCAAACTGCCCCTGGGGCTCGCGGAACAGGTACGCGCGTACCCCTCTGTGTGTGTGGATGTGTGCGTGTGTCAGTTTGTTTGGGTGACAGGTGTTGAGTTGGATGGGTACTACCTCAAAATTTTGGCACCTAGGCACTTGGGAAAATACACACAAATCTGTTTAGATGACACTCTAGACCCCAGTTTCTGTACAGTACAGTACATGCTTTTGTATAAACCGTACAGAAAAGAAGCACGCGACCCTGGAATAATCAGGGTTCCCTGGCTGTTTAAATGGCACAGAGCATAATAGTACAATAGTACAAAATGAACAGCTCCAACAACGATCTGGTCGCCTCATTCCTTAATGGTTTTACCTATTCTTCCCCCCCCACTCAAACGGTCTACATTTTGACTGTAAGCATACTTGTGCACCCCATTTATCTCTGCCTCTCCCTGTCTACACAGGAGTGTCTGGAGAGGTACCTTCAGGGCACTGGGGGGCTCCAGAACAGAGAGCTGCTCATGGTCCACTACCTCCAGCAGGCCAACTACGTCCCAGCACTGCAGCTCAACCAGGCCCTGAGGATGACCCTGGTGATGCACTCTACCTCCCACTGCCAGTCACACAAATACAACAGGAGGCTGGATATACTATACATACACTAGATAAACCATGTATCTTTACACTAGATAATCCATGAATTTTACACTAGATAATCCATGAATTTTACACTAGATAATACATAACCTTTACACTACATAATCTACTAACTTTATACTAGATAATCCACTAACTTTACACTAGGTAATCCATGACCTTTACACTAGATAATCCATAAACTTTACACTAGATAATCCATGAGTTTACACTACACATACACTAGATAATACATAACCTTTACACTAGATAAACCATGACCTTTACTAGATAATCCATGACCTTTACACTAGATAATCCATGACCTTTACACTAGATAATCCATAACCTTTACACTTAGATAATCTACTAACTTTACACTAGATAATCCACTAACTTTACACTAGATAATCTATTAACTTTACACTAGATAATCCATGAACTATACACTAGATGAGCCATAAATGTTACACTAGATAAACCATGAACTATACACAATATACCCTGTACACTATATACTTACAGTGGCTATTTGTTTTCAATGGATATATCCTTTGTAAGATACTGGAACTGTTCTTATATTTACTGAATGTCTAGCAGTTCTGTTTTTGTTCTCTGTGGTTGTAAACGTCTGAACGTGTTCATTTGCGTCCCTCAGAATGACAGAGATCCAAAGCACAAGGAGAGGGCTCACACCAGGAACTCCATCCTGGATCAGTATGGCAAGGTCCTGCCCAGAGTGCAGAGGAAGCTGGCGATGGAGCGAGCCAAACCGTACTACCACCCCTCTACCATCCACAGAGAAGGTGCAGCAGTCTCCACATGGCCTTTTAACGTGAAAGTAAAAGTACGGTATTGGGATCAAACAGAGATCGATCAATCGCTTGCTTGAATCACCTGATATCGGTGGATTCTGTCTTTTTATTTTCCTTGACCTGTTTGTGATTGCTGTCGTGGCAACTAAGATTAATGTTCACTGTCTCCTACAACGCACCCGCGATCTTCATTTGACTTGGCTGAAGGCCTGACAGTCTGTAGTATTAATTAGTGTAGCGGCAGTGTAGTATAGTGGTATTCATTTGACTTGGCTAATGGCTCTGACAGTCTTTATGGCTCTATAGCACTAATGTTGTGCAGTGTTAGTTACGAATCGATCCCTCTCAGGCTGACAATCTTTTTTTAATTTCTTTTTTTTCCAGTTGATTGCAAAGGGAATACTTTATTTTTCTGATAGTAGTTTGACATGTGTTTTCTTTCTCTTTATTTTGTTCTCTTTTTTTTACCGTGCCTGTAGTCACCAGACCGCAGCCCTTGTCGACCGTGACCAAGCGGTCGGCGACGGAGAACGTGCTGAGCAGGGCGGCTTTCATCAGCAACGTCCTCACCAAGATCGGGGAGGTGTGGCAGGGCAAGGATGGCAGGCCCGACGCCTCTCCGCTGAGAAGGTACACCAGCAGTCAGCTCATAGGAGATATAAGGGCATGTAATCCTGACCTGCAGTGTTTTACTGTTCTTTTCGTGTTCTATGTTCCCTTATATCGTGCATATGCCCCCTCCAATGTACATATGGCACACAATTATTGACAATGAAAATGCTACTACTAGAATTGAAAATATGAAAATAGAGTAAGATTCTTGACCAACCCCAATGCGTGAGATCACAGCAGTGAGACTCGAGGTGGCAAAATGAACATGTGGCGATGTGGCAAATGGGTGTATTATCTTGACAACGAAAGTGTAACTATGCAGAAAAAACACTAAGTTTATAAGTTAATAGGTAATTCAATGAAAAAAGGACAGCTGGTTCAGAAACCTCAACCACATGCGCCAATATTCAGTCTTTTGCTATGGGGTTGACTGAGGCAAAGATGGTCTGGGAAAACGCTGCCATGTGTCGTTGAAGCTTTGCAGTGTTAACTCTGGGGGGGATTCCTGGATGCTCTTGAGCGAAGCGCACATTTGTTCAACAGGCCGCTCATTGCGTGAAGGTTCAGTGGTTCGCCTGTGTCTCTGCTCTTAGAGCTTTGTGAGCTTTGTACTCTTATGTCTTGCTCAGCGCTGGTCTCTCCCGTCTCATTTTTAGCCCCAGAGCGTCAGGGCTGGCCTCCACCAGCGCACTCCGCCCCTCCATGGATCTGCCAGAGGCCTTCGTAGGCACACCCATCACGATGAGCTCCAGGAGGTCCACGAGGTAACGCTGTCACACAGCCACTGGGGCACACAGTTTTTTTTTTTTTTTAGAATTTGTTTCTGATTTTATCCCATTTTTTCCCAATTTGGTAGCCAATTAGACCCGCTATTTTTACGTCAATCCCCCCTAGTAATGTGAGTTCGCTGCCGAAGTCCTGCGACCGGTAGTGACGAAGCGAAGTGACGCTTCTTGCGAGACGGCACCCGCCGTCCGTCGACCGTAACCCCGGTGCTACAGGGCCACCCTTATACGCAGCGAACGTCACGTCGGCTCCCCTCCCCCCTCCCTGGGGCGGACAGCCAATCGCCGCCCCCTGGTGGCACTCCCGGCCAGAGCCGACACTTGGCGAGACGGGGAATTGAACCCCGGTCTCCGTGGCCAGCGTCGGACGTTGTAACCACTGTACCACGCGGGAGGCCCCCACACTGTATTTTATATTGACCGAACAGCAGTTCTCTGAGGAGGGCTTTGATCTTGTGCACAAATCCAAATCGCAAGTGCATTTTTACGTTTTTCAACCTTTATTTACCTAGGTGGGTTAGCTCACAACTCAATTATTACTTGCAGTGATGACCTGGGGTGTCAGTGGGTGGAGAATGCAAGGGATTGTGTAGCCAAGCAGGTGTATTATACGGCGTAAGCTGGCTAGGACTCACTCGTTCTTGTTTCCCTTCCGATACAGGATTCTGGATCTGATCGTACGGCCGTCCACCACCACCTCCCCTGAGGGCCTCGGCTTCCCGCAAACCCCGCCCCGCCTGGGAGGCCCGCAGGCCACGCCCGGCCCCGCCTCCTCCATCCGGGGCATCGCCAGGGCCCCCGAGCTCAGCCTGCTGCACACCCCACAGGTGGTCAAGGTAAGGACTGTCCCAATCTCCTCCCCCTTTTACCCAACTGGCTCCTTTGTTTAGCTAGCCCCTTCCACTTTAATTTCACTGGCTCCTCCTTTCATGTCTTGCCCCTCCCCCTTTCATCACACTGGCCCCTCCCCCTTTAATTAACCAGGCCCCTCCCCCTTTCCTTCTCCTCAACCACTTCAACATAGACAATACTGACCTTCCACTTCCACATAGACTATACTGACCTTCCACTTCAACATAGACTATCACTGACCTTCCACTTCCAGAAATGGAACCTGGCCTCATGAACTGAGATATTTCACTTATCAGTGCGAGCTCAGCTTGCGTTGTAAAAGTGACATCGACAGAGCTAATTTAATGATGTCCATCTCTCCAAATGGTGATGGGCCAGGAAAAAAAAGTCTTCAAATGCATTCAGAAGTCTTAATATGGTCTCACACTCCTTTCAAAGGCGTGAGCTGTGTTCGGGGTTGGGTAAATATTTCCCTTTCTTCAGAAAGGTCAAAAGGAACAGGCCTTCCCAACTCCATCAAGCATCAAAGTCCGTAACCCCGTGAAAGCCTCTCCCTGTGTTTGAGCGCGTGTGACCCCGTGACTCCTCTCCCTCCCTCAGAGAGCGCGTGCGCTGGCCGCCTCGGGCCCCGTGTTCCCCGGGTTCACCCCTCAGTCCATCCTGAGGAGCAGCCTCCGCCCCACCCCCGTGGGGTCCCCCTCGGCCTCGCCCGGCCGCTCCGTCACCCCGCCGCTACGCCCCAAGGAGAGCCGAATCACCTTCATCGAGGAGGCCCCCCCTCCCGACACCGACGCTGCCAAGGGCCCGGTCCACTGGAGCAACGGGGTAAGGCAGGGCCCTGGGCCCCAAATACAGCGCTTCAGTCAATAAACACACTCCTGCAACACTGGCTTATTACATGTTTTATGTTCTTCTGCGACAGTTCATACAGTTCTGGAGCCTTACTTTTATCTCGTTTATTACGGTTTGTTTTACGTCTTGCTAGTTAGCTGATATGTTCAGATTATCTGATCACAATTTGTCCTTTTTGTTGTTTTTTTATTAAACTTCTAAAGCAATGCATTCTATGAAAGGTGCTAAACAAATAGTTTTGTTATTATTATTGTTAGAAAAATCAGGACATGTTAAAATTGACAGTTAATAAATAGCAACATGCATTTTAAATTCCGAAGCGCATCAAATATTTAAGGAAGAGTTGCTTTTCCGTAGACACCGGTTTGCAGCTTTCTGAATTTAAAGCAGGGAAAAAGCGTCCTGTGCTTATTTTTGTTTTGACGTGGGTGCGTGTTGTGCTTCTCGCACGCAGATCGCAGCAGAGAGCGAGATCAGCCTGCTGTCGCTCGCCTCCCCTCACGCCAAACCAGGAGTGGAGAGCTGGAGCGCACGGCCAGAGGAGGAGGAAGAGGAGGAGGAGGAGGAGGAGGGAGTGGCGTTTGTGCCGGTGGCCCAGCTGCTGCTCGAGGCTGAGGACAGCGAGAGGGAAGAGGAGATGGGCGAGTCGGAGAGCTGCTGCTCTGTGCGACAGGCCGTGGAAGGCGAGGAGGAGGAGGAGGTGGTGGGAGGCTCTGAAATAAGCCACGCCTCTGTCCAGTCTGTGCACACTGCGGTGGAGTTCCACGACGCTCCCGCATCAGAAGACCTGGAGGACGAGCAGCAAGAGCTGGAAGAGGATGACGTTGAGGAAGAAAAGGAGGAGGAGGAAGAGGTGGTGGTTGCGAATGTGAAGCCTGCTGCTCCAGAGGTCTCCCTCTTGCCCCCCATATGCACAGGTGGAGAGGAGCAGCGTGAAGCACCTGTAGAGCAGGAAGGGGCGGAGCCCATCTTTGAGCAGGAAGAGGCGGAGCCCATCTTGGAGCAGGAAGGGGCGGAGCCCATCCTGGAGCAGGAAGAGGCGGAGCCCATCTTGGAGCAGGAGAGGCGGAGCCCATCTTGGAGCAGGAAGAGGCGGAGCCCATCTTGGAGAGGGAAGGGCAGAGCCCATCCTGGAGCAGGAAGAGGCAGAGCCCATTTTGCAGCAGGAAGAGATGGACCCTGTGTTGGAGGAAGAAGCGGTGGAGCCTGTCCTGGAGCAGGAAGAGGCAGAAAAGAGTCCCAAGCAGGAAGGGGCGGAGCCCGTCTTGGAGCAGGAAGGGGCGGAGCCTGTCTTGGAGCAGGAAGGGGCAGAGCCTGTCTTGGAGCAGGAAGGGGCGGAGCCTGTCTTGGAGCAGGAAGGAGCGGAGCCCATCTTGGAGCAGGAAGAGGCGGAGCCCGTCTTGGAGCAGGAAGCGGCAGAGCCAATCTTGCAGCAGGAAGAGGTGGAGCCTATGTTGGAGGAAAACGCGGTGGAGCCTATCCTGGAGCAGGCGGAGGCAGAGCAGAGTCCCAAGCAGGAAGAGGTGGAGCCAAACTTGGAGGCGGAGAATGGTCTGGAGCAGGAAGACGTGGAGCAAAGCTTAGAGCAAGAAGAGGCGGAGCAACGCACAGAGCACATGGGTGAGGAGTTCACATGTTCAGGGAGCCACAGTGCAGCAGCTATGAGAAAAACAACCTTCTTCCATTTCATAGATTTAAACAATTTAATGAACACGTATAGGGTAAGACCAATTCAGTATAAAGAGTAGATTTAAATTGAAACACATTTTTCACATTAGTCCTTATTTGATGCAGTCCCACATTGATAAAGGTGATGACTAACGGAAGCCACTGGCTGATGTCCCTCTCCTCAGGTTTGGACGAGTTTGTGGAGCACCATTTATTTGGCGACGATTTCTCCCCCCCGCTGACCCGTTCCAGCATAAGACAGGCCTGGACAGGCGCATCCAACAGGTACAAATCATGTTTAAATGAACACTGCTTACTGCTGCGAAACACGGCGTGTTCTAGTCCCTCTACGACTACGTTATAGAACTAGGAATACCGACACTGGTGACATTTCATGCCTTTCAGATGACCGGCTTGGTTTTTGCTTGCATGTTTTACAGCAGGACTTTTGAGAAGGGTTAAAAAGGGAAATATTATCCATGGCGAATATTTAGCATATATGAGATGTTACATTTTAGGCATTTGGCAGACACTCTTACCCAGAGCGAATTACACAGTTTACATTTCTTTACATACAATCCATTTATACAGCTGGATATTTTACTGAAGCAATTCAGGTTAAGTACCTTGCTCAAGGGTACAACGGCAGTGCCCCACCTGGGAATTGAACCTGCAACGTCTGAGTTACAAGCCCAGCTCCCTAACTATTACACTGCACTGCCAGCCAGTGTAGTGTAATTTACAGTAAATATGCCATCACGCCTGTCCTAAGATCACTGTGTTGGCTGCTATCTTAAACAGTGCATCGATTACAAGATGGCAATTGCAACACGCAAGGCCTTTAATGAGAAAGGGCCCTCCTACCTTACAGAAGAGCTGGTACCCTATCTGCCAGTTTGTTCCCTGCGCTCAGAAGGCGAGGGACTACTGGTAGTGCACAGGCATCGCCTCAAGAAAGCTGGACTGAGATCGTTTTCCTGCCATACGCCCCGATTGTGGAGCTCTCTTCCAGCCCAGATGAGAAACGCAGAAACAATGGCTACTTTTAAAAATCAATTGAAGTCATTTCTCTTCCATTGTGCTTTTATGTAACGTGTATGAAATTGACCCGTTTTTTTGTACCTGTAAATGGCTATTGTATGCGTGTGTAACTGACTGAAAAATGCCCTGCCCTGCTTGTACTTCTGCAATACATTTTTTTGATTGTTGTGCGTCCTGGGACACCTGGTGTGAAGGGCGCTATATACAGATAAACGTTGATTTAATTGAATGATCAAGTTTACCCATTGATGTATGGGGCACATACAGATGGGTCTGCCATGCTGCATGCAGAAGGATGCTTCTTGGATTTAGGCAGGGTTGTATCGCCCCATTGAGCCCCCGTTCAGGAGATATCCGCTAGCAGGCAAATGTTCAGAGGCTTTATCAGCACTGCACAGATTTGTACTTGTAGGCCTGTCAGGCGATGTTGTAAACTCTTAAACGTCTCACTGAACATGGTGGGTAAATCTTTAAGGGGTTAGTAGTGGGTGCAGGTTAAATAACAAGCGTTTAAAGCACTTTTATTGGGTGTGCCATGAAAGGCCCCCCGGTGCAAAGACCGGTTGCGTTTTCTGACCGTTGACCAGTTTTCCCTGTTCCTCGTTTGGTCGCGAGCCCTGGACAGAAAGTTGCTCATTCGCGTTAGGAGGCTGCACTTGACCTGAATTCAATCAACATCTGTCCTTAACTTCGACTCGCAAATGAATGAAGCGTGACTTTTTTGTTTTCTTCATTTTGGCGAGTTCCGCCATCACCAAAATGAACTCGCCAAACTGTCTGTGAGAAGAAGGGGAAAAAAACAACTACCTCCTTCAATTTGTAAGTCGTAGTTAAGGACAAATGTTGATTGAATCCAGGCCTTTGCGAGCTTCAGGGAAGTGCAGGATATTTCCGCCTTCGATGTTCTGATGTGGCGTTTGATCTCCCGTGCAGCGAGTGCTCGTTCGACGACCGAGAGGAGGAGCCTGCGCCGGCCGTCTCCGCCCCCCCAGCGCTCACCACGCAGAAGTCTGTCACGTCCGTGTCCTCCGGCGGCACCACCTCCGATTCCCACTGTGAGCGAGCGTCCATCTGTCCGTCCAGCATGCCACATAATGTTGACATGGTGATAACAACCAAACAAAACAATCAGTCAAAAACAGTCATTATCGGTTTGGGTGGTTTTTCAGCAAGCGCTGTCCAAATCTAAACCGTTTTTATTCTGCTGGAATCTTGTATGGTTCATAGTTTTGTGCAAGTGTCAAACTGATTATGTAATTATTTGCATTATTAACTTATCAGATGCCAATATCTAGATTGACACAATTTAGCATACATTTTCATCTGTTTATATTGCTGGAAATTCCCTGAAGCTGTTCAGGTTGAGCATTTTCTTCAAGAGCTCAATAGCAGTCCCCCCTATCTAGGGTTTGAACCTGCAACCTCTGAGTTGCAAGCCCAGTCCCTTAACCATTACAGCGCCGTCCAGCTTTTGCTGACTGCAAAAGACCTAAGTAAAGTGTAGTGTCAAACATGAGCATCACGTCAGGGTACAGCATCTTTTCCACTTGATGCCCAATGCGGGTACGCGCACTTAAGACGGCGCTCTGACGGAAGCCTCCCTGTTCTCCGCAGCTGTGGTGAGCCTGGACGACAGCGAGGAGCTCTCTGGGGCCAGCTCCGAGGAAGACTCAGAGGAAGCCGCCGAAGAGGAGGAAGACTCCGAGAGCGAGGTGGAGATCATCGAGGAGGTGCAGGGCGACGGGGGCCGGCTCTTCTTGCAGGAGTCCCCGATCGGGCCGGGGTACCTGGATGAGCAAGCCTCCGCCGTGCTGTCCCTGGTGTCACCGCGCCTGCAGCTGGAGGTGACCGCGCGAGCGCTCGTTACGTTTTACAACACGTTTTTACATTTCCAGCAAAACACCTCAGGAATAAGCAAGCCAGGAGTTTTTTTCCATTGAACATTAATAAAAATAATAATAACTTTCCTGATATTCCATATACGTGATAAACGGCAGGTTGAAAGTTTCCTGAAGGCATATATAGAGTAGCAGGCATACATAATGTAGCTCTGTGTTGAATGTGTGAGCGTCTCCCTCATCCAGATTCACAAAATCATACACTTGTTAAGCTGCATGCAGCAGTATTCCACACGTTGGAATATGAGATAATTGCCCTAGGTAACATTATTGCCCTAGGTCATTCAAACATTGGGTCCATTTTTAATTGCATTCCAATATAAGCATCATTTGAGTTGTATCAAATGGAGCCACCCGTATTCATTGAACACTCCGCGAAATAAACGATATTTTTTCGCGTAGAATTTGTCATTTGTATCAAATGGAAGTCGAAAAGATATTGAATTTGTTCACTGACAAATTATCTGTACTGCTTACAGTTGACATATTTTTAATTTGAATGATTTTCATTTATTTTGTTCAAGTTGTGAAATACGGTCCTGAAAATGTCAGTAAACACTGAAAATATGTACTGAATGGTTTATATGTTTTTAATCGTATACATATTTTTACTTTAATCCTGTGAATACTCCATTTGGCTTTGTATGAATGCATTCATGCTAGTCTGTCTCCATTTGGGCCCAGTTATTTTTCACCATTATAGTTTGGCGGGTAAGGGCCCTTCATCTCTTGATAGCACTAGAGCGGGGGTGTGAAAGCAAATGCACCAAGGTGGGGGATTCATTGAAATAGCCTGGTACAGTGCATTGGTGGCAACAAAAACCTGCATGCACTTGGCCCTCCATGGAATGGGTTTGACAACCCTACACTGGATTATTCGAGTTTGGCCTAACCAGTGTCCTACAGCAGTGCAGTTGGGCAAAGCCCCACGAGGACTACGGAGGTGAGGATGAGGCGGCTCTGTGTGTACTCGCTCTGAAACTTTGTGTGAACTGTGTCCGCAGGCGGTGGATGCAGTAGACGAAGAGGAGGACGAGGGAGAAGAGGAGGTGGTCATGCTGGATCTGGAGACCGAGGAGCCAGGGGAGGACGGGAACGGCCTGGTGTGTTACACGGAGCTGCAGCCCTCGGACACTCTGCTCGTCCCGCTGGACCTGGAGGACGAGCGGCAGCTGGACGCCCTGTGCGAGCCGGAGGAGCCCCAGGCCGACACCCCTGCCAACTTCACCCTGACGCTGGAGCCTGAGGAGCTGGAGAACGGGCTGGCCAGGCCGCTGGAGGACTCTGATGTCCCGCTGCTGATCGTGCAGCTGCCCCAGGGCCTGGCTGCCAAGGAGCAGCGGCGGCTCGACGGCCAGGAGGTCTTCTGCTTGGACGAGGCAGACGCTTGTGAGGGCGCGTCGCTGCTCGCCACTCGGAGCAAAACGTCTGAGGAGCCGACCGCCGTAGAGCAGGAAGGCAAGGAGTTGCAGCAGCAGAATGTGGTCTTCGCTAATCAGCAGCTAAGTAATTGTGACGCTCAGATGGTAGGGGAGGAGTTGTTGGAGAGTGAAGAGCCAGCTACATCAACCAAAGAGACAAACGCAATCAGGATTGAAGAGGGGTCTGAGGAGCAAATGAGGAAAGAGGAGGAGCCAGTTCGCTGGACTGAAGAGGAAGCAGCTTGCCTCATGGAAGAGGCCGACCCTGTGCCTGTGGTTGAAGAGGCGGAGCCTGTCCCTGTGGCGGAAGAGGCAGAGCCTATTCCTGTCACTGAAGAGGCGGAGTCTGTTCCTGTCACTGAAGAGGCGGAGTCTGTTCCTGTCACTGAAGAGGCGGAGTCTGTTCCTGTCACTGAAGAGGCGGAGTCTGTTCCTGTCACTGAAGAGGCGGAGTCTGTTCCTGTCACCGACGAGGCGGAGCCTGTTCCTGTCACCGACGAGGCGGAGCCTGTTCCTGTCACCGACGAGGCGGAGCCTGTTCCTGTCACCGACGAGGCGGAGCCTGTTCCTGTCGCCGACGAGGCGGAGCCTGTTCCTGTCGCTGACGAGGCGGAGCCTGTTCCTTTCACTGAAGAGGCGGAGCCTATTCCTGTCGCTGAAGAGGCGGAGCCTATTCCTTTCGCTGAAGAGGCGGAGCCTATTCCTGTCACCGAAGAGGCAGAGCCTATTCCTGTAACCGAAGAGGCGGAGCCTATTCCTGTCACCGAAGAGGCGGAGCCTATTCCTGTCACCGACGAGGCAGAGCCTGTTCCTGTCACCGACGAGGCAGAGCCTGTTCCTGTAACCGAAGAGGCGGAGCCTGTTCCTGTCATTGAAGAGGCGGAGCCTGTTCCTGTCACCGAGGCGGAGCCTGTTCCTGTCGCCGAAGAGGCGGAGCCTGTTCCCGTCGCCGAAGAGGCGGAGCCTGTTCCCATGGTGGAAGAGGCGGAGCCTGTCGCTGTGGTTGAAGAAGAGCCTGTTCCTATAATTGAAGAGGCAGAGCCCATTCCTGTCACTGAAGAGGTGGATCCCGTCACCGAAGAGGCTGAGCCTGTTCCCCTCACTGAGGCGGAGCCTATTCCTGATGCTGAGGAGGCGGAGCCTATTCCTGACGCTGAGGAAGCGGAGCCTATTCCTGTCACTGAGGAGGCGGAGCCTATTCCTGTCGCCGAAGGGGCAGAGGCAGCCCCCATGGTTGAAGAGGCGGAGCCTATTACTGTGGCTAAAGACACAGAGCCTATTCCTCTGGTTGAAGAAGCGGAGCCTGTACCTGTGGTTGAAGAGGCGGAGCCTGTCTCTATGATCACAGAGCAGGAGCCTGCCCCTGCAATTGAGCTGAATGTTGCCCCAACAAAGACCGTGGAAGAGGCAGAGCTCGTTGACAAGTCAGTGGAGGTGGCTTATAGCACAGGAACAAAAAGCAGACGCACAAAGGACAGGCAGCAAGTGCCCCTTAGCGAAACACGCAGGACACCCAGGCAGAGAAAAACCGTGACGTTTCCTTCACCCGTCGACGAAGCTGAAAACGATGCGCGGCCAGAAGAGGAGAGGTTTCAGAACGAGGTAGACCCCGAGGTGCCTTCAACACCAAGGAGGATCACCAGGAGAGGCAAGCAGGGGCAGGACACCCAGCTCCCCCTCACACCCCGGAGGGTCACACGGAGCAGTACGGAGCCCCATGCCCCGGAGGAGGAGCCTGCAGCCAACAGCACCTCTGTCGAGTCCAAATCCGAAGCCGCCAAGCACCAGACTCCCCAAAAGACCCCTCCACGAACCCCCAGAACCAGAAATTCCATCCTGAGCATCGCCGGAGGCCCCGAGGAATCGAGCGACAACGAGCTGCCCGCAAATAGCATGAGGGGCATCAAAAAAACCAGAGCTATGGCCGAGGTCCCCGAAAACGAGACTCTGGCAGTGCCACCCCCCGAGGATAAGGACAAGGCACCCAGCAGCCCGGGACGGACCCGAAGGAAACCGACCCGAGGGATCTCCTTCGCCCTGGAGCCCCCCGAGGAGAAGAACGAAGCACCCAGCAGCCCAGGACGGGGCCCAAGGAAATCTTCGCGCGGAGTCTCCCTTGCCCTGGAGAGCCAAGAAGAAAAAGTGGACGAGGCTCCCAGCAGCCCAGGACGGGGCCCAAGGAAATCGTCCCGTGGGACCACCCTCGCCCTGGAGCCCCCCGAGGAGAAGAACGAGGCGCCCAGCAGTCCGGGACGGGCCACAAGGAAATCCTCCCGCGGGACCACCCTCGCCCTGGAGCCCCCCGAGGAGAAGAACGAGGCGCCCAGCAGCCCGGGACGGGCCACAAGGAAATCGTCCCGCGCGCTCTCCTTCGCTGTGGAGACGCCGTGGCCACCCCCGCTCGAGCAGGAGCCAGTGACCCCCAAGAGGAGCCGGAGGGCAACCAGGGGCGGCGGCCACGCGGCTCCATCCGAAGAAGCGCTGCAGCCGGACGCCACGCGGCGCTCGACCAGGAGCCATCTGTGGAACCACCTGGAGGCCCCGCAGAAGGGGGAGGAGAACGAGGAGCGCCTCATCCTGGACACGCCCCTGGAGGTGGAGCCGGGCACGGAGGTGGCCGACGCCCTGATGGAGAGGCTCAAGGACGAGGGGGCCAAGGAGTCGAAAGGAGGCGGGACGGCGAGCGCAGGAGGGACGACCATCATCCGCGCCCGGAGGAGGGGCGCAAGCACCGCCCCGGAGCGGGCGCCCCCCACGCTCCCCGCCGCATCCGAGGCTCCGGGCAGGACGGAGGATCCAGCGTGGGACGGACCGGGGCGAGAACCGGAGGCCGAGGCGCAGAGGTGGACCGAGCTAAAGACACGGAGAACAGGCTCGCCGACGCGGGCCAGCAAGCCCTCCGAGACGGACTCCTCACCGTCCAGAGACTCCCTCCACTCCTCTCCGCCTCAAACCAGGAGGAAAACCAGAGGTAAAGCAGGTCTCCGCACATTCAGTGAAGCACATCCTGATCTTCTGACATTCAGGAACAGGAATTAGGCCAGGAAAGCAGATCACACGGGATTCCAAATATAAAATCTTACAAAGCTAACTTCCTTTTAACTTGGCGTTTGTCCCCCTTCATTGTAAAGCACTTGAGGTCATGATTTGAAAGGTGCTATATTATTGCAATCCATTATTATTTGTATTTGTTTTTATTAGTGCATTCCATACAATGCATGACACAAGGCACATCTACACAACAGACACTAATTACTATATATTTCTTTTTTTGTCAGTGAAGTGTTTCAGTGTACTTTTCTGTCATTTTCAGGGAGGAGAGCAGACTCTCCCACACAGAGTCACATCTTCCAGCCTCTGGTGATGATCACTCGGACACGGCAGCCAACCACTTCCACCTTACTGCACGCTGTTAAGGATGAGGTAATGCCCCCAACCCCCGATCTCTACACAAACAGGCAGACTGGGAAATATAAACTACCCTTCTGTTGCTGGAAGCTACAGAAAAGTCTTTCTAGATTGCTTTTTATACAGAGTAATACAGGGAAAGTTGAACGGACAATTTATACATGTCCAAGCTTGAATCATTTAATCTGAGACCTGACCTTTTCTTTGCCTGCAGGAAAATGAGATGGGAGCCGAAGATGTCAAACCGAAGGCCGGAGCGTCCAAACCCAAGAAGAAGCGGATGACCAGGTAAGAGTTTTACCGTACCCACGTAAGCACAACAACTCTCATTTCAGACTCCATTTTCTTTATCTAGTTTTCCCCACTGCCCAAGAAGGTCAACATCGATTTTACAATGGCAACAAACCTGAAACAAATGTGAAGTTGTTACTCTAGATGGTGCTTCTATTCATGCCGTAGAGCAGTGATGGGCAATCTCTAGTCATTAACACTCTTTCTGCTCACAAAATGAACTGGCCTGTGACCGGGTGGACAGCGTTTGAAAAAAGATTTACAGTGCAGCTTCTATTCATGCCGTACAGTGATGGGCCTCTAGTCATTAACACTCTTTCTGCCAGAGGTAAAACCGGGGCTTTATCCAGAGCAAACCCAATGACCGCAAACGGGAGCTGAGCTGGAGAAATAAGCAGAGAGAACAAAAAAAATAGTCAAAAACGATTAGTTCCATTGAATTTTCATATCGCACCAGTGCAGAGCTCAACATTTCTGCAAAGCCTTTTATCAAAGGCTCTCAGCGGGCCCTTGAAAGGAA
The DNA here is from genome assembly GCA_029706075.1 of Aldrovandia affinis. Lineage (NCBI taxonomy): Eukaryota > Metazoa > Chordata > Actinopteri > Notacanthiformes > Halosauridae > Aldrovandia > Aldrovandia affinis. The sequence continues at coordinate 4,443,404 of JAINUG010000027.1, read as the reverse complement.
ACGTCTCACTGAAATGTCCGGCTCTGCACCGAAAGTCAATTAAACTAATATTTTTGAGTCCATTTAAAAAATTAAAAAATGTATGCTCCCTGCTTATGATCTTCAACGTGATACATTGGGTCACCGTCACCGCCGACATTGGGTTTATTGCCCCTGAGCTTGCTGCCAGTGCTTCCTTTAGCTTTTCATTGTAAACGGAGGTTGGCCAGACCCGCTTTGGGTCTTGAGTAGTGTCGAGTCGAGTGTCGCGGTGCGCGGACGGCGGAGATTCACCTGTAACCGACTCGTTTCCAGGGCGAAGGCGGCAAGCCCCCCACCCATGAGGATCAACCTGATCTCGCCCATGCCCAGCCCCGCGGACCCCCCGCCGGGGGTGGACAGGAAGCCAGACGCCCCCCCGCAGAGGATGAACCTCCGGAGGAAACGCCTGCTGGACACCATCTTCCCCAAGCCCGTCACGCGGAGGAAGATGTTGTAACGCTCTCCTGTACCCACGCCCCGAAAAAGAACCCCATTCGCTGTGCGGGAAAGGCACTCTAAACGGACTCCACACTCCCGAAAGCTCAACGGAGGCCATTTTCCTTTTCTTGTCTTTTTTTCTTCTTCTTTTTTGTATCAAGTTTGCGGCCTGCTGTTTTCTATTTAGATACAACCAATGGAGAGGTTTTTGAAATTAATGAACAAATCTAATTTGGGAGAAATTATTTTATATAAATTATTGTAATGTTTACAGAAAACGGCCCTGGACCACGGGAAGATGAGACTAGAGTTCCAGAGCAGAGTTGGGGATTGTTTTTATTTTCTGAGACTTGCATTTATATAAAATGTACATAGTCTTTTAGGAATGGTATGAATAAAACTGTACACTTGTGAATGCGTTTCCTTTGTTAATTTCATTTGTAATTTCATTTTTTTTCTTATTTTTTTTCCATCACTAGTTGTAACAAGTTTTGGTTCTTTTTGTAAATTTTGACCACAGAAGAGACTTGTTTAGTAGTTCTGTAAAATCACATGTTTTAATACCTGCACCCTTAATGCACCAGCAGTATTTTGCCCTGAAGAGTGATTCCTAGAATATAATCAGTGTCATAAAGTTTATTTTATGAATGCACATATATTTTTGCACTGCCCGTGTTTGGATGATGTGGTAATAATTGATTATTCCATCTGGACTCTGAATTTATTTACTTGTATTTTTTATTTATTTACTGGGGTTTATTCTGAACGTTTGCACAAAGCACTCCTACGTCCGTACCTCAACAACTGCCTCATTCAGCAAAGAGGGGATAGCCAATTTGCATTCTCTCAGGAAGAAAGTATAAGGATCAGTGACTCCCCCAAAAAAACACTCTTTACAGCTCACCATGTCGGTGCTGCTGCTTGAGTGAGAAGCAGTACTCAGGAGAAAGAATTAGCTGACCAATAAATAAACGAATGTCTGTTAAATAATCCCTAACCGCCTCTGGTCAGTAGTAGAGATGGGCATGACGGGATAAAATCTGTTATCGATTAGTTCATAGCTGGTAAAGACTATTCCGGTGGTTTTTATTGGTTTTGGTTCAGTGGTTGAACCAGTCCTTCAGTGATTTTTATACATACACATTCCAATCTAGGTGAAACTACTGTGTATGTAAACATTTCCTGTGTATGTACAGTTAACTTAGTTTGAAGCAAGTTTAACATCTGAACCATATCATTACTACCACAGGACCGCCATAGTAAAATAAATGGGGTACGTAGGAGGCCTGAGTTGGTTTGTCCTATGAAATGGCGTTCCAGATTACACTGGTGATACATTTGAGAATATTGCGACACAAATGACAAACAGCCCTCAGCAGGCCATCTCACTGTAGCGGGTCCCATTAGCAAAGTCATAAATTCTCTGTTTTGTAGCAATGCACGCGAGGGTACCATTACCAGTATGAATGCAATGTAAGTACATTTAAGTGGCCACCAGATGGAGGTGTGGACCTTAAACCGGTTATAACTCGGCTTTGTCACGTTTTCTGGTTTTAACTACACTGTCAATTTTAACTGTAATTTACGGTTACAAATAAAAATGTAATGTAACTCTTACGAGAGGAGCTTATCAAACGGTGTGCGCGCATGACGTTGAATATTCTGACTCTTCTATGTCTCTTCTATCATGACTTGATTATGAATTAAACGCTGCCGTATCACAACCTAGTCAGAAGGTCCGTTTCCTCCCCATAGCAGAAGTGGTCAGGTCCAAATCAGTGAGTCGCTGGTGACAAATGGTAGCTCCTCCCATCTTCTGGTTCATAAAGCCTCGCTCTGTCCTCACTGCTGGCCGGTGCGAGGCACTTGCATACACCAGTGCCTTGATATTTAAGCTGAAACAGAAATGCCCTCTATTATAATACACCGCTAGGCATGAACGACAATGTACAAGTAGCACTCCCATACATCCCACCTCTCCCGGAAGCTCCAGAATTTGGCATAAGCTCTGACGTGAGAGAGGTCAGAAATCAACCACAAAAAAAAAAATTGCTTCTGTGTTGGAGATTTCTGACCTCTCGCGGGTGTCAGGGAGCTGGTGCCAAATTCTGAGAGGCTTCCGGGAGAGGTGAGATGTCTGCACTCCAAACAGACGACCGGTGAACAGTTAGTGGCCACTGTGGTTTGCAACAACGTGTTTTGACTGATGTGGTCGTCTTCACACTGCGGTGGATTGAAGGAGAACACATTGTGGTTGCTGCATACCACACTGAGTGCAAATATCTCTATGATATTTAAGCTACCGTGCATGCATGGCTCTGCAAGTGTGGGTTTATTCTGCATTTCATTGGTTACATGAGAGAGCTGTCAGGCCGCTGTTTGCGTAAGCTACAAAATTGGAATTGGATTGTAAAAAGTGAACAATTTACAGCTGTGCTACAACACGTACGCAGACATGGGTACTGCATCCAACAATGACATTTCAGATTTTCTATTAGAAATATTGAAACTGAAGGTTTATACAGAGAAGTGATGTGCAGTAGTTGGGACCAGGATGTAATATCTGTGTCCAGCACCACAAAAAAACGTAGGTTTGAGGGCAGCCTGAAGGTACTCCTACATACCTTACACGTGAAAGGAAAAATCACGATAACTGTCATGTCGTTTGGGAAAAGAACCTGGGCCCATATTCATAAAGGGTCTCAGAGTAGGAGGGCTGATCTAGGATCAGTTGTTGCGTTTTGGATCATGATAGGGAAGGTTAGAATATGGACAGGAGAAACCAGCACTCCTGCTCTGAGATGCTTTATGAATGCAGGCCCTGCATTTACCTGATACTGGCATTGATTGGAATGCTGTCTAGCGTAATGAAAGTCTTCTATCCATAAAGCATGATTAGCAGATAATTATTCATAACTTTATTCACAGATTGCATTTACCCCTCAGAGGGGATTGTACATACGTGACTGTTGTCTAGCCCCTCGTGTCCACTTTGTCTAGTGCCAGTCACATTTGTACACCCCGGGCCTTGTATATAAAATCATTGTATGCACAGATCCAATTGTGAACTGTGTGAACACACAATGACAACCTTTTGCAGATATATTCACGTGGACATGCCTAAGAAAACATCTTTACCATACCTCTGCACCACGCAAATACATATCCCCTTGTGGTGGGAGAGTGGTATTGCATATTTCATGTTTTGACAGTCAGACGGTACAGACAAACCAAATGGCTAATGTCAAGGTTGTAACATTAGGCTGTAGTTACATTAGCTCCGCAGTGTGGATATGTCTTGGCCAAATATAAATTGTGTAAAATGCAGAGAAAGCCATGGAAAGTCACTTAATTGTGCAGTGTTGGCAATTTAGAAATTGACCGCTAATTCTTCTGTAACCAGTAACTGTTGCTTTCAGCAAGCGTGTGCATTTCTGTCATCAACACAAGGGACAGTGTTTCTCAACCCAGCAGTCGTGTTATTCATAAGTGGTTAGAAAGTGGCTGGAGCGTTTTTTATTCCCGAGCGATGATGGATGTCGATGTAATCCCTTTGGAGTAACAAAATTAAATTCAGCCGGAGGCACGGATATCCCTTGAAGCAATCAAACTTGGGAGGCAAAAATGTGATTTCCTATATTGTAGACAGAGTTCTGAATTCAACATGACGACGTAAGTCTCCTACAATTAGTGAGAGCACTTCCCATGGTTCTGCGCTAAGCCTGAATTCATTTAAAAAACATTTTTTGCTAAATTGCAAGATGGTTGGTTGATAGAGATTTGTATGATGTTGAAATGGGTTACATAATCATAATCAAAGGAATTTTAAATAGCTTGTGTTCTTAGTCTTTAAACTAAATGAGGAGCTTTGCCACTGTGTATACCGCTCATGGTAAAGATAAGAGACAAATATCACATTTTAAATGTATGGTGATGTTACACTTTCAATTAAGGGCCTATTGAAACATCTGGGGTAACAATTTGTTCACAGAAATACACAATTACAGGCTTAATTGACAGTAATTATAATCCCAAAATAATTTGATATGCACAATATACTACTGAAACACTGTTGATTTCCCCAAACCCCTCCCCCCCTCCTCCCCTATAGAAAAAGGATCACAAGCACACGTTTCTATGGTAACCGTCCCATTTATAGTCCCTTTGAGATATTACAACTTCATAAAACATGACCACATTAAAATGAGGTGACACGTCATTTATCAGCAAAATGAGAAACGATAAAGATAAAACATTTAAAACAACTGAAATTTTTAACCCATAAGGCTGATTGCATTTGGCTGACAATTTGTGGGAGATTTTTTTTTGACAAAGCAATGCCTCTTTAAAATGAAAATGCATACAAGGTTGAGAATCATATTTGCCATTTCTAAACTAACTATTCTGATTCTGGTGAAATAGCCTTTATCACATTACCTTCCATCTTAAATGCGATTTTCTTTTGAGAGAGAATCTAGAGAATTGAGTACTTCATATGCTTAAATGATTAGTGTGTTGACGCCTGTTCATCATCCGCCATTTTACAGTCAATTGTTTGAATACTACAATTCTAAACATTGTATTTTAAAACAAATCTATTCATTGAAATAATGAGAATAACTGTTGCAGCCTAAGCAAGCAAAGTGGGAGGCTTGATAAAATCCGCACAAACGGGGTCAAATAAAATCCTGAAACACCGTAACCACATCAAGTCTAAACAGTACGAGAAGGGGAAAAAAAACAAAAAACATGCACATTCAATTTTTAAAAAGAGGCCTGTTAGCGTTGTCTCCTCTGTTCACCCCCTGTACACAAAATAAATACTTCTAACATTATGAACAAGCGTGTCGTCTGAGCCAGCCAGAGGACACAGAAAATTAAAAAAGAGAAAGACATTTCTACATCTTCTCCCTCCATCCCCAGGCTGGGTGTCCTGTCACCTCCAGCTATCCTGCAGATCTGTTTGCAGCAAACATTGGAACCCCTGTTATGGACATTTGAGTGGTGCTTAGAGTACCCTGAATACATGTTTTTTTTAAGAAGTTGCATCAGTGCATTTCGCATTTTCCATTGAACAAAATCATCACTGACAAGATAAAAATGAAATAAAATACAAAAAAATAACAACACAGTAAAAATGTATCATTTTTACAGTACGTCAGGGCAGATAATCTACCTTAATCTGTATCTGAGTGATAACGACGACGACGACAGTAATTATAATAGCATTGAACACAAATGTAGTTGCTTCAAAAATCTGACATGTATGCTTGTGCATTTGGTATCCTCTGGCAAATACAGTGATGTCATCAAAGCTGATCCTTGTATTGCTTTCCTGGTCGTTCATCTGTAAACCAAGGTTGTCGTAGACCGATGCTACTTCCAGGCCATGTGCGAGTTCCCCTGCCCGGCGATGCCTTTCTCGTTACAATTATCACCCTCCTCAAAAAGGACAGAAAAAAGTGAAGTAAAAAGCAGTTATCATTCCATAAAAGGTCATTTTTAGAAAGTTAAGACTTCTCTCCCAAACTGCAGCATTTGGAAATCGACATTTTGCCAATTCGGGGAATTGTGGTGCGTATCTTCAGCAACAGTGGCAGTAATCACAGGGGAATTTAAAATGGCGGCGCCAGTTGAGTCCAGTGATCATCGTCAGCAGCTCTGACGGCCTTTGTTCTCCTTCCTCTGCCTGTCACCCGGAGCGAGAGAGCCGGGCTCACCGTGTGCTTTGAGTGGATGCTTCTGAGGTCACTCTCAGTGTTGAATCCAGTCTGGCACTTTGGAGGACAGCTCGAAAGGTGGAAGCTCGAAGGCAGAGTACAGGCCAGGAATGGCACGCTTCGGTGGGAGGATATCACCGTCGGGCTGCGCCACGCGGCGTCTGGGCGTACGCGTTCCCGCACAGGCCGGGGAGAAAGAACAAGAGGGTTTGCCGAGAAGTGGCTCAGACCTCTGAGGTATCCCCTCCCAGCCATCTCTCCATCTCTCCTCCCAGATCCCCCCGTCCCGTCCCGTCCCGTCCTGCTACGAGCTGGGGGAGAACCAGTACCTCAGCCCCTCCATGCCCTGCCGCAGGTGGCCCACGTAGAAGTCCACGTTGCGGGAGAAGTCCGAGCACACGCTGGACTGGGCGTCGGCCAGGCTGCAATAGAGCGCCGTCCCGCCCACGCTGATCACCACGGTTACCAGGCACAGCAGCAGGAGGATCAGGCAGGAGTCTCCGCTCATCACCTCGTCTGCACACAGAGAAATGCACGCAAACACACAGTGAACGTTGTACCAACGCTGTACCGATGGCGATATGAGCGCAATGCTAATGGCACAAAGCAACACTGCTACTGAATGTAACTTCTTCCTACATCAGGGGTCCTGGAGAGCCACAGGGGCTGCTGGTTTCTTTTGTTACTCTGCACTAAATTCATCAATGAAACAGTTTATTGCACAGTTAGCAAACCTTATCCGGTTTCTTGGGTCTAATTTGGTTGTTGATTTTAAGGTGAAAACAAAAACTTACAGGACCCTGTAGCTCTTTAGGACCAGGCTTGCAGGAACTCTGAGCCTGTATTCATAAGGCATCTCAGAGTAGGACTTTGCTCTGAGATGCTTTACGAATATGGGCCCTGAACTGAATCCTTGCGCCAAACAGGGTCCTACCTGGGTCCAGGCCATCGTCTGGCTCCCTAAAGCGGACTTTGCGCTTGGACACGCGCTTGGGGGGTGCAGGCTCAGGGCTGGAGGCTCCCTCCTGAGACGGCCTCTTCTTCAGGATGGAGACGAGGCCCTCGGCTGGAGCGATCTGCAGACGGGAAAGAGGGAGGGGAGAGGGCGGAGTCAGAGGTGTAGGCCCGGGTGAGAGGGCGGAGTCAGAGGTGTAGGCCCGGGTGAGAGGGTGGAGTCAGAGGTGTAGGCCCGGGTGAGAGGGTGGAGTCAGAGGTGTAGGCCTGGGTGAGAGGGCGGAGTCAGAGATGTAGGCCCGGGTGAGAGGGCGGAGTCAGAGGTGTAGGCCCGGGTGAGCGGGCGGAGTCAGAGGTGTAGGCTGTGTGAAGCACAGGTGTGAGGTGTCCCAGAGCCTATGCTAAAGACATTTTTTTCACAAATACTGTTGTCAGTTCAGCGATCACCAAAATGAACTTGTGTTTGCAAAGACTATTTGTAAGTGAATGCTGAAGACAAATGATTGAATGAATCCAGTCCTGTGTGTGCTAGCGGTTTCTTAAACTGCACAAAATAAATATCCTCATCATATACAAACAGCAACAAGCAGAACATGTAATGACTATAAGTGAAGATGAGCACCTGAAGTTAAGAACAAGGCGTTTAGTTTCACTTAGAACAGATTAGTTACATCTTCCTCTTTCCTTTGCGAGCTTCAGATGAGAATTTACACACGTCTGTCCAAATGTAATTCTACAAATAAACTGCAATGACAGCTTGCAGCCTCTTGGTGTCAGTATATTTATGGATTGGTGAAATGCTATGTTGACTCGCTGTCAACAATTAACAACTGAAAACACAGGAGCACAAAATACATTTCCAATCAGCTGTACTTTTGCCTTTGGCTCTCACAGTACGAATGAGCCAGTAATATCTGTAGCTGTAATGTCATCAGGGGTGTTCCATTCCAGTAAGAGTCGGGATGTGTCATCCTCGGTGAAAAAGAGTGCCTTTGTGTGGCTGAAAAGCGGTTACACCGAGCTGACTCATAGGCCCTATTGCGAAAATGACCCCGCCGTAAAAATTAAAGGAACACATCGCTGACTCGCTTGCAAACGGCAGCAATAACATCTGAACGTGCATAACTTGTGCAATTTACATAGGGTAATCTTCAGTGAAGATACAATGCAGAAATACAATTCTTTAAGGTCGTAAAGGACAGTGATTTCCCATAAGCCCTTCCAGCTGGAAGGGGGGGGGTGTAAAGTGGAAAAGACTGAGCCAGTGAGTTACTGTCCCCACGGTGATGGGTGTGTCTTTGTGACATCATCTAAACAGCACCGGTCACTGAAAGGCCATATTCCTGATTCGTGCACTAATGACGCAGAGATCAATAAGGCAGTATAAGCAAGGAAGCTGAGCGCCATGGCGCCATTTTTTAATGCCGAGGGACATGAGCTTTTGGACTACGCTGGTTATTGGGGTTAATGTGAGCGTCCATCCTGTGAGGATACGCAATTACAGACCGCAGTGCTTATCTCAAACAGGATGAGCGCAGCGAAGGTCATGAAAGGGACTCAAAGTAATTTCATTAGAATTACTAAACAGACAACCAAAGCTTGATTGTAATCGTATAATGTGAGCGTATTGCACACTGAAACATACGTTCATGTTGAACCACAAATGGCACAGTATTGCCGCAACATCGTATGAAGAGTTACGTTGTAAGGATAAATTGATCAAACGTCAAAATAAAAGTGTTCACAATGATTTTATCAAACAGAGACCAGAACCCATAAACGGAAGGGTTGTAATACTTAATAAAACTGATGTTATAATGACTCTTAATTAAACACTGGGGGGGCTTGGTTGCACAGCTGATTTCACCTGTCACAGCTAACAACCCAAAACAGAGCCTGAAGCTCCAAACTACAGTCATTATTTGGGGGTCACTGTTTGACCGTGACACCTCTGCGTGTGTCAATAGGCTCTTTGTTTGTGTGTGTCAACAGGCTCTTAATCCAATGATGACCGCACATTCACAGTTCATTCTTGTGCCAACGCCGCAGGGCCAAGAAGATGCCCATATGCATGACGTCACAATGTTAAATGGCTCCAAACATTCAGCGGACAGACAGGATTACATCAGCTGCAGTCTCTCGAACCAGGACAACAGCCAGGTGCATTCAGACTATCTCCATTTGAGCCTAATCTTAAAATCTCACTGCCTTGTTTTTGAGTATAAACACAAGCTTCTACAGCTTTTTTTGTCGTCCAGAGAAACGACTATTACTGTATCGCGACACTGTTCTCTGGCACAGTCTATGATTAATCTTACCATGCATTAATGCACTTTTTGTAAGTCGCTCTGGATAAGAATGTAGAAAGTAAAAATGTAGAAATGTAAAAATGTAGAAAGGGGAACGCAAAACAAACTGGCTTCAATTTTTTGGGTCTTAACATATGTTAGGCGGGGGCTCCTGTCTGTCCCAAAGGTGTTTGGGAGGTTTTTCATCAACACCCCGCAGTCCTATGGGACGCCCTGGCCACCTTCCACAAACCCCCGGTGATACACCCTCCGTATTCGGAAACTCCATAATTGGAAACAAATGCCGTCGGCTCACAATCGCTCAATTATTTTGTCCAAGGACTGCGTCACTCCAACTTTGGCTGGGACACCTCCCTTGGACCGGGCCCAAGGACATTACAATAATGTTCTGTAAAAATCATTTAATCCGTGCGTGCAACCACAGACAGCAGTTAGATGGGTTTCGCTTGGATTATTTGTGGCTAAGGAAGCATTTCTCAGAGAAGGCAGAAATCCAAAAAGTACAGAAATCACGTTTGGTCTACTTTTGGACTCTCGGACCGGCTGAGTGGTACAAATGCAGGCACGTCCAACAAGATTGGGAAGATTTTGCATACTATTTACATACATTCTATGTTTTTCTTCTATAATCAAATACACAGTATCCATCAGATGCCTGTAGCTGTGGGATTGAGATTATATTAATGTTTACAGGAATAGAAATTGCTTATAAAGTTCTGTGCAATGCTTGCCAGTTGTCAGCGGTGAATCTCAGGTCTGTCCTACAAAGACCTTACATTTGACAAGAAAACACTTGGAAGTGAGAAAATAGACCTATTGGCAGTCTCTGCTGGGTCAGCCCCAAATGGATCTCTTTTACATTAGGGCACCATGGTGACGTCCGCCTTTGGATATAAATCCCAGTCTACCCTGTTTCCTTGGCTCCCGTTCGTTCCTGAGCAAAGCTGATTCCATGAAGGTAAAGTTCATTTTTGTAAATGACACTGACCCACCCTGATTCTCAATATGGGACTTCACATAACAGCAAATGCACACATACCAAAACGTGTCGTGAAAAGAGCCTTGTTCTGATGCTCGGAACACAGGGGCTACCAAACCTGGTTCTGTGATGGAGTTCAAGGGGGCCCTTGGCAAAATGGAAAACGATATTTTCCCATTTAAGAATGTTTTGTTTATATTAGTGTCCACATTTCGGAGCATATTTTAGACTTTCAGGTCAAATATAGATTGTCTGGTTTACACGACGTTGTAATATTGTCATCATAATTATTAAACATTTATATCATACTAAATAGATCCATATGATATGATGTAATGGCATCTTCATTCGGATATAGTCCATGTACAGTGGATATACTCCACTATATTCCATGTACTAGTGTGTTAAACAACACTGCATTGCAGCCTGTAGTGGATGTTGGATAAAGGTGTCAAACATGAACCATTTTATTGAGGCCCCTGGGGATCCTCAGCCACAGGGTAGTCATTTTAGGGGGTCTTGATATGTAAATATTTGGCTATCCCTACTCTAATAAGACACACCATGCAGCCCTAGCACACATATCCTTCCATAAACACACAAACAAGGTCCTGTTTTGACACAATGGATCACGAGCATCAAACTCGCTCACACAAATGGGGCCATATCCGCTCTGCATACATAAACACATATATGAAGATATAAATATGGTTCTCTCCCTCCGAACGAATAGCCCCAGGCCCGACTTTTCAGAAATGTCAGTTATTGCATTTTCGCAGGGAGTTCTGTACCGCTCCATTACCACAAGCATTCAGATTGCAAACTTGATTTAGCAAGAAGCCACACTAAGAGAGCATTTTGAGGGCCTGGAGCACAGATATGAAAAATGATATGATAATCAAACTGTAAACCTGGGGCCATATGTACAAAGATTCTAAGAGTAGGAGTGCTCTTCTAGGATCAGTTTAGCCTTTTAGCTCATAATGGATATGGTTAGGATATGGACAGGGGAAACCAGGGGCCTCATTTATAAAACGTACTTACGCACAAATTTGATCTTAGAACGTGCGTACGCTCAAATCCACGTCAAAGTTCAGATTTATAAAAACGGTCTTTGACGTGGAAATGTACTTACCTCCACGTCAGGTTTCAACCTGGCGTACGCACTTTCCCTTGTGGCAATGTTTGAGTACTGCAGGTATTCGCGGTCTCGTCTCTTCTCTGTCCTGACCCCTCGCTGGTGAAATTATCTTCCGCAATCGGCCAGGACCGCGGAATCACTTGCGATCTTCCGCGAGAGACTCAAAACCCACCTTTTCAGACTCCACTACCACTGAATTCTGTACATCTAGCTAATTGTCATCACCACTGCCTACTTGCTCAACACTATATACCCCTGCTTACTCCATTAAAAAATAATAATTGACTAACCTTTTCCTTCCCAGTGTTACAGGTATGGTACGCAGCTGCCTGCAATGGTTTATTGCTGTATTACTGCACTGATCTCTTGCGCGTACTATGATTGTTCCTACCATGTATTAATGTACATATTGTAAGTCGCTCTGGATAAGAGCATCTGCTAAATGCTTAAAATGTAAATGTAAATGTAATGTAAAATGTATTCGAAATCTAACAGCGCCAACATGTCGTCTGCTGCCTAATTGTTTCCTCATTATTATTATTATTATTATTATTATTATTAGTAGTAGTAGTAGTAGTAGTAGTAGTAGTAGTAGTAGTATTACCAGATCGAACACATTGCTTAGGCTATACGTAATGGTTTGCACAATACATTTATTAATAAATTAAAACAACATAAGCTAAGCTACTTGTGGAAAACAAAACAAAAACACACATTGGTTTTCCAAAACTACCCCAATTAGCATAATTGACACATCCTTGAAATGTATTTAATACATATTATGGTTCCACGCGTGTAAAACACTTCGGTCAATCTGTAGGCTATAAAATAGAATGGATTCGCTTCTCGAAGATATCGCCAACCGCGCAATAAGAAGGGAACGAGTTATTAGAGATTTTGACCTCAGTTTTAAATCAGTTTAAAAATTATTTACGTCCTTCAGGGACCTTTGCTGCCCCCCGTTCACAGCCTGGGCTACAGACTGCCAGGCCACGTACTTGGTTGTACTGGTAAAGCCATTGGAAAGGCTCCCAAACAGCGTCCCTGCACGCAGCTGCACCTCCGCCAACAAGACCTCGATTTCCGCCTCGCTAAAATTCTTTTTCTTGCAGCTCGCCATTATCAAGTAGAACATTTCTGTTTTGATTCGTGCTCCTTTATATGCTAATGATATTAATTAGGGCGTTTACAAGGCGGAGATCTAAAACCATTCAGCTACGCACAATTTCAAGATCATTTGCGATTTATAGATTTCACATCTGGGGACTGGCGTACGCGTTTTTTTTGGGCGTGCGTTCAGTTTCTCTGAATCACACTTACGCACATTTCAGAAATGATCTTAGATCAAATATAGGATGGTTTCTACGCAACTTTTTATAAATGAGGCCCCTGATCCTAGATCAGCACTCCTACTCTTAAAATCTTTGTACATACGGCCCCTGGTCTACAGGAGACCTCCGCTGGCTGTGAGAATGCCTGGTATAGTTACCATTACGGCTGCTCCCTTGAAGCTGAAGGGACACTACACAATAGGCCTGCATACTGACTCTTTTTGTGAAAAATCACCGGTTCATAGCTGGAGCCAAAGAAAACAACAGGCTCTGGTTTGGAGAAAAAAAAAAAAGTCCTGAAAGTAATTTTGGCATGTATTTTAGAGTACTTTAGGTTTGCTTTTTTTGCATATTCCCCAGGACCCAGGTCTCAAGTGTGCACACACGCACGCACACACGCATGCTCGCACACATACACACTCTCCTCTCACAAGTTCCCTGCAATTTGTAAATAACGGGGATACAAAACCTCTGAAAAACATCAGATTCCTCCTCCCAAAGGAGATGCACTGTGCTACAAGATTTATGTGTGTTTCTTTCGGCCGATATAACCAACGCAACCCTCCACCTCTTCCTGACACACACAGTGTTTATGTGGCCACACAGAAGTGTGCTAACGGTTAATATCTCACTCCCACTCTGCGTATGATTTGCTGTATAAATAAAGACATATGTTTATTTTTTCCCCTTTATGTAGTAGGTTGCCATGATGGTACATCAGGTATTTCATACTGTACACCATAAACAGTATCTATATTTGACATATGGTATAGCATGCATATTTAAAACATAGCTTTAAAGGCTTTGTTCTGTTATTTGAATGTGACGTTTCCCACGCGCAATTAAATGTGTGACTTATCTGTAGACATCTTATCTGTAGACACCCAATCTTATATATGCCATTTAGCAGACGCTTTTATCCAAAGCGACAGTAGTGAATGCATAAATTTTTCAGTACACGTGGTTCCCATGGGAATCGAACCCACAACCTAAGCGTTGTCAGCGCCATGCTCTACCTACTGAGCCACACAGAACCACAATCTGAGTAGAGTTTGCAGTTGATAACAAATCCCTTTCCCGAAAATCAACTGACAAGAAAAGGTAAGAGTCTGGAGCTGAAGCAGTGTCGAGAGAACATTTCCGTCGCTCAACGTTGAAAAAATGTCTAGAAGCCGGTGCAGTTCGAGGGTTAACCTGTTAGCTAAGCCGAATAAAATCACGTCGTTATGACACAGCCAGTTTCTCCTCCCTGCAGGGCTGAAATGGCAGACATGCCCGGACGTAAGATACCAGAACCGTCATGCAGCTCAGTGATAATGTTGTTCTGTGTTTAAGCTGTATGGATAATCCATATCACAGCACAGGACCTGTTTACATGATGACTATTCATTTGCACAACAATATTAAAGCACCCGTAACACTGTCTTATTTAAGGTCCCAATGTTTCGATTGACCACACTTTTCTAAATGATCGTGTGGATTAAAATAACGTATGAAATTTAAACTATCTGGTCACAAGACGAGCGAGATCTGGGAGCCACTGCACACTGTGCTGTTGTGGATCACTGAATGCCTGGGCTGTTGGAACAGCACAAGGTCTGAGAGCGTGGGATTACAGCGTGTTGTACTTTTCCCCTGACGAGACGCACGTCAGTCCACAGCCCTAGACAAACCCCGACATTCAAACTGTGAGCCAACGGGCGTCATAATGAACGGTTCGGGTTACCGGACACCGTGCACAAGAACGTGTTCGCATTCTACAGGGGAACGAACAAAACGTGCAGTCATTAAAAATTGAAAAACAGTCGCTTGTTCCAACAAACGGAAGTGCGGGGACGAACAGAATGGGGCTCTGAGGAAACGCACACACGCACACACGCGCGCACACAAAACAATGCCACTTTATCTGGTTTTCATCCCGCAAAATCACCCTGCTTGTCCTGTGTTTGAACGGTCTCCATCTGGTCACCCTATTCCTTCCCTCATCTTCTTTGGCTTATGATCACTGGGGAAACTCGTTAATCACATTTACTCTCAGGTTTGCTGTCGATTACTGACCCAAGCACCTTGTCATTACTGCACAAATAATCATTGTCGATTTGCTCACGTAGGATGTATTGTAATGGCGTTGATGTCTAAGAAAAGGAAGAAAGCACGCAGCAGATATGAAAGCTCAAAGAAAGGCCTGCTCTTACCTCCTCCACCTGTATGCGCTTCGCCAGATCGTCCAGAGCAGACAGTCCGGCTCTGACTGCCTCCTCTCCGTCCAGCTCATCCTCCAGGCCATCCTCGTCCATGAGCTCCTGTTCCTCCTCCTCCTCCTCCTCCTCCTCCTCCTCTTCTCCCTCCTCCTCCTCCTCTCCCTCCTCCTGTCCTGCCGCCCCGGTCTCCAGCTCGGCCTCCGGCCGACTCATCTCCCGTCCGCGCGATCAACGCGCTCCGATTCTCCCCCCCCGGCGGGCCCGGCGCTCTCCGGCCGCAGCGCCGCCGCGTCGCCCCCCGGCCCGCCCCCCTCCGTCTGCCGGCCGGTCTCCACGGCGATACAGTCCTCCCGCCTCTCCCCTCCCTGCAGCGCTGAGCCGTCCGTCAGCTGGTCTCCCGGGAGATCCTGTGGCTCTGCAGCAGGACCAGGCTCTGCCGCCGCCGCCGCCGCAGCACACAGACCGTCTCCGTCCCCGCCCTCCGGCCCGGGGTTACCAGTCACGTCCAGGGTGGGCGTAGCCTCGGCCGGGGAGGAGGGGTTGGGAGGGAGAGCGTGTCCTCCTGGCGGCCGGCCTCGGGACTGCTCTGCTCCACTCCCACGTCTGCCGCGTCCCCCATGGCCGCCGGCTCCGCTGTCGACCCCAGGGGTTCAGTGATGCTGTCTGGGGGACAGAGGGCCACTGTTACCACAGGCTTCTCTCTCTCCCTTTCTCTTTTTCTCTCGCTGTGTCTCGCTCTCCCACTCTCTCTTCTCTCACTCTCCCTCTGACTCTCTCCCCTCGCTCTTGCTCTCCCACTCTCTCCTTTTCTTTCTCTCCCTCTCCCTCAATCTCTCTCCCTCTGTCTGTCTCTCTCTCTTTCTCTCTCCCTCTCTCTAACAGAAAGCCACACCCAGTGCCCTCCCCTCTCACCCCCCCATTTATTTACAGCTTTCCCTTAAAAGAATAAAAGAACAGAACCACAATAATAGGATTATTCACAGCTGGAGAGACAGGACAATGGGTGGTGATAAACTCAATCAATCAGTCAGTCACTTAAAAAAGAATGACCATCAATTAATCTTTCCCTCCTCCACAGACGCACTCTGTCCCAGCATGTTCAGGGCCTCTATGCTGTCCCTGTCAATGATGAGCACACAGAAACCCCAGGATTCAATCAGAGTGAAGCCGAGCTATGACATCTCCACATCTTGATTGGATCGGAAGTGTAAAAACACAGATTTGTTTCGAGTAGGTTAGAGGAAATTATCCTTCCACCTTCCACTTTATGAGAATGTCTGGTGTCTTATAGTAACGAGTGACTGACTTTCCCAATTTTCATTCTCCGAGCAGATTCCGTAAGAGCACGTTTCAGACCCACAACAACTTTACGAGGAGTGGGGAGTCTAAAGAGATGGCACACTCTGCCTTTATAATTTCAGCTCTGAAATGGACACTCCTCAACTAGGAATTCTCCGCTTGTGAATAAAGCTTATGTCATCCTTTCAAGCGTTAAACGTTTGGGACACTCTCACCGTGAAGAAAAGTGATACGCCCCCGGCTCCACAACGTTAATGCTGTTAACATAATTCAAAAATATGTATTATAATAAGTAAATGTACATAAAGTGCTTTCGAAAATCCATTTCTCGTGCTGGGTTACATAAGAGAACTGAGACTTGCATGAACTGAAACAGATCCAAGAGCTATTCAAACGGATCGTGTTATTCATGGATACGGTGAAATGTCAGGCCTGCCACTTGGGTTAATGACCAAACTGGGATGCAGTTCAAGGCAATTTCTTGAACGTATAAGATTTAAGGGGAATCCTTCAACTCATTCCCAGACAAAATCTAGGCAAGAACCCGTTAGAAAATGGTGGGGAACTACGCCCTCAGGGGAAAACTAGTCCATAGGTACCTTCTGGAAAGAAGCCAGTTTACATCAGGAATCACATCAGAGCAATGATGGAAACCGGACCTGTAACTTGTTTCCCCGCCCCTGTACTAGAGCTCCACAAGGACACAGGGTCGGCCCCTTGCGCACGTCCTCCTAAATAAACCTGGCCAGATCAGGTGATAGCAGTTGAAAGTGGCGTAGTGAAGGGAAACGGCCCATGTGCATCGACGACTGCTGTTCCTTTGGCACCGAGGCAGCAGCTACGACCGAGAATAACTCCCTCCTTGAGCGTACACAGCTCTCACCCCTCTCTCTCTCTCTCTATCTCTTTCCCTTTCTCTCTCCCTCTCTCTGTGGGCAGAGAGGGAATAATGAATGGTTGATTTTCTTGTGTCTGTATGGAATGAGGGGGCCCAGTGCACACAGACCCTCTTTGAGCTCCATGGCCCCCCCACCCACCACATACCCACTAGAGGGAGTACAACAGACCCGCATAAATGGTGCGTAATGAGCTACAAAAGACAACTTTGACAACTTAATTACCAAGGAATCAGCATCAAATGGGTGGGTCTTAATGAAATAGTCAAACGTGTTCATCGTGAAACCGGTTTGGGGACGTTAGCTCAGTGGTTCCCCTCTAGGTTTTCTAGGAATTCTCCTCTAAGCACCCACATTTACATATGAAGTAACCACGTGCCTTGGTTGTATAGCCTTCTAGAGCAGCTTGGCTACTACCTACTATAAACTGCTGTTCATGGTGCCTTCTGATGGTTCACGAGTGTCGCCTTTGGTTGCTACGCCAATGAATATGGTTACGGTTGCCGCAAGCGGAATTTATCATTGTCCCTTCAGATGTGACCTCTGTCTTTCCGGGCTTTAAGGTCACACTTCAGAATGCGTGCCCACATCCCGCATTATTGGCTACTGATGAATAATGCAGTGTGGTCGGTGGTCCCCGTTAATGTTTAGATAGCTTAAATAACTTTATACGCAAATGGTAAAGCGAGACTGTGTTAACATTCACAACAAAGAGAGAGACGACAGCAATACAAAGGCAAAGGGACAGAATCTATCTGTCCTCAACAACTGCAGACACTTTGCAAAACTTTGAGAAGGACTTGGCAACACTTTGCCGAACCTGCCAAACTGCATTTCTGGAAAAAAACAACGCTTATATTTAATTATTAGACAAAGGACAAAGGACAAAGGACAATCCAGACCACTGTCAGCATATCATCCTCTGTGACGGTGCACTGGTTTGAGAAATGTAGAATACTTGCTTAGTGAAGGCCATACATAACATGGGAATGCAAGGCAAAGGAGCTTAATGTTGCTGGCATTTCACACTGATATTTTAAATGATCTATTTCGGTGCAGCAATTCGTGTTTATGCGCAAACATTCATTAAGCAGGTGTGATGGCAGGGTGCTCACCTGTGCTGCGTGAAACCAGTGTGGCACCCAGTTTGTCCCCTCTGTCCAGTTGCCCGGAAACCAGGCTGTTTTTGAACCCGATGTCCCCGGCCACACACTGTAGAGACACACAGGAGGCGACACCCACATACCTCTCTCAGATATATACATTCAATTAATTTCAGCTCAATTCTGTTCTGTTCAGTTCAGTTCAGCTAAGCTCAGCTCAATTCAGTTCAATTCAATTCAATTCAATTCAATTCAATTCAATTCAATGCACTTAAATTCACTTAAAGTTAATTCAGTTCAGTTATTCAATTAAGTTCAAATTCAACTTAACTCAACTCTATCCCCAAAGGGAAAATGCATTAGGGGTTTTGCAGTTTAACAGATATAAATCAAATAGCACCAGGAGACAGCATACAGTAATAGTACATATACAAGTACTGCAGCACATATAAATGCGCCGTACTGAGTGATGCCGATTCTTATGCACTAAGACACAACCCGGTCAAATCAACAGAACAAAATAAACAGATGCAGCTGAAGCTATACTACATCTGGTTTCTTACCTTTTCCACACTGAGAGAGAATCTGTGAATGAGAGAGAGAGAAGACAGAAAGTCATGTACTGTGGCTTTGAGATGCTGGTTTCCAGGTTTTTGTCACCAGGTTTCCCTCTGTTCAGAAAGGAACTCTCCCACTCTCCCACTCTCCGGGAATCTAATATTAACGCGGCGCCCTTACCGGGCTGAAACCCTAGCGCTTGTCTCCAATTGCTCAAGGTGCAGCGGTGGCCTGTGCGCTTAAACCGCGCCCGCCCCACACGCCAGTCACATGATCAGCCCTGGGAGAGCGACACTGGAACAGGGGAGGTGCTCAGGTACGTCGCCGTGGGAATCAAAGAGGGAGCTCAGCCCCTCGTTAAGGAGCATGTAACTGCAGTCAAAAAACATACATTCATCACTTCTGGAGGGGAAGGGGGGGGGCGGTAACCCTGGAAACCAAGTTTGAATTCTGGAACTCATTTATAAGGTGGGCTGTTTTTGGAGCAGGCTCAGGAATTCCTGAGTCTTGCAGCAGAGCCCAACAGGGATTTGAACTCGCAACCTTATACTCTTAAAGGAATGAATGATTCACGGGGACAAATGGTGTTCATAATAATGCAGTGATGGCCAATCCTGGTCCTGGAGAGCAGCAGTGTTTGCTGGTTTTTGTTGTTACTCAACACTCCATTGATCAATGAAAGCATTATCTGTAGATGACAGCAGTGCTGCGGCTCATGTCACCATTTTGATGTATGTCCCACTTCTCTCTGTCCCTCACCGTTCACCCCAACACTGCGCAGTGCAGCGGGTTCGGGCTTCAGGGTTCGGGGGGAGAACCCCTTCTCACCTGTGGTGTGTCCTGCAGACGAGTCTCAGCGCGTCCAGGTTCCCCTCCTCCCGGTCAGCGTGGGTCCTTCCTGGGGAGCTCGCCTCCTGCTGGCTGGAGGCCTTCCATCGGGACTCTGCAAACCCACGGAGGGAGGGTCACTATGCTGAAGCACAGCCTCTGTGGCCAGGTTCCCCTGCCTCTCGAGTCCCGAAGCGTAGTCACTGCCCCAGCGCATGCTACATTTAACACTACACTCTCAAGTCCATTCGAAATGCATCTCGAGTACCATTTCCTCAATCTCCCTCTTGCACCTACTCTGTGGCAGGTTTATGCAACGTCTAGTACTGTCGTGTGTGACGCTGATAACTCCCAATCATCTCTGCTCTTTGCTCTTTGCTCTTTTAGGGCAGCGGTGTTGTGTAATTGTTAGGGAGCTGGGCTTGTAGTTCAAAGGTTGCAGGTTTGATTCCAAAGTGAGGCACTGCCGTTGAGCCCTTGCGGTAGTTAACCAGAATTGCTTCAGTAAACCCTGCTGTATAAATGTATTGCATATAAGAAATGTAAAACTATGCACGCTGCTTCTACCAAGGGCCTAAAATGTTTGCCTAAGCCTTTTTGCATGCACCTTTTTAAGAGGCTCTGGATAAGAGTGGCTGCTAATAGTGTCTAAATGTAAATGCAAGCGCTGCAGGCAATATGGGCCGGCCTGTCTTCTCTCGCTGGCTGAGGCTGCCATCACCTGTAACCATACAGCCCGGCAACCCCCCACACACACACACACACAGCCCCACACAGTAATTTCACTAAAGGCAAAGCACTTTAATCTTTTTAAAGGGTTACCGTTTTTAATAATTTCATCACATTTCCAATATCGACAAAACCCACAGTTCACTCCCGTTTACTGCAAAAACTGCGTTCGCTGGTAGGCAAATCAATTTACTGTGCCCTTATTAAACGTATTAGGATAATGTTTCCCATCTCTGGTCCGCAGGGCAGGCTGTGTGTGCTGGCTTTTAAAACATGTATTTTCTTTTACTATCAGGCTCTTAAAGTCAGGGCAGCCACCTTAAGCATATTCATTAAATGAATTGTGCTGGCCTTTAAAACAGTTCAAACAAATTGTTTGCATATGAATGCCCTTCAGAACACTATACAGCTGGACCATTTGACAAGTGTTTGTGTGGTGTGTGGTGACAAGTGTGATCGTATCTGCTCTTTGCCCCCACTGAAAATTGTTATGTTCAATGTGTTTTGCCACAGGTGAAAATGTTTACCTGTAGGGTCCCAATTCACCGTACTGACACAGAACGTGCTGCTGAGTGTACTTACCCCACTGGTCCTGCAGGGCGGCGAGGTTGGACAGCAGTCTTTCATGATACAGTCTCTCCAGATGAATGAAGTGGACCGCCCATTCATCTGAGGAAGGCTCGCGTCAAGGACAAAAGCGTAGAGACAGACGCCACATCTCACTCCACTTGCCGGCAGGCGTACCACCTTGTACCTTTCTCTTTTCTTTAATAAATGTACTCATAATTTCTCCCAATTTGGTAGCCAATCGTACAGTTCTCAGTTGACCTACCTGGACAAATAAAGGTAAATAGATAAATAAATTAATAAACTCCTTGCTTCAAATGGTGAAGGCTGGACATATAGACCAATTTTGACAAACCCACTAATGGAAAATCACCACCCAACTTCCTTAACGTTAGTTAGAAAAGACTTCCATCTCCATCTCGGTGTCAAAGGATAGCTTTTTGGTAGTAATCTTTAACCACTAATTAACACTGACAGCAAGTGGACAACAAAAGTTTCATCTTGTAATTTCAGCACCGAATCTAATGCGGAAAATGTACAGTGACGAACAAAGTGCGGTGTTACTGTAACCTTTCGCCCTTAACGTTTACAATAACACATCAGGAGGGTAAACACTGGGCTACTCTTCCATCTGAAGGCGTGAGGTGACTTGCCTCAGTCTGTAAATACAAATCAAAGGCTCCTGATCAAGACAAATGTATGAAGGAAAAACACAGCATATAAATCTGGACTCCCCGGAATGCAGGTGAGGCACTTCATAAAGACCCAGAAGTCCTTTATTCTTCATGGGAGTGTTCTTTGAGGAGAAAATCCTAAAATTATTAGATTTCCTCTAACACCTTCACTCCACAAAGCTGAGAACAACAACGACAGCTCCCCTCAATCATACAATCTGGTTACTTTCTAATCTTCTTTATTTTCAACATCGAAAAAAAACCCAAAACATACATTTACTTCAACTAGACGCCCAACTTACTGCCAGGCCACCAGAATGAATCAGCTGCTATAGCAGAAGAGGTCAAAAAAGGCAGCATGCGTTCTGAGAGAGGCCTGAGGACACCGCGTATCGAAAGGGAGGCCCACACATCCAGGCCATTAGCAAGGTAAAAAACAACCACTCACGCCAAAAAACTCCAACGAACCGCTTACTTAATGGCTGATTCTGCCCTGATAGGCGGACTAAACGGTTCCTCTCCTGATTCACTCATTCTGCAGCACTCGGCCGCCTCCATTGTTATGAGGTTTCTGCTTCTTCGGACAAAGCTTGGCTCTTGAGTGCCCACACCCAATGCACACAATGCATCCATTAGCGTTATTCATCACTTGTGGGAGCGTCTGCGTTCGAGCTTTTGCATTAATATGTATCTACAGTAATAAAAGATGGGACACGAAAGTGCCCACACTGCCCACAGAATGACTAAAATAACCTCTTCTGAGTAATCCTTAAAACCTCTTAAGATGGCTGTTTGTCTGCCATTCTCTACCAGCGATGCAGGTACAATATCAGTGGGGAAGAAAAGTGAGGATACAATCTCCGTCCAGGAAGTAGGCCTCAGCTATCTGAAAAAGAAAGAAAAAAAAACAAAACATAAAAAATCTGAGAAAATTAGGGGGCCTCGGATAGCGTGGCGGTGTAATGTACTCGCATTGATTGGTGCTTCACGAGTGTGAGCTGCCTATTACAGTCGTGGTTCGAAACCCAGAAGTCTGTCTCGGAGGAGGCGGATTATCGCCAGCCTCAGGGAATTGGCTTGACCCGGAGGGCGGGTGGTGAGTTTGTGGGGGAGGACGAGTCAAAATAAATACAGGGTATAATTGGCTAATAAATTTGGAGACAAAACTGGAAAAAATCAGAAGCTCGTTTTTAAACATAAAAATAAATAAAACAGACAAAATCCATTTTCAATTTCCTTATATTTACTGGGTTAGAGGCACAAATTTCAAAGCTACAATGGAAGCAACATTTCACCGCACAGTACGCACACACTGGTCTTTCCTACCAAAAGGTTTCCATCTCTTATTGAGCAATAGTTCCCACCCACAGACTCGGTCAGGCATCCAGAACACCTTTGGTGAAGAACTGTGGTGGTTCTCCGCCCGCCCCCCTCCAACAAACAGGGAATGATGTCAGACCATGCAGCCTCGCATTTCGGATGAAGTGGGAGGCTCTCGAATCGGCAAGTTCTGTGCAAATTTTGCTTTCCGTAATTACAGATTTACGTAAATATGAAGAGAATCAATGCAGCCAGTCGTGTGTGTGTGTGTGTGTGTGCCCAGCTTAGAAGTGAGGGATTTTATGAAATCCTCTCTGAATGTCCGTGTGGTCACTGGTCAGCCACTTCGCAACATAACAATCGACTGGAGGAGACCAGTCAGCATTTGATTAGTCTCATTTCCAGAACGCAAGCCTGTCTGACTAAATTAGTCAAAAAAGGGTGACAGCTATCGATTTCCATTGCAGGATTTATGAAGTACTTTTCATTGGCTGGCTGGCTGGTGAGGGAACTCACCTCTAAGAGATTGCGATTTGTTATAGTAGATGTTTGTCTGGAGGGGATCGACAGGGCATCTTGCTGCAATGTGGGCGGGCTTATCACTGTGCTCTCATGGCCAGGCGTTATATCCACAAGTATATAAAATAACCTGGCTTGCAAAGGCTAGCATTCAGCAAACCCACTCAATTCGCCCCCAACTGTGATGCAACTGATAGAATAACCACAGTGCAACATTACTACAGCCCTAATGAGAGAGTGCCCCCTGTTGGTTAAGGCATGACAGTGCCTTCATTGTCACGGTCACATAACCCCAGCCTTTGAGTTGTAAAGGGAACTCTGCATGTCACACAGAAAAATCTGAAAGTAAGAGGCACAAGGCCCGCCTCTCTCTCTTTTCCTTTCCATCTTTCTTTCACGTTCTCCCCATAGACCGCCTGTACGTGATCGGATTTCTGGATTCTCTCTCGACAAAGAGAAGTGAGTGGGACCCAGGTGCCACTCCCATAGAGGGGCAAATATAGCCAAAAGAAAGAAGAAACTGGAAAGCGGGTTGTGGAAAATGATTAACCAAACAAACTTTGTAGTCGCCGGTTTACTTCAGGCGCGCCTATGCACTGACGAAGGCCCGAATGCCAAAACGCGTTTGTTGTATCTTTGCTCTCTCTGTGAACTATTAAATCCTCTTCACATCCAACACTAAGATTTATTCTGATTGTTATTTTTACTGGTGAGCGCAGACTTGCTTCACTCTGACGTAAGTAGGCAATGTGTAATTGACAGGGTAACTCCCATAAAGCAATCACTACGCAGCATAATCTGCTTTCCATTTACTGGTTATTCACTTTTACACGCTCTTTGTAACACGGGAACGCCCATAAAGCAATGCGGTTGACAGCGAACTTTGATTGGTCCTTTCGCCTTTTTTGCCCTCCCTTGGGCCCGGAGCTGTTCCTTTCAGCGCACTTCAGCGAGACCGCTGGACGGCCTTTAAATCAAGAGCAGTTCTCCTGACACGCAGGGTTTTTAAGGCCTCCGCGGAGTTAAAAAAGGAAATGGAGTCATTAGCGTAGCCGTGCGGCCCCGTGCCTCAGTCTTCGGGGTAATCTTGGTTCACTCGGAGAGAGGCCCTCCGTCTCAGCGTGCCAAGCACGGGCTCCTTCAGGGCCCCACAGAGGAATGTGGAAATCAACGTGAGGGACGGTTAGAGAGAGGCAAACGAATAATGAACGAAGACATAAAGATCACCCGGGGCTCTGTGGACTGGATTCTACCAGTGTTTGTCCTTAAATATGAGTTACAAATCCAGTCTTTCCTCAAAACTACAGTTTGAGAGTTCATTGCAGTCGCTGGCGTATTCATCAAACTAAAAACGGACACTTGCATTTATTTATAATTCAAAGTTTAAAATGTTGAGTGAGTCCCGGCAGCATCCCTCTCTGTGGGATAGAGTGGGTAGGCCCACCAGGTGTAAGCACTTCAAGGCTGCGCAAACTCGATTTGAAATCTGGGCAAACAAATCTAAACAAGAGCCCTGAAGATTGCATGATGAATTAAGATCAGGACCGTTTCAATTGCCTTAGACTCACACGAGTCACATGATGGAAATACTTTCTCTGGCCCCTCGGGCCCTGGGCTTCGGGAGTTCCGCACCGATGGGTTTTGTAAGTAAACCTGGCAGGAATCCATTTCTCATATCTGGTTAGAGCAGTGGTTAGGGGCCTCCTTCAGCAGCCAGAGCTCTGAATCCAGGTGCAGGGACACTGGGCTATTTGAATTAGAACACAGACACAGTTTTCCCATTCGTTTAGCTGAATTCCAGTGTAAAGTGTTATGCTCTTAAAGGGGAACTTCATCCTAAGATCTATTTTTATACATTTTTTGCTTCTGATTTTATCCAGTTTTTCTCCCAATTTGGCAGCCAATTACACCCGCTATTTTTTAAGTCAATCCCTCCGTTGTAGTTCACTGCTGTAGCCCTGTGACCGGTAGTGACAAAGGCGAAGTATCGTCTCCTCCGAGACGGCACTCGTCATGCTGTCGACCGTAACTCCGGCACCCCAGAACCACTCCTGTGCGCAGCGAATGTCTTGTCGGCTTCCCTCCCCACTCCCTGGGGCGGACAGCCAATCGCCACCCCCGGTGGCACTGCTGGCCATAGCCGACTTTGGCGCGGCCGGGGAATTGAACCCCAGTCGCTGTGGCCAGTGTCGGACGTTGAAACCACTAGACCACGCGGGAGGCCCTAACATCAATTTTTGATGGTCAATACATCTGTCCACCAATAATATGGTAAAAAATAATAATAATGCGGCAATAACAACATATTTACAACATATCTACAACATAACTACAACAATCTTTATGTCTCCCAAGTGACATTTTCGCATTGCCAGGGCAGCCACACCAACTCTCAGTGCAGCGTAGGCTACAATGAATGTGATGTCGCCGGGTGATGTCACAAGGAAATTTCAACCCGCTAAAGCTACGAAACGCGGCGGCGCAGTGGGAAGGAGATTTTTTTTTTTTTTTAAACATTTAAAGACATTTACCCATTGAAGAAGCAATATCCCACACACAATCTGAACCCAAAACCCTGTTTGTAGTGAAACGCTCTTGGCGCTCTTAAAGACATCGGAGTTCAGGCCCACGGGTTAAAATAAAGGAAATTGTTTCCAAGGACGAGACGCATTGCCATGTATGGCCCTAAAATTTGGCACTGAAACTCACATGTCACCCTGGTTTACAAACACGCTGCTCCTAAGAGACCTAGAGTTTGAGAACCGACCTGGTGTAAGGACTGGGGCAGCAGGGTGTGGTCCCTGTGCTCCCCCAGCTCCTGCAGGGAGGCCAGCAGGGAGGGGCTGGGCCCGGGGGGGTCGCCGGCCGAGGGGGGGCACACAGACGGACTGCTGCTCGGGTCACCTCCTGCAAACGGGAAGGATTACAGGAGGAAGTTACAGGAGGAACAAACAGGGCTGAGGGCTAGAGAGGCAGCACAAATAAAACACCAGGACAGCTTCTAATCTTATTCCAAACACCACTTTATTTACAAAGTAAAAATAAAGAAATAATTTAAATACTGCAGCCAGCTATTAACCACATCCCAACATTTTGGACACAGGCCTTTCTCAAGGGTGAATGTAAAAAAAACATGTACGTATGTATAGAAAATATGTCCACATTTATTTATGTATCTTCGATATATGAGAGTGCACAGGCAATCTGGAGTTCCTCAAACTCAGAACAAAGACAAACCTCCATTTTAAGTAACCTGAAATGACTAAGGAAGGAGTTAAAAGGAGAAATAAAGCATGCACACCACGTGCAACAGCTTAAGCGACTCCCTCTAGCTCAGTCTCCTCTCGGATCTTGAATGCAACGCCAGCTCTGTTCACTCAACCTGACTGGAGCAGCCACGGTCCTCATTTCTAGGCGTGACCAATCAACACCGAGCAAATCTAATCAGCTGGCCAATTTGCAGGGGCTAACAAGCCCAAGGCACCACAGGACTAGGGAATCTGACTGATTGGGTAAGACACACACACACACACACACACACAGGGAATCTGACTGACACACACACACAGTCAGACACACACACACACACACACACACACACACACACACACACACACACACACACACACACACACACACACACACCGGGCCTGTGGAATTGTAATTGCAATACTGACTTTCCCTCCATTTTCTGACAAATGGGAGCCAATAAGGAAAGAGTAACTAAATTTCTGTACACGGAGCTGGAGGCACAGAGGCATCTGTGTCACATTTTCGGGCAGATTGAGATTGATTTCCCCCTTCCCCGGAGAAGCGTCTCATCGCAGGTGGGCCCGTTTGTTAGGAAAGCTTGGCCGAGGTTGCCACGTTGGGCAGATTAATCTCTGGCATCAGAAACCTGCGCATATTGCACGCTGATGCAGAGCCGGGGGATACTGTTTACTGTTTGCTCAAGCCCCCGCTGATGTTGCAGTATGGTGCAGGAGACTAGTCTCGCCTAAGTATCACAACGGTGGTGACAGAAGTGAGTTGCCCCCAATTCACTGTAAAGCACCTGGAGATTCAGAGATGAAAGATGCTATATAAATGCAATCAATCCTTATTATTATTATTATTATTATTACCTCTACACTAACCAAGGCAAAATTAAAATGCTAATGAACAGAGAGCAAGAGGACAACATCAATCAGGCTAGCAACATTAATTACTTTCGAGTTACCAACGGGTTGATTGCTTTTTTCTGTCCTGCTGTTTTCTAATAAGCGATCGAATCCGGTGATGATTCATGAATGCGCCAACCTGGTTCTGTTTAAATTCCATTGAGAGGTCTGTGTGATGTTTGTTCAGTTTGTTGCCTCCTTTCGTCTTTGCTTTTTTTATGAGAGCGTCTAAATGAGGGGTGCCCAAGTTTGGTCCTGGAGATCTACTGGGTGTGCAGGCTTTTGTTCCAGCCCTTCACTAACACACCTGATTTGAACATTCATTGCCTTGACGAGCAGTTGATTAGTGGAATCAGGTGTGTTAGTGAAGTGATTCATGGAATCAGGTGTGTTAGTGAAGGGCTGGAACAAAAGCCTGCACACCCAGTAGATCTCCAGGACCGAACTTGGGCACCCCTGGTCTAAATATTGGTTTCCACTCATTTCGCTTCACATAAAATGACTGAAACAAAACCTAAATAGGATGATGAGCTACAACCCACAGCAGAACCGCACAACAGAACCACATGCCAGAACTACAGAACAGATCCACACAGCAGAACCACACAGCCAGGCTTGTTCCAGAAGCTGGGCCATGCAACTGCAGTGTTACTCCAGCGCAACATCTCCAGTTACCCCTACAAGGAAATCAATGCGGAAATACCACCGCCGTATGGGTAAGAGCACATATAATCCAGTTCTGTTTGAAACTAATGCGATTGGGATACACTTGAAAAGCAACATGCCAAACCTATAAGACCATTCGACACAGTCTGCTGCTTCTGGAACACAAGTGATGGAGCCATGTAGCCAGGCTGCTACAGTCAGACTCAGCAAAGTGTATTTTATTACCCGTTACAGAACATGGCCACACTCCACTTGGATGACAGCAGTGATGCTTGAGCATTTTTTTCCCCCAGAAATTATAAAAGACACAGAGAGATATATAGAGATACAGATACATTCTGAGAGATACAGGATAATTCAGAGAGATACACAGAGATACCAACAGACACTGGACATGGGCTGTGTGCTGTATATGTACCTGTGTTCTGCAGTGGTCTGCTCTCTGGGCAGTTTCCGGTCTCACCCGGAACCGTCTTGGGTTCCGGTCGCCCTCTGTTGTTGTTGTCCATCTCCTCCACCTGGTTGTTGTTTTCAGAATCCTCCAGAGCCTCCCACTCCTCCTCCTCTTCCTCGCCCCTCGGAAGGCGGTTCTGGTTCTGGTCGGACCCCGGGGGGCTCAGAGGGGAGCCCGCACGCTCCATGTTGCTCAGGAGCTCAGAGCCCCGCCCCTGCCCTCGCATCTCAGCCCCTCCCCTCAGGGATCCGCCCTGTTCCATGAGGCTCCGCAGTGGGTGACCATGAAGCTCGGCTCCGCCCACCACACCCACAGCCACGCCCCCTCTGGCTGCTGGAAGAGAGAAGAGGGGCGTGGTTTTTACGCTGTCGTCCACCACTCCAGCAGAAGGCAAATACTCCGTCACCACTGTAACCCTGATGTAACTAATAGCGCTTGTGAGGAGGTGGGCCGGTGTCACCAAGAGTGTTCTTTACATTTCCTTAAAAACGTTGGTGCTTAAGCCAGGAAAAAACTGCCATTTCTTGTCTGTAAATGGAGAAGAGGTTTGATAGTATCAGTTGTATTCACCACATGTTCTCCATTTCCTGGTAAAAAAAACCTTATGCAACTAACAGCACTGCTGATCCTTTCTCACATGATTCCCACCTTTGTGCATGGCCATTTACAGTTTTTTATTTATTTATTATAATTATTAAAACAATTTTTGCTTCTCATAAAAACTATTTTGCTTATCTTCTCTTAATAACTATAATTCCATGACTCAACTTTCCCAGAAATGACATTACCAGAGACAACATGTACACATGTATACTGTGCCAAATGGGCATGTGCATTCTTGTCATAAATGAGTTTTATACATGAATTGAAAGCAGTATGTGTACAGTCAAGGTTTCATAGATCTGGTACTAATAAAGTTTATTGAAAACACCATGAAACTAAAAACTTCTAATGTGATGTAAGTTAATGTCATAGCAAAACAGGTTTTCTCATTTCCTGTACAGCAGTTTTTTGGAGATACAAGGTATTTTTACAGATCGTTTTTTTAGCTAAGTGTAAAATATCTATGCAATCATTTATAAGTGGAGAGTGGGCCACAGGGGCCTTTATCGCTGTTATTTTTCTGTGGCAGTAACAATCAGACTGTCATCTCAACCCATGGAAGAACCGTTGTACAGTCTCCGTTTAGGTGCCAAAACATGCAAACCTCCCGAATATTAGGGTTCACTCTCTCTCTCTGGGGCTGCCAGGATCGCAGTTTAAGTAAAGACTTAAACAAAGTGAGATCTGGGAGTGTAACACAGACCAGTCATCTCAAAAAGGTGTGTAGTATTCATCGGCTTCTCTCAAAGTGTGTCCGGGGATGCTCTCTAAAAAACGATCAGAATTTTACCTTAGAATTATCATTTCTCATGCGCAACGGGAGCTGGAATTACATAGGCATACAGGTTTCTGGAAAAATCCATTAAGAAAAACCTTGGAGTATAGGCTGGTGGGGATGTGTCAGAAACACTCATTGGAAATTGCCCTTATTTGAGTGATTTATACATTCTCGGCACATCCAACTGTCTCACATAATCCCCGAGTTTCATTTTCTCACAAAACAACCCTCACTGTCTTTCAAAAGCATTTAGA
Organism: Aldrovandia affinis; assembly: GCA_029706075.1. Classification (NCBI taxonomy): domain Eukaryota; kingdom Metazoa; phylum Chordata; class Actinopteri; order Notacanthiformes; family Halosauridae; genus Aldrovandia; species Aldrovandia affinis. Next base: position 4,412,902 of record JAINUG010000027.1, on the reverse strand, counting down.
CACAGAGGCATGGGGAGAAATATTGATCTGCTCTGCTTTGTGAGTGCTCCTCACATTAGCATGCCCGACTTGGAAGTCATTATGTCTAATATTGCAGTCCAAGAATTCATTTCCAAACTAAACAAGATCTCATTTTTAATTATTTTTGGAATAATTTATGGAATTCATAATGCTGTACAATGAATGGGTGTCATGGATCTGTGTTCATTTTGGCTGTGTGCTTCAGGAAATTGTGTTGAGGGGCTGATGGGAGATGTAGTCCTGACATACTCATGCCACTAACTGTTTTCCATCATCCTCTCTGCCAACCAAGCACAGGCCTATGATTCTGTACAGCCTCAAAGAAAGTAGGCCATTCACTTGCCAGTAATTGCCAGCTGTCCCGGTGTCCCTTAGAGCTAATTGCCCTTTTAACTATTTTAGCCAGTAGATAAAGCATTGTACAAAAATATTCCAGTTGTTATATATAAGTGTGCCGAAAGTGGACACTGTGGGCCAGATTTACTAAAGGACTGCGACTGCTTTTGCATTGGAAAGGAGTTGCTACAAGGTCGCAATAGCCACGTCAGATTTACTAAGCGGTTGCAAGGGGTAAAATCACTATTAGGATGCAATTTGCTTTAGATGAATAGTTAAATCTGTGCATGGAGTAAACATGCTAAAACAGGTTGGAGATTTTGTAAATTAGGTTGTTTAAGTATTCAGTCTGATTTACTAAAGCATACCTTAAATACGAATGTCCTCTTTGTGTGAGAATTTTAAGAACTCTTGAATCCAGGCAGTATTTTATGAGGGCACTGATATTGAATAGGTATTTCAGAATTCCCGTTTTGTATTGCGCTTTCAGAAGTGCTAGTTGCTGTCCCGTCGATACAAAACAAATAATCTCAAATGTTGTTACAAAGTACCCCGGTTCATGTCCCGACAGTTTTATTTGCTGGAATACCTGTACCTACAGACAGCTAAGTCAGAATTTTAAATATATATAGTATATCTAACATACACAGGCCTATTATTTACTAGAACTTGAAATAAAAATTATATGAAAGGATGCAGGATTTATATTGACACATTTTTTATCAGCTAGCAGTCAGTACAAAAAAGCAGTTCTGAATTTGAACAATTATGTTATTGTGTGTATGCGTTCAGGGGGATATAGAATGAATCGTGAATACAGTTTTACTTTCAGACGCTCTGTGGCCTTCTCCCAGCAGTGTCTTTTTCCCACATTATGTTGGAAAGTTTTTATTTTGGACACCGCCTAACATCATGTCATATTTTCTTTAATTCATCAGTTGTTTGTTTTCCTTACATCATCCACTGTTTGTTTTGTTAAGCCTAATTAATTCATTTATTTCGTCATGTCACTCCCAAAAAAATTTCTTTTCTGTTGGTGTTGTTTTTCTATGCTGTAATACAGCATTGTGATGCTGTACCTCATTGACCATTAACCCCAATTTCCTAATCTGTAAAATGTTTTCTTTTTCTCATTGTTCCCTCGCTACTTGTGTCTGGTGGGTGTGTATCCATTTCTTGGCGAGATCTGGACATGTGAGCGTGCCATGTTGTTTCAGACCCTTTTAATGGGTGTATCCTACCACAAATTGCGAATGAGGGTGTTTCATTTCTTTGATTACATAATTAGAACCAGTCGTAAATTGGTCGTTAATGTGTCTATGTTAATGTGCACTGCGACTATTTTAGTAAATCGGGCCCTGTGTGTCTGACCATAGCATATCCTACTAGATTCCGTGCTAATCATCCTTGAATACTGTCAGTGTCAACAATGAAATAATGAAATAAGGCATATAGGAGGATTCCAGTTTCATTTCATGTGCACTTTATTTTTTTTACCAAAAGCTCACCAGCGCAGAATGACACACACTTCAGTGCATTCCAGTGAAGTACATTGGGGTACATAGGACATGACTACACATAAAATAATCGTAAAGCAGTTTAGCTTTTAACAATACAGAGCCAAGATTAGCATAGCATTAGTATAGCACAGCAAAGGTGAACACAGTGCAGCACAGTAGAGCTTGTTAGTACAGCACAGTACCCCACACAAAGCAGCACAGGAACATAATACAGAGGCACACAGCACCATAGAGAAGTGTCCAGCAAAAAAAAGTGCCCAGTCATCCAAGTGAGTACAGCCATGCAGAAGAATACACATAGTAGGACATCACAGCAGGGACAGCCTGGAGCACAGTCCAGCACCGCATAGTCCAGCACAGGCCCAAAACATGAGAAAGCGCAGACGACCAAGACGTGATGAAGGAAAAGCGAGTATCGGCGGTGGAATAAAAGCCCTCGATCACCAGTTTGGGTTATGGTCAGTATACCGTGGGTCTCTAAATGAGGCCTCGCCTTAAACAGAGTTTCTCACCCCCATTACAGTGAACCAGCTTGGATTTCACACACCTGCAGATAGTTATACTTAAAAATGCACTCCTTCAAAATAAAAGTCAACCCTAAGAGAGCTTAGCTGACCTGGATTTTGTATATTTTGTACTTTGGTTGGAACACAACTGCCACCATATTTATTTAGTGCCACTGTGTTTTAGTTCCATGTTTTTTCACACCAGTACTCTTTCACTTGACCCTGACATTTTGCTCTAGTACAATTGCTTGAACATTATACCATACTTATTTTTGCCAATGTTTTCTTATTACCATATTTTACCTTTTGTTTTTGCTACCAGCCTAATACTGACATGTTTCACGCCCTTGTACATTTGACATGACCTTAACCTCCTGCGCATGCTTACTGAATTCTATGTGTTGCATGACTTGAGTCATTGGGGCCTGGATTTTCTGTGCGCGCTGTGCTAATTGTGATTGTGAATGTGATCCTATTTGCCACACCAAAATAATGTTATTTCAGTTCTAATTGAATTGAAAAGCTACAACAGTACCATCTCCCCATTTCTTGACACTTGCCCGGTAACAACACTGCTCAACGACTGCCAATTGACAGATGCCCTTCAAAGAGCTTATAACTGACATTGCTAGCATTCCCTAATGCAGCACCTTCACGGCGGACACGCAGGTTAATATTGATGAGCAGCACTTAGGCGGTCGTCCAATTTCCTAATATCGGTTGCCCTACGTGTCTACGTGCACGTTAAGCCCTTTTTCGCTACGTGGAGCCAAGAGGGATGGAAGCAAGACTCTGCTTTCACCGCCCGATAGCAGAGCGAGAGAGGCAGACTTTACACACTGTATGCTAACACGGGAAAGGACATATCATTTAGAATGAATTATCGCGTTTCCCCGCTCAGATAATGTGCTGGGAGCAATGAGCGCTACTGAATAGAAAGAACTTGTGGAACTCTTCCAGAGAACTACGCTGGGAGATGGCACCGTGAATGATTTTATTCCCCAGAAAGGAAATCCAAAACCGTACAAGACCTGGATCGTGTCTGTCCGAGGCACTAATTCTCTTTCGTGGCTCCGATCGCTTCCTGCTCAATTCTTCATCCAAGTCGGCCTGTGGCTGCAGTGCCAGGCCTGACGTGTCATTACCGTGCTCACTGTTCCATGCTCTGCCTTCCATTCATTCCTCCTCTGTGTGTGAGGCAGCCTTTTTGTTTGGATCAAATTCTTTCTGTATCTGACTGTCATTCTACCAAGAAGTCATCAGAAGAGGTAGCGAAACCAGCTAACCAATTAGTGAAACTACGTGAACCAGAACCGACATGAGACACTAATTGTTAAGACACACCATACCTTTTATGGTATAAGCTGATCATGGGCCCGTTGTATTATAGTCCTCATGACATGCACATTTTGTCCTTGTATATTAGTGCTCGTTTTACCTGTCACTTCACTTCCTCCAACCATGAACTGAAAAGGTCAGTGAAAAAAGATCCTTTCTGCAAGATGACAGCTTTGCAGTGAACTGTTTTGTTGTTGCATATTTGACCAGGGAGTAACAAATTGCAACAATGCATAAGCTGTATAACATTCAATGCTTGCAAAAACAGTGCACAATGCAATGACTAAATTAAGTTTGCAAGAAAATGGTGGTTAAATGAATTACTTATGTTTACTGGTGAACTGGTGAGAAAGAGTGGAGGAGGGGGGGGGGAGGAGAGAAACAGACCAAAGAATGGCCAGGATTTGGTGTTGAATCAGCTCAGCTGATCCCCACTTGCTTCCATTCCCCATGCCCCTGTCAGCTATCTCTTCCTGTCTTATCCTTGCCACTGTCCTTTCCTACAAATCTGGAAAGAGAGCTAATATGGTCTGTTGTTGTGGTATGGGATACTGACAAGATAAAGAGCACTGGAATTAAAAACTTTCCCTAACGGGGCCTCCCGCGTGGTCCAGTGGTTACAACGTTCGAAACTGGCCACGGAGACCAGGGTTCGATTCCCCGTCCCGCTAGAGTCGGCTCTGACCGGGAGTGCCACCAGGGGGCGGCGATTGGCGTCTGCCCCAGGGTGGGGGAGTTAAGCCGACAGGTCACGTACCGCTGCGCATAAGAGTGGCTTACGGCAGCGAACTCACATTACTAAGGAGACGATTGACATAAAACTACCAGGTCACAGGACTACGGCAGTTTTTTCACATTACTAGGGGGATTGACAAAAATAGCAGTGAAATTGGGAGAAAATCTGAAACTAAATCTTTAAAAATATATATATATATCCCTAACAACCAGTTTGTATGAGTTACGTAAGTCAAATAAAACCAATAATAATGTAGAATTACTTAAATACGGGGCTACATTATACATATAAAAAAGGCAGGACTCTTATTAGTCTCCAGTTCTCTCTTATTTAGGTACCTTACTCCTAAAGGTGTGTGCCAGTTGTGCTGACAGGCTACATTTTCTGCAATTATGTGGCCTAATGAATAACTTTCCCTGCTAGGAAACCACTACAAAATACTCTGCAAAATACATATCAGTCGTGCTTGGACGTGTCATGAAAGGAGACAGAATTCAAGTCAGGTGAGTTCTGATTCGCTGATAACAAGACATAGTGTTGAAAATCAAGCTTTGACATTTCACCTGGGGGTGTCCTCATGGGGAACAACGCTGTAGAACCTGCTCACTCTGCACATAGAGAATGTGCCAGAGCGTCTCCTGGGAGAAGCCAACATGCAGAGACCTTGTGATAGCACCCAGAAACACACCAACACACAAACGTGCACAAACACACACACTCACACACATACACACAAACACACACACTCAGATGAGCCCAGACACAGACACACACACACACACACACACACACACACACACACACACACACACACACACACACACACACACACACAAACACACAAGCACACACAAAGAGCACACACATTCACACACACACACACACACACAGCACACACACACACACACACACACATACACATGTGCCACTACACACACACACACACACACACACACACACAAACACACACGCACATGTGCGTATGCACACTCACACACACACACACACACACACACACACACACACACACACACAAACACACAAGCACGCGCACACTCACACACACAAACACACACGCACATCTCACACACATACGCACATGCATACGCATTCACACAGGATTGTCAGGGGACCAAGGCTGTTTTACATTATTTAAACATGGCACTTGTATTACAGTCAGTAGATGTCAAAGCAAGTGCGTTCAGGCATGGGTGCCAGAGTCTTGGTGAAACTGGAGACGAAGATGGGGTGGGGGGTGGAGGTCATGGATAGGAGATGACACACAGGCAGGCACATCCAATAATACAAACCGTGATGCAATACTACACACTGTAATAGTAACCAGGGAGTAGTAGTAGTAACTATAGATGTTAAATGTTCACCATTAGAACGATCTTACAGCAACAGTTTATACTTAATGTTTACACTGTATAATGTCCAGAGATTCGGACAAAACATATCGGTTCCTCTGCCTACACCTGTGCTTTCTCCAAATAACTTGTATAAGTACGAGAAAAGAAGAAGGGACTGTATACTGTGCTCATATTATAAAATGACAGTGAAGGTATTCTTCCATTAACCTGCATAACACTTCAGGCACTGATGACAGGCACTGACGACAAGGTACATTTATCAGTGAAAAATGTTAAATGAGTACAATTAGAATGCTATTGTAGGAATGCTTTGTTTTTTGCATAAAATGGGCCTAAGTTTTTCAGTTTGTTGATGAAGGTGATACAGTTTTTGTTTAAAAAATTTTGACAAGCACGTTAATGAGCCAGGAACGAAAAAGGTTAGTCTACGGTGCAATAGAATATCTAGGTACATATTTTGAACAAATTTCTTCAACGTCTGAAACGTTTGTAAATCCCTCGAAAAACTGCAGGACTGTGAAATAGCCACCCTATGTGAAAGAGCTTCTTCACGGTCTCTAGCGTGTGAATGCTGAGTTAAAGTATCGGGGTCGGCACCTCCGGGGTTGAAAGGCCCCTTTTTCAGCACGGTGTGACTCTGAGCTTTTCGGGGCGCGGATGACAGCACCCATGCTGTGACGCCTACCACCGTTCCCGTACCCTCTCCCCTCCCTTCCTGAGGTCAATGAATAATGAAAGGCACCGCGCAGAGAGAGGCACAGCGGAAAGTAGGTCACGGCAGGATACTGGGGGGGGCGGTTGGGGAGTAGGGAGGTGAGGAACGGGTTAAAGCAGAGAGCGGAGAAAAACATAGGAGCCCTGGGGAGTCACTTCCTCGTATTAATGAGACCATTTCACGCCAGGCCCCGCGCTTGCTGTTTGTGAGAAGGAGGGAGACTGAGAGCCAGAGAGAGAGAGTGCGAGAGGGAGAGGGAGTGAGAGAGAGAGAAAGGGAGAGAGAGAGAGAGAGAGAGAGAGAGAGAGAGAGAGAGAGAGAGAGAGAGAGAGAGAGAGAGAGAGAGAGAGAGAGAGAGAGAGAGAGAGAGAGATAAAGGGAGAGGAAGAGCTATGGTTACACTGATGGGATGAAATCCAGAAAAAGAGAAGAAAGGGAGGCAGGTGACTCTGTACTGAGTGCGATGTATAGCCATCGTCTGAAATAATATCAAAGCGCTCGCGGCTGAAAAGGCCGCTCGACAACAGCCACCGCCGCTCTAAAGACGTTGCGCTGACGTGCCTCTGCGGCTGCCCTGCCTCCACACGATGATGTAACAGCCACGCTCTCTCAATCAGATGCACGTGAGCGCCAAGCGCAGAAAAATGGCAGACACGCTTCACATACTGCACGTGAGTTAAGGGCTGGCTTCGAAGCTTTCTTCGTAAACAACGTTATAGAGCCGAACCAGACAGATGACAGACCAGTCTGACGAGCAAATGACATAAAATATCTATTTTCGTCTAGCTAAGCTTCCTGGCGACGCAGAGCGTATTTGCTTTTGATGGAGAAAAGCAATTTTAAAAATTGTATGTGAAATGGATTAAAACACAGCACTGCAGCTGCATGTGGTCTTTTACCCAGGACAAATCTGGTCTGGTCTTTTACCCAGGACAAATCTGGTCTGGTCTTTTACCCAGGACAAATCTGGTCCCTGTTCGCTGCTGGCCACATCATATATTATCCTGGATAAAACATACTTTGCTGTTACAGTTGGATTTCCAAGACTGCCTCTGCCCCCAAGAAAATCGATATTGTCCATAAAATTTCCATCTGGCACAGATGACCGTCTCTTCATCTGATGTACGGTTGCCAGATTGCCCAAGAATGAGCGAGTCAGCAGGATTAAGGCTATGTGGCTTCGATGACCGTCAATTTCACCCCCGCCGAGAGCGATAACCTTGACAACGCGGAGAAGCGATATCAGAGGGTTGTTGCCATCTCGGTGGTGATGTCGGGCTTACGAAATGCGAGGGTGTGATGAGGGAAGTTAATTGTTTAAACATTTCTACCAATACAAAAAGCATGTGAAGGTTTTCCATAAACACGGTTAAATGTTAATTAGAGACATTGCTATTGTTATTTATTTATTTTTACCGTGACTGATTTTTTTTTTTTTTTTTTACATAATCCACAAGCATCATCTTTCCACTGTGAAGCTCTAGATTCCACCTCCCATAAACCCCTTTGGTTCTGTGTGCCATAGCTGCTGGCCATCAGAAGCAAGGCCAGATTAACCCGGGGCCATAGTCACTCTGTTCAACTGTGTATTCATGGACACATAGGCCACAGTGCACACTGTTGCACAGCGCGTTATACACTGAACACTAAACCAGCAGATTACAGACGTGCCATAAACATGGCGTAGCCATCCATCCCCTGCTACCAATTATATACAAACTTTAACCATTTAGTTCTCTGGAGAACTGATCCAACAAGTAATATGGCCACGGCCAATGACAAGCGACAAAGGAATCCAGAGAGATCTGTCGGCCTGGCATTGGTCATTTGAAAAGGCAGATAGAAAAGAACAGAGGGAACAAATTTGAAATTTGTCATTTTTCTCTTCAGGTGACACCCGAACTAAAGACTTAAAAACGTAATGCAGAGCAAGACTGTTGAAACAACAGTGTTAAGGCCAGGCAAAGAAACAAAAAGGTGGGTTAAAAGAATCCAACTGCACGAGTTGCTGCACTAGGTATTTCTTGCAAATTTTTTGACCGCGTTGTTGAAATTTTGTTGCCGTGTTTTATACGGGTTCCATTTTTTTAAATCACCCCAACTTCCCAGCTAAGGTGTAAACAGTTACAGCTCACACATTTAAAAAATGTTCAAAACATGTTTTCAAAAAGCATTATTTGGCTAGCTGGACGGTCCGTGGAAGAGAAAGGCAGCAAAAACACTGGGGAGCAGTGAAACCAAAATAAAAGCCTAGCATATAAAACAGGTGAGGCGCTATGAGCTGCCAAGTAATACGGAATGTCATCGTCATCTGGAAGAACGGGCGCGCATGGCAGAGAAAGCAGGGTGTGACATCATGACACATGGAACACTGAGGGATCTCTCAACAGAGGTTCACGTATGGCTCGAGCGCACTGCTCAGTCAACGCTTGGAGCGTAAGTAATGTACGCTTGTCTGCTCACATTACCCTCACATCAGACTATGGGGGCAGAAATCCATCAGGCGACAGCCAATGGCCAAACGATAACGAATCAACTTGACATCTGCATTTAAATAATTAATTCATTCTGGTGGTTAAGAGAAACATGGGCGGGGGTAATCTCCAAATGCCCTGCCTCGTGTGTGAACGGTGTCAGAAAGAGCAGACAAACCAGCTTGATTTCACAATAGGGAGTAGAACAGTAATGTAGGGAAAAAAGAAAAAAAAAAACTCTTCCACTCAAGGCCGTCTTGAGTCTCACCAATAAGAATTGACTGGACAGGAAGGTTCCATTAGGTCAGCTTCACAGTTTCTCCACAATAAACAAGAAGAAAGGAAAGAGTAATTTGTAGGATACATGAAATGTAACACAACCTATCCTGTTTTCGCCAAGTTCAGCTATTCGAATGGGAACAAAATGGAAAATGTACCCAAGGTCAAATATGACAAAAGAACATCAAGCAGAGCTTGGAATTAACACCCACTCAGTCACCAAATGTTGGGTGGCTGATAATTTCCTTATGGTGGGTTTTCCTCTAATACAGGCTAAGAGTTAACAGATATGTAGAAACACACTGAGGGGGTATCTAAGCCACCTGAAAGGACTTCCAAACTAAAATCAATCCATGCCAAATACTACAATTCCGTAGTATGATTTATTGTCCATGTGAGCTCATGAGTATCATGAGAGAGTCCGTTTTTTGGGTGCTGTTCCATTTGAGCACCAAATGGAAACTGTTGTGTTCAAACTGGAAGGGCCCAAACTCAAGGTGAGACTAGCACCATATGTCATTACATCACATTTTTACATTTTAGCCATTTAGCAGACGCCCTTATCCAGAGCGACTTACACAGTTTACATTTCTTTACATACAATCCATTTATACAGCTGGATATTTTACTGAAGCAATTCAGCTTAAGTACCTTGCTCAAGGGTACAACAGCAGTGCTCACCTGGGAATTGAACCTGCAACCTCTGAGTTACAAGCCCAGTTCCCTACCCATTACACTACACTGCCAGCCGAGTCAATGTCGATTTTATGCAATGACAAAATAACATAATAAAAGAATGCATTGAAAGATTGCAGAATCTGTCCCTGGTATACCGTAAAATGTACACCAGATTTACTGTAGCTACACCCATCTCTTTGGAGGGGCCCAGACTGGGTGATCAGTGTAGGAGAACGAAACCAGACCCCACATTTCCTTTGTAGACATATTGAGAATGGCAGCTCTCCCTGTGGCATTTCCATTTACTGCAAGCCTCCAACCTGCCTAAATTCTTCCAGCTGTACCAAATTTAATTCCAAAAATAAACCGTGATTGGCATGCGCTTACAACGCAAAAGACACTCATAAAAACAAGCATCAGACTTGTAGAAAAAAAGTCAGCTACAGCAACATTCGTCCACACCCCGAACCATTTTCAACCTTGTCGCTGCAACACCTCGGAAACTTAATTTGAACATCTCACAATAATAAATACTCTGTAGTGCTAGACTTTCGAATAATTTAAGGAACAAAATTACCTCAAGACACAAAAAAAATCTTGCAACGCCTAAGAACCCTAATGCAATTAGCTGCCTCTCACCCAGATACTGCCCAATAAGCTCAGTGATGCATATCAATCAGGTGATGATTCTATAACAATTCTAGCAAGATACAAGTGCCTGTTCCATTGTGAGGTGAGGTCGCGCCCCGCATATGCCGCTACGTGAGGTCTTAATGTGAGGGCCTGTGAATGAGAATCAGAAGTGCGGTACGGCTGTGATGTTTCATCCATGTTCAGCGGAGAAAATGCTAATTTTCCGGCAGCTGATATGGGTCACAACCCGCTGGTATAATTCTTTTTTCAGAACAGCGTTTTTCCCCCAGAGCATTTCAATGTAGGCCAGCATGTTTACAATCTCCATTATTATTTGGGGTCCAGGTTACACATTCTGAACGACACCAGAAGTGACGAGTGCACTTGAAAAGTCACGTTAGTGAAACTGAATGCGTTTCCTTGCGCACCTTTGTTTTACTTGATAGCACGCGATGATACTGTGATGTGCTGCAATGCAAGAGAACCGCATTTGATCTCTGGAGACAGGACCCTCATTTGTGTAGGTTCCAAAACACCTGTGTTACCATTATGTATAACATTGGGAATTTACTCACAGAAGCAATACAGTAGTAGTATTTATCCACATACATGGTTAAAATGAGAGCTGCTTGTAAATGTTAGGATCACATTTTGTAGGATCACAGACCTCCACAGGTCAAGTGATGGCTGTAAAAATGTCAACATGAAGCGCAACATTTAAAAAACTACTGGAATGGGTGTCATCTTGCCAGGAGGAGGAATAAAACAAGACCAAGACTAAATGGCAAGAACAAAACTCTTCAAAGGAGTTATATTTAAACATCACAAAGACATTTGTGATGGATAATTTAAGGAACAAAATCAAGACAAGAAAAAGTCCAAGAACCCTAATGCAATTAGCAAGAACAAAAAGATCAGTGATGCATTCAAAGGAGATTCTATATTGAAGACACAAGTGACTGTTCCATTGTGAGGTGAGGTCAAAGACTTATTTAATGAGAATCAGAAGTGCCTGTGATGTTTCATCCATGTTCAGTGCTAATTGTGCAATTTGTGCAAATTAAGCTACCTTTATATTATCAATATGGCCTTGTTACAGTGAAGGAGAATGTAAATCTATGCAAATAGTCAATGCATTTGGATGCAGGTGCCATAATGGCAATAAAAGACAATTGTTTGATTGGCAATTTCAAATGTGTGGGCTTGAAAACCTTCAGTGGAGGTCACTCAACATGTCCGTGTTTGACTGCGTGTATAAATTCATCTACATCTGGGCCACCTGAGTTAGGCATCCAGTTGAGGCACTTGTTTTCAGTGCAATAGCAAGCCAAAGCAATGTGCCTTTTTGTACTGCAATTCAATTCTGTACTGACATTTTGTAACTTTATTTGAAACCGTAGGATAGGACATTTCCCACTAGTATAGTTCCCACTATTACACCACCATTCCTTTACATAAATGCTCTGAGAAGTTCTCACTCACAGGATGAGAATATACTATATACTGTTCAGAATACACTTTGAAATTCAGGCTTACATAATGATAATTAGGCAACCACCTTGGAATGTGTAGACATTCACACGCAAGATCACAAACTCAAGTTGACACATCACAAATTTGCTTGACGTGTATAATATAACTGCATTGCCTGCATGCTTAGTTTGCCAGCACATATCTGTTAGTCAATTAAATGTATTGTACTTCATGCAATGGCATACAGATCAGCACTGTAAAAAAGCTTCTGTAAATTACCTCTACTATGAATAATGAGGGAGAAAGTCTAGTCTAGTCTCTAATCTCACTGCTGACCCCAAAGTTACAATGTCTGAAAGGAAACATGAGTAGATGCTGTCACTAATAGCACCTAAATTAAACTAAACAAAGCAACCATGTATGCACAGAGCAATGTGCATGCACCACCCCCCCAGCACACGCAAGCGCACCCACAGACGCAAAGATTAGGGGAAGTTTACTGTACTGAGTAGACTGTATAGGTAGACAGAGAGCAGTGTTTTAGGCCTCTCCTTTCTAGTTTATATGATCCACGTTTCATAGTGAGAGTAGCGAAGTGTATTTTCAGAGCTCAAAAGTTTAGGCAATGCCACAGGATCACATGCACTCATTTCAGCAGCAGATAACGTGATCCTACAACTTGCATTCCACGCCGGGGGCCCCCGCCCCGAATAAGAAAGTGGTACGACCTGTCCACCTTGGCATAAATGATTTTGGCTCGGTCGACCTGGGCGTGTCAATCTTTACATAAGTGCTCGTTGACAATGTCATGGAGATACGACTTCACTCCTGTCATGGAACTGGAAAGTCAATTCTCTTTACAAACAAAAATAAGTTGTGCAGGTACGCAACAACAATACGATTGTAAAAAAGAAACGGTTAATAAAATGGTCACTGAAGCGAAAAGACTGCTTTCAGTTGCTTCCATTATTAAGATGCAGTGAAGTATTGGTTGGATTTCATAGAGAAAACACTCCTATAAAAGACGAGGGAGCAACCCTAAGAAACAGAAATTCCGTTTACCACGTGAGCAGCAAAACATCCTATAAAGCATTTATTTTATTTTCAACCAATTGTCTTATGTTTTTAAATATTTCAACGTTATTTATATGTAGGCTAATTTATTGCAAATATACAGCATGTATAGGCAATTATAGTTATCGGTCATAATAGACGTTTGTGTAGCCTATTATTTTATAGTCGTAATTCTGTTACACGACATATTTTCGTAGATCAGATATTTAGATCATTTTGAAAATGGTCGGTTTTCTATATTGACTGAAAATAGCATACTAGTTGGTCAAATCTGAGAATGTATCTGCTATACAATCAACGTCAATATATGGGTAGTTTCAGTCCCCGGTTCTTTTGGATTTCCCCCCGTGTGACATCTCCTCTGACAGGCGACCATCGAACTACACAAACCACGACAGCTTTGCAGCTGAGTGTTGGCTAACATTATTAGCTTGCTACAACGGTATCCTAAGCAGGGTGTTAGTCCAGGCCATGCATAGAAAGCAACGTTTCACATTCGGTCGCATTCATTTATGCATATTGTTCAGTTACCTAGCTGCCTTGCTAAACAATTGACTTCATGAAAACGAAACGTCAAATTAAACGAAGGGATTACCAATCCAGCAGTTTCAATCTCTCAGTATGTCTAACACTGCACATTGACACAGCTAACGTTACGAGTCTGAGCTTTCTTTTTCCACGCTAAAAATACAGATCTGAACAACAAACCTGCAAACCCATTTAATCGCAATCTGTTTGTTTTAAGTACTTACGATTCAAGATGCTCGTTACGTTTTGTCCTCTGAAGGCTGATACGTAGCGCGATAGACAAACAGCTGTTCACCTCTGCTCTCAAGCGCCTGTTTGGGAATCTGCATTGACCATTGTGTCCTCTTCCTGCTAACGTTACCCGCTGTCAGCTGCCTTCGCTGTTTACGATTGTATCCGGGCACTCTCCGATCCGAAAGCTCTTTGATTTTTACGCTAGAGTTGGGTGCCATCTCGTGGACTAACTGTTTTATGCACCTCAAATACTCTACTCCACATGTAACCGTTGTGCAATTTGCAATACATGTAATTTCTATCGTCTGACATTGTCGTCATATTTAATAAAGAACATTGCTGTCTCCTGCCTTGGACTGTAGGAAGTACCTCATACCCCACTAGTTCTATAGCTTGTTGTATAAGAAGTTGTATTGTGAAGATATATAGGTTGTGGCACTGATATTAATACGTGTGCTTAAAGGAATAGTTATGCTTAATTGATAAACTATGTCCCTTGAAGCTGAGTGACTAGTATGGACATTTAAAAACACTAAATTAAAACGGTGATGCTGATTGCGCAATTATCAGTCAGCAGTCTAGTAGTATTGAAAGATAATGCAAAGGTTTCAAATTATGTTTGAAATGGGTTTGAATGAGAGTACAATATAATGCATTAGAGTTAACCTGTAATAAATTGTATATGTTGGAATGTTTTCAGAATTATTCAAGCAGTATGGGGTGAGCCATCTACATGGCATTATGCTTTATATATGGCAGTTGGTGCTGACAGCCACGGAAGGCTTGTGCTTGATCTCCCATTGTGTTCTTTATGCATAGTATGTAAGAGACTTCCCCCTGCCCCTCTGGTCTGGATTAGCTAGTTGTGTTCTGTGTTGCCAGATGCTTTGAATTTTATTACCCCAAAATGTTACTCAAATCCCCCATATTCAATTGATTGCCATACACATTTTTAAGGCCCCAATTTCTTCTTTTAAAATCCCCATCTATCATCAACTCCCATACATGTTTGTTTTGAAACTTCCCATATTATCTTTTCAAAACCCTATTTGGTAAACATGGTTGCGCTCTTCTGGATATACATGGCCTATCACATGACATGTTGTCCCATATGTCTGTGCACTTCTGACCTGCTCTCTCTATTCAGCAAGGTGCATGTAAGTGTGAGAAAAAAGCAATAGGTTTGTACTCCAAGGAAAACAAAAAGACAGAAATGAGTGGAATTTGATGTATATCCAGTGCCCTGAGTGCATCAATCAAACCACTAAATAATTTAATTGAAGCATATTCCTCTCCATATTACATCCTGCTGTGGGGATATGGAGTGTGGAAGGCTGTGGAATGATTTGCAGGGGGTAATGATCTTTTCGGGGGGACAAATACTATTCAAACTAATCCCCGCAATTTCATACAAATCACTAATCTGTATTAACACCATGAGTGAAAATCGTTAGATTTCGTAATAATTACTTTTGTGCTCTTCTACCATCTTTTTCCAGCATTATACCAAATTAGAACGTGTCAGACTTTTAGAACGGACTAGTTCCCTGACAAAAATCATAGTTTCATATGCCATGGTTTTTATTAAAATTTTGATTTTTGGAAAGGAGGCAACATTCAAAATGAATTGAAACGAGTAAGAACCATTTGGGTTTTTGCTTTAAGCAAAATAGCAAGTCATTTAGCCATTGTTACTTAAGTTGAAAACTAAAACTAGAAGCCATTGCAACACACCAAGCCATTATTTAGAGACAAAATGGCAGCAAACAGCAGTCCATTAAAGAAGCAACCACATTACTTCCTCCTAATGACATTCACAGTCCTACGTAGAACACTAGCAGTTCAAAAACATTGTTAGCAGCTACCAAAGTTAGATTACTCAGCCAACCAGTTTAGGTTATGTGGCAGCACAACAGAGTAAAGGACAAACATCAGTGGCAGAAGATCACTCATCAAAAGGAGCCAATAATCAAAGAATAGCCAAAGTAAGTAAGTAAGTATTTATTTGTATAGCGCCCTTCATAGCACGAATGCACAGAGTGCTTCACAGCAGTAAAAAATACAATTAAAACACAAATCAGCAGTACTCAGATAAAAAGTGCAAAACGAACAGTACAGACAACAAACGTGACAACGTTAAAGCAGCAGCAAACTAGGCTAAATATTGTCAAATGCCTGTCTGAACAGGTGGGTTTTTAACAGATTTTTGAACATTGGTTCAGAGGGCGAGGTTTTCAAGTCCTGAGGGAGGGCATTCCAGAGCCTTGGGGCAACCACCCCAAAAGCTCTGTCCCCCAAAGGGGAAGAACACGCAAAGAAGATCAGAGTCCAAGCACGACTGATCATCAAGATATTTTTACTGAAATTTGTACTAACCGGTTATTCAATTCTGTAACACTATAACACTATAAGGCGGTCCACAGACCAGGAGACAGACTTCTGCAGGCAAAGGTCTACGGTGCCCCGTAATGTGGTACAGCTCACAAATAGAATCTGAACCTGTGCTGTCCTAGAGTGTTGCGTCCTTCCTTCCATTTGGATTCCTGGGCAATTTCCACTACAGTTAGTTCCGGTAAAGGATAGAACCTTGTATAATGGTTGTTCGTATATCAAACTCTATTCAATGTTAAGATAAAATACAATTTAACAAAATTCTATGTATTTTATCAAACATAATTTAGGGACATTGTGCAGAACTATTTACAGTATATGTCTTATATTTATAATCATTTATTGCTCCACAAATGGGGTGGCAGGCAGGGTGGCAAGACTTCCTGTGGGGATGGCATAAGGTAAGCAGTAACCTAACCTAACCCTAGTAGCCCCACCCCTGCCCGCCTGACTCAGGTAACGCTAACTAGGAAAGGGGCGGAGGGGGTGATGCTGTGCCTCGGCCGCAGCCAACTCAGAAAATAGGGCCTATTTAATAGGCTATGTAAATATGTTGTGGGCTTTTATTGTAATATTTGGAAATAGTACAATAATACACACTGGCACATTAGTCTGGCTAGGTAATGTTAGCTAGTAAAGTAAAGCGCTGTCCTAAAGCCCACTTATATATAAATATTCATGAGGGGGTGGGATTAAGTTGCATGGGTACTACTTTTCCATTGACCAGCAAACACTGGCAAACACTTGCGCCACTGCTTCCAGTGGAACATTCTTGCAGTATGAGTAAAGGCTAGGCACCCAGCTCACAGGCTAACTGCACTAATATGAACCTGGCCTATTTGACAATACCCCAAGCTAGATATCCAACATTAAGCAGATGTCCAAAATGGAGCCTGCACGAGAATGTCAGTCAATGGAAGGAATCTGCCCTGCAAACCACTGACTTTTATGCATTATGCTAAAGCCTTCAAAAAGAATGACTTAGGTAAATTTAAGGCGCACGACTTGTGTAAAGTGTCTGAGGCTTCAGGCTGGAAAATGAGTTAAATGGCTCACTGTGTAACCTGGAGTACACTGTGGGGGGCAGGAGACTAGTGGAAGTTTGTTAAGAGACCTCAGCCTGGTAGCATTATGAAAAGGAAAAAACAATTACTATGGTGCAGTAAGATGCAGTCACACATGCAAGTAGAGCACAACACTTGGAATTAGTTTAGACTAGTTTATTTCACCCGACAAATCTGAGGAAACACATGGACAGGTTGATTCTACAGGCAGCCATACAAATTCAAAAGCGGTCAAGGAAATTCCCTGGAACAAGAGATTTGGTGAAACCATGTTCCACAGCAATGGGAAATTACTCATCCCAATGTCCTATTGTGTCCAGAGAACCCATGTCATGACTGAAGGGCAAGTCACCTTGTGAAACTTTTAGGCATCAGCAAAGTTGGTGGCGTTTGGACATGCATTAGGGGGGGTTGGTTTGGTCCAGAGCCAGTTTGAGGGGCTCACTTGCTGTGGGTTCATTTTTGGAATCTGGAACCACCTTTATCTTACTGCCATCTTTGATTATATCCCCTGCAGTGCTGGCTGTAGTACTGGTCACAGTAACCTCACCATTTCGTGTGGGGCCATCTACCACAGTGCTGGCTGTGACATTGATCACAGTGAGCTTGCCAGCTTGTGTGGGGTCATCCGCTGCAGGGCCGGTCGTAGTACTAGTTACGGTCAGCTCGCCAGCTTGTGCGGGGTCACCAACCTTCGGATCGGTCGCAGTCAGCTCGCCAGCTTGTGTGGGGTCATCCGCCTTAATAATGGTCACAGTCCGCTCTCCAGCTTGTGTGGGGTCATCCGCCTTAGTAATGGTCACAGTCAGCACACCAGCTTGTGTCGGCTCATCCGCCTTTGTATCGGTCACAGTCAGCTCGCCAGCTTGTGTGGTGTCATCCGCCTTAGTATTGGTCGCAGTCAGCTCGCCAGCTTGTGTTGTGTCATCTGCCGCAGTGCTGGCCGTAATGGTATGCACACCTGAAATAGTCTTAAACAGCAAGCATCCAGAATCATTCAGTTTAGCAAGTTCTGCAAACAATCAGTTAAATACAAATTGAGAAATACAAATTGAAATTACCTCCATCGAACAGCAAGAACACACAGCAATGCCCAACAGCTTCTTGTAAACCAATACAGACTTCTTCAAGCAAACACACTGACTGTCTTATATTTAAATGGCAATATGAGGAGCCTTATCTTATACCCTCTCCTCCATGAACACCTGCTTCCAACTATGCATCCCAGGTGATGTCAATTAAGACAATTTGTCTAGTTAAGGCAATATTGTTACCCTTCCTCCGCAAATACCGATTAATACTAAGTAACTAAACTTGTAAAGTAACTGTTACACAATGCAATGTTTGGGGGTATTTCACAAAGCTGTCTTAACAAATTCAGGCTAACTTCAGGTTAGTTCTATTAGCCTAAAGCAAAAACCCAAATCGTTCTTACTCGTTTCACCACACTTGCTTGAAATGAATATAATCCAGCAGAAGCCAGCTTGTTGCTTCAATTTGTAATGGCTAGATAACAATCAACAATCAATTTATCATTATCAAGGCTTATAAACTACTCTTATTTGATTGGCTCAGAAATGTTTCTTAGCTCGTTTTCACCAATCAGTCTGTAATGGTGATTTTTTTTAAAAAGCAAATTACTATTAGTAGGCTATCACAGATATCATTTTACTTTCACACGTGTATCCAGCCTAGATAGCATAATGTCCACATTTCAAAACCGGTGATACGTGGCAAAACCAGGGGGCACACGGGTCATTGATAAATTGATAAATGTTTAATAATTTGATACATTTATAAGTTCATGCATTCATAAGTATGGCAATATGTACTGTGTTTTCTTTCAAAAGTTAAAGTTAAATAAGCTGCGTTAATGGTAGGGTACAAAGAGGCCTTATCTATGTAGCGAGCGAGCAGGAAAATGACATCGCACGCGCACGCAGAGCGTCAGTTTACAGAACGTCTGAAGTGCATGTATGTAGTCGCAAGAATGTAAAACTGGTTAAAACGTACAAGCAGCAGCAACGGTCCTCCGTGACCACAAAAAAAGTCCATGACCGAGCAACCGAAACACTTTCAGTTTCGCGAGGAAGATGTACTTTTTTATTTACTTCCGCCATCACCGATCCACCAAGGCTGCAATGTTTGTTTTGTGGAGAGCCGCTGCATGAATCCAACACACCTGGCAACAAGCAACGGCATCTGAACACGAACCATACATCGCACGTCACCGAGTTGTTTACGGGCAAGCTCTCTGAATTCAGATCATGTCAGTTGACAATGCAAAAAGTCTCAACACCATCAGTCAAAGCACCTTAAGTTTCATGTATAGTGTCTTTGCTAGTAACTAAATATAAAAGCAATTTACCAATTGCTGATGAGCTCATTTTACAAAGGTAACTCCTGGGGACCCCTTGTGTTAGCTGGTTTTCATTCCAACCACAACTGCAACCTCTGCATTGTAATAGCTGTTTAGTGTTTTCAATTAGTCATTTTTCATTTCCATTAAAGCATGATTGACTCTGTTAGGGCCATATTAGGTCAGAAATAGCTATGCATGCCAGCAACAATAAATGATCCCATATTCACATCCCAGGATGTGAAATAAGTGAGATCAAGTAATAGCCTCATTTTCTGTAATGTGCTATCTGACACATGGTTCCCTTGGAAAGAGGTTACCTTTTTTAAATTGATGTAATTATAGACTGGAAGGTGAACTCAGTGGGGGGGTAATTGTTGGAAGCACGGACACCTGGTCACTGAAAGTTTTCCATGTGTGGAAAATTAAGAGTCCAATGGCAGAGCAATTGGCATGACCAAACCTGCATTGTGTTAAAATAAATTTAAGAGAAAAACTGATGGTACAACTTACATGTTTTCAACAAAAAACAGCATACACAGTTGGAAATGAAACACCCTCATTTGCCATTTTGCGGTAAAAGACACCCATAAAAAGGGTCCAAAACAATATGGCATGCTTACACGTCCACATCACAATGTGCCAAGAAATGGATGGGCTGTACATAGTACCCAGCAACAAGTAGCAAGGGAACCATTGTCCATTTACAGTTTAGGAAATAGAAGTAAGGGTCAACAAGGTACAGGGTTACAATGCCATATTACAGCATAGGAATACAACACCAACGGAGAGGAGAAATATTTGGAGTGATTTAACTAACAATAATTCATTAGGTATAACAAAAAACAGCATTTGATGTAAAGAAAACACTGCGTGATGTTAGAATAAAATATGAACACCAATAGAACAACAGGTTTTTGACAATACACATTGAATAAACATGGTTTGTTGAATGTCTTCTCTGCCTACTGGAATATTGTAACCCTGTACCTATATATATATATATATATATATATATATATATATATATATTATATACTGTATATAAGGGTGATTTTATGATATATGGGACATTTTTAATCAAACAAGATGGCAACGCAAAACTCATTATTTTATGTGGTGAACAGTAACACTTGCAAAATTTCAACTGAATTAATTGTGTTTTAGGGGTTGCTCAAAGTTTTACACTATGTCAACATTATACACCATAATGAAAAAATACAACAACCAAAACCTTTTCATTATTTACTAATGTGTGAAAAATCAGTACAGGACGACACTTATGGGAAAAAACTGATATATTGTAATCTTATTTTATAACAATTGTGACAATATGTTCTCATAACAGATATATAGTGTTCCTGGTGCTGCTTGCAGTGCTTCAGTAAACTGGTATGAACATTTGAAACTTGGTTGATAGGAGGATTCTTGTGTCTCTTGTGTTTTAAACATGATCCTCTGCAGTATTGTAGCCTATGCAGTGGAGGACAGGTAAAGGATGGATGGATGACTTTTATACCACTTTGAAATTCCAAGCTGTAGCTACTGAGAAATCTTGTCTCACTCATTCCTGTACATATTTCAAATAGTTGTTTACTTTCACTGCATATGTTTGCTTTATGGAATAATGTCCCCAGATATTTGATTAATTGTACTGCACATTACTGCCCTGTTTTCACATTGCAGGAAGTGTGTAATTGATTTTATCTATGGGTATTTTTTGTCTTTATTGTGTGTCACCGATGTCTGTTATTGGATATATATCAGCCACAACATTAAAACCACCTGCCTAATATTGTGTAGGACCCTGTGGAGGGCGTCAGTCTCGACAACATGCCGGCTGGCCTTCTTCCCATAGTGCATGCTGGTGCCATCTCCTCCCCAGGTAAATGACGCACATGCACCCAGCCATCTACATTATGTAAAAGAGAACACGATTCACCAGACCACCATCCATTGCTCCATGGTCCAGTTCTGACGCTCACATGCCCATTGTAGGCGCTTTTGGGGGTGGACAGGGATCAGCATGGACACTCTGACCAGTCTGCGGCTACGTAGCCTCATACGCAGGAAGCTGTAATGCACTGTTCTAACACCTTTCTATTATAGTCAGCATGAACTTTTTCAGCAATTTGTGCTACAGTAGCTCTTTTGTGGGATCGGACCAGACGGGCTAGCCTTCGCTCTCCACACACATCATTTTCTTGAGCATTGCTTTGATGTTCCTTGTTTGTTGTTAAATGTGTTTTGTAATTTAAGTATTTACAGAAACCTATATGGTGTAAAACATTGTAAATTGAGAAATAAACCTAGTTTCCAGCAGGTGTACTCAAACTATTTTCTGGCACTGTATCTATACTATATATATATTTTGCCCTAAGTCGAATCATAAAGACAGCCTTAAGGGATTAACCAGAGAACCAGTCTATGAAATCCCCAAGTGAACGCCGTTTACATAGACCGTGTAACATAACATGTTTCCATTATTTTGTCTACCCTCATGTTTTGTGTATATTGACCTGCGCTCTTTCCCAGGTCTCCGTTGTAAAAGAGCAATATTGATCATGGGTCATTGCTCATTCATGAGCTCTCACTGCAATATTCGGCTCCATTACGTGTTTGCTGTTTCAGCAGTTTGACAATGGTGTGTAATCCAGCTGCTTCCCTTAAATGCTCCCGACGGAAAGTCGATTCCCTCTATGGTGATGTCTGTTGCTTATTTTTTATATTTTTCAACCATTATGAAGTTACAGGGATATTTCATCAGCCCCACTACAGGATATATCTGGATAAGTGTTTAATGTTAAGAATTTATATATATTTCACCTAGATTAGATGTGTCATATAGTTCCAGGCATTTACTTTCACCAAAACACATTTAATATTCTGTTTCAGGTTCATTCTGAACTTGTGAAAATTCTGAAATTATGCAGAGGGAGCATAACTTCAAAAAATTCACAGATTTCCCAGATTCCCCAATTTTTGTCCTGTTGTGTTGGGAAATTATTGCCACTAGGTGGCAGTGTTAGTCCAGCTCCAAAAGTGCTGTTAGTCAAACAGCAAGTCATGATGCTAAAATCAAACCAATGCTCACACCAGCTGATACATGCCTGCATCAAACCAATATGCAGACCAGCAATCCAACACACACTAACTTAAAACCAATGCACAACCAGAACTAATGAATACATGGCAGAGTGAAAGCAACATCAAATGTGCAAATTAATCTCAGAAAACTCTATTGAAACCATTTTTCTTATAAGGCTCAGTCACTATTCTGTGTATGTTTTTATACAGTGATTCTGAGTTTGATCCAATTATTACTTATGGTCACTGCCCTGCACAGAGGAGTGAGTTGAGTTGGAAGAGAGGGAAAAGGGGGTTATATTCAGTTCATTCTTTCATACACAATCATATCTTTTCAGGCAATAATACATGGGGCATCTCAGAGCCTGGTCAAGCTTTTACAGTATTCCTTAATTATTCTTGTGCATTCTACATCAATTGGACAGCTAACATGAGAGGAATCTCTATCCCTGGACAATGTAAGCCACTGCAGGCTGAACCTGGGTAGAGACTGCTGTAAAATCGCTGAAAAGATTGGCCGAACCCAAACTCTGAGGCCATTCCCTCACAAGTGATGGGATGATTCTAAGATCAATAGTGTAGATCAGAGGTTCCTAAACCTGCTAAACCCAAGAACCTCTGAATGGCTGAATAAGTGTTTTGTGCCTTGAAAATGCGATAAAACCAATATGGAAATTGAGTTGTTGAATATTTTGGAATATCTTCATGTACACTGACCCTTGTGGTGTTTGGTTTGATAAGTGTGATTCTTTATGAAAGGGGTATAACGTGTTTTTACAGTAGTTTCCTGATGCACCCCCCATCGTTTAATATAATATATGCCATTTAGCAGACGCTTTTATCCAAAGCAACTTACAGTAGTGAATGCATACTTTTTTAAGTATATGTGGTCCCAGTGGGAATTGAACCCACAACCTAAGCGTTGCCAACACCATGCTCTACCTACTGAGCCACACAGAACCACTGGATCCTGAGTAAGTCAAAGTTAAGGACCAATGTTGATTGAAGCCAGACCCAAGCCTTTTTTCTTACATATATTCTACTGATGAAATACAGCAAGGAAATAAGTGCACTGTGACAATTAACACCTTATTCAGCTGCAACAGGAGAACCGAGAGTCGACTGGGCGTCTCAATCTTTTCGCGTGTTCTTTGTCATGAGCGCACACGCCGAGTCCCTGAACAGTAACTCTTTCTCAAAATGGTTGAAAAAAACGATATTCTCCTCCAAGGGCAGAGATGAGGAAATCATCTTCCATCTCTTTTTTAATTTTAACCCTGTTCTTTATTAAAAATGAAAAGCCTGCCTGGGGAAATTCCTCATGGGCTCATGGCCAAGCGATGGCTTCCTGTTACCGTGACTGTCAGTGGCACCAAATTGAATTTGCAGGCACAATACCTCTGTGTCAGCTGCCAAGAGCCCCTTTCTGGTTGCTGTGCTGAAAATCCCCCTGCTGTGGAATTAACTTGCGTCTTTTTCTCACCGTTTGGCAGGAAAAGGGACTGTATATCACGTCTCAGGTACGGTGCTTGGCCAAGGATGTGTCGTTTTTTCTCTCTCTTCCTTTCACTGATAGCTTTTCAGGACGTGGAAATGAGGCGCAAATCTTTCCTCTCCGTTCCTGAGCCGCACTGCGTGGGTGGAGTGGGCGTTGTCGTCACGGAGATTCTCTCCATGATGAGGTCACTGATGGGGTTGTTTTCAAATGGAAGGATACCGGAAGCCATCTTCAAGTAATCAGAGGTGTGCAGTGTTAGAGAAAGTGATGCTGAATGCAAACTTTTTTTGTCAAATTGCTCTAGCCTTGGCAATAAGGAGGAATGCAAAGTCACAAGAATGCAAAGTCACTGATCAGGTGTTGGGCCACCACGTGTGGCCAGTATGGCCTGTATGCACCGTAACATAGTCTACCAGTGTCTGGAACTCGCCGAAAACGCAGTCTCAGGCGTCATTCCAGAATATCTCATAAATGCTCGATTTGGTTCAGATCTGCTGACTGAGAAGGCCATAGCATATAGAGGACTGCAGTGAAATTATAGTTTTTATTTTGCTCTTTGCCAATGATTTTTAATGGAATAACAATAAAGATCAATGGAATTGATTTGGGCCAATCAGAGAGGATCTTGAATGCACGTGTGTTCTTCATCCAAGTTTTTAATGTTCCAGGAATGTCTTTTACTTTTTTTGCCCAAAGCAGAAGACTTCATCAGTCCTTGAGCTTGCATGTTAGTCAGGGGGGCATTGATTGTTTTCACATCAGCCTCCAGACCTCTGCGTATGGTTTATCCTTCGCTCACCCTGTTGAATGTGTGTCCCCGAATAGCCATGCCTTCATGGCCTCCATAGGTATGCACTGTTGCATGCAGCCAGCAGTCTAGGCTTGTTTTGTTCCATACAAATGGGTTAATTTTGCTGTGCACTGTTGCCATTAGGAGAAGAATAGACTACTGCCAAAGGTTTATGGCAGCTATTCTTGCTGTAGGTTAAGATAAAGTTTACAATTCTAATGACTCTTTTTCTCCCCACAGCTGAAATTAATCTGTCTGGTTTTAAGGGATTATTTATCTTGAAGGGCAGTTTTATCTCCGCTATTATGTTTGTCTGCCAGTGTTTGCCCTCAATCTATTAAAAAAACACTTTTAGTCTAGGCACTAAACATGCCGGCGGGAAAATATAACATTAAGTGCCCAAACAGATGTGCATTTCTCAACATGACTTTGCTCTATGTAGACACATTTGTCTCTTTAAGAGGGTGCTGCAAGCCATGCGAAATTATACACAGGTTGAAGGCTTCAAGCTGAAATGACTTGTTATGGGAAACATTAACTCATCTCTGCCAGGTTTGAAGCACATTTTATCTGGCAATATGCATATGTTTACTATTGGGGGGATTAATGATTAACAGAGATAAAAAAATAAAAAATTCCAGCATAAGGGCAATTTATATATTGGAATTATTAGACAACATGGAATTGCTATAATTAAGTATGAATAATGAATGAATGAATTAATAAACTGCTTTTTATTACAATGATGTGAGAAAAGTTAATTAGGTATAGTATATCATTAATTGATATACTATATATTAATCTGTATATTGCAGGTAGAGAGAGCACAAGAGAGAGCATGAGAGAGAGAGAGCATGAGAGAGGGAGAGGGAGAGGTTCACATTTATGTAGCAAGCTGTTTTTCCATTGTCTTTCCAATATGAGAGCCCTGGCTCCCCAGCTTCTATATTTTCCTCTGGTCACACCATAGTATTGCGTGGTCTGTTAACTCTGAGCTTAGCCCTGTGGTTGGTGCGTACCTTTGGGGTGTGAGTAAGGCCATGCCCGAAGCCTAACGGCCCACAATTAAAAGCAGGTGGGCCCTAGTTTCTCTCATTTTGGATTCTGAAAGTCGATAAGAAGCTACTGTCTCCCACAGAAAGACTGGGAGAGACAGTGAAAGAGCGTTTCGGTTCTCAGATGTGGAATTACATATCCACCCAGGCATTCCCTTGTTTCAGACTTTCTCCTGCTAACTCTGATCTGGGGACCCCGTGGGGTCCCTAATCCAGCAATTAGTTAAGGTAATCTGAAACATGCGTCCATGATTTTGATGAATGAGGCACTGATGCCTATTTCAGCTAATGAGATTAAGCACTGTTGAGATTATGTTCAATGGCAAGGACTAACTCTGACCTGGGACTTCAAGGTTTAGACTCACTCACAGAGAGAGTGGCCATCTTCTCTGTCACTGGGAAAGACTGTTGACAATCCTAATAGTGTGGCAACATTGAGTAGGACTGACCCAATTCAGGAAGCAGTGTCCGTAACAGCATGCTGACAGAGTTGAAACCTGTGAACCCATCCTTTGGTTATATAAAGCTTTTGTCTCTGTTCTAAGACTGCATCAATGGGGACATGCCCCAGAGACTCAATATATTAAATTATGTTTTGAAATATTTTAATATTTTGCAGTGTTAATCCTTTTTAGTGCTGCCTTCTTCTTGTGGGTTAAAGCGAACATGTTAAGCCTTTGTCTGTATAATTGGTTTGTTGTTTATATTACTTGTACAGTGCATTGGTACACATAGATATCGCAGGACTATGTAAATGGTGTTCATTTAGACATTTCAATGAGTAACTTCTCTTGTTAATCCCTTAAGGCTGTCCCTATGATTTGACTTCAAAAAACACACACACACACACATACACACATTGGTGTTGTGAAAAATCCTATCCAAAAATAGCATTTTCAGGTACAGTAAATAACTGTTTATTTTGTTATTTTGCAACATTATGGTGTAGTCACACAGGGTTTTGAACAAACTTCTGAGTGGTTCAGTTATGAGATGATTACAATACATGCTGGATGGGAACTTTAAAACGTGTTAAAAAAAAGGGCAAAAAATGTACTTAAAAGTTTTTCCTGGATTAAATAATAATATTTGGAATAGAATAGGAAACTTCCGTGTTCCTTCCAACTAAAACTTTTATTAAACATAAACATTTGTCTACAGTTAATTTAGCGATCTAGAAATGTGCGTGCATCTCTGCTGTTTTGCCATTGTATGTGTCAAAGGTTGTTGGGATGCTAACTTAGACTTAATAAATTATTCTGTTACAGGCCTTTATTGTGGTATAGGAAATGACAGGACATGAACGTGGAGCTTTGGGAGTTTTCCTTTGTTTCATTCTGTGCTCTGAAGTGAAACCTCAGCAGTCTGTCTGGAGAGGCCGTTTCCTGCCTCAAACCATGATGCTACCTCAGGGACAGTAACATTAAACACAGGCCCAAAGTTTTTAAGCCACCGCTGGGTGGACCCATGGATGGACGCATTGTCATGGTCAATGGTCAGTAATGTGAACTTTACCGCAGATGGTCTCCTGTTAGTTCTCTTCTGAAGGGTCTGAATGATGTCACTCAGAAAGAAGGAGACAGGGCAAGACAAAGTGGGTGTGCTGTCTTTGTGCTTTGTCCAGTCCCTTGTATTGGATAAATAAACAACAGCATTTCATCAATATTAGCTTGTTAGTTAGCTCGTTACAGACTCAAGGTAGGTACACCTATCAAGCTATTTTATTTACAGTTCTATATATAAAATACATGCCAGGGAAACTAAAAGAAGAAACCAAAAACATTGACAAATGGACCTTAGCAACATATCATCCAATATTAAATCTCATAAATTTGAACCATATTTTTGCCTGTAACAATACAGACAGGAGATTATTTAACCTCAGATTGTGTCTGCATTGTTCTTGAAGTGTTTCAGAGAATGGCTACAACTTAAAAAGATCAGGAAGGTGCTTACAATTGATTGGCGCTTGTGTCCTGATTGATAGAATTTTCAACCAATGACACATCTGGTGTCCTTGTAAACCAGCTGCCTCCCAGCATCATTTTATTTTTCTTGACTGAAAAGCTACAGTGTCAATTCAATATTCATTCATTGCTATTGTGCTCCCAATATATTGTGATATATTTATTGTACTTGCTTACGGTTCAAATTAAAACTAAAAGAAGATTTTACATTATTCTTATTTTGCCAAGCACCGCCTAAATTTTATGGATGTTGTATGCCTCTGTGTAATGATTCTGTAGTTTTCACATTCAATTCAAATTCATTAGTGCTGGCATACTGGGCCGTGAGGGGTACTGCTCCCTCCTACCTTCAGTCACTGATTACATCCTACACCCCATCCGGGTCTCTCGGATCAGCCTCCTCTGGCCAGCTGACTGTCCCGTCTCTCCATGCACCCGATAGCCGTTCCTCGCTGCCCCGCCTCTTCTCTGCCCTTGTCCCTAGATGGTGGAATGACCTTCCCCACTCGGTCAGGGCAACCGAATCTCTACGTATCTTCCGCGAAATACTTTTTCCGACTGGGTTTTGTGGCATGGACCTCGGCAACGACAATTATTACAGTTCAAAAACTCTTGGAAGAATCTCTAGTCATATTAATTCACTCTTGTAAGTCACTTTGGATAAAAGCGTCTGCCAAATAGCTAAATTGTAAACTGTGGTTTCGGAACATGTTTTTCTCATTCTCAAGAAGGCATTAGCTTGCTACAGCCACAAAATCACCTTAAGCGTAATTTATAGAATTTCAGTGTACTCACTGACATTGTCATGAATCACTAGCCTGAAATGTATGTATCAAATGTCCCATTAGCAATATGTGTACCATTAAATGCATCGAAATGAGCGAATTGTGGTGTTTTCTCTTTATTTACTGCATGGAGGAGACAGAAACTGCAATTAGATGTGTGGTTTCCAACATCTTTGTGGTCTGAAATAAGTCCACGGTGGTTTGTGTCATTATGCCATTCCAAACAAAAAACCCCTAAAGAAAGCCTCACTTGTAGCTGAATGGAGGGCTTGTTAGAAGACTCATTCTATACCGTTTCACTTCCCTAACTAAGGGTCGGATCATCCCTTCATTTTCAGGGCGTTTCAAATCCTACCCCAAAATTAAGGCTTATGAGCTAACTTTGGAATGCGGCCACGGGCTGCCATGGTTTTTATGAACAGAATCTATCCCCGTTCCACCTTATCCAGAAAGAGAAAACCATAAGCAAGAAATATACATATTATGTTACTATAGATTAATGCTACTGTTACTATAGAATAATCTCATTAAGGTCTATCAATTGAGTCAAATCGATATACATATAAATACATTTAAATAATTGGCTTTCTCCAAACATAAACCTGTCAAGAGGTTGGAAAACCGTGAGAGATGACTCGTCAGACCATATTACTTTCTTCCACCGCTAAGAAGTCCAGGTATGTGCTCGTTACACCTGGTTTTGTATTGTTGAGCATTTTCTGAATAAAGC
Source organism: Aldrovandia affinis (assembly GCA_029706075.1). Taxonomy (NCBI): domain Eukaryota; kingdom Metazoa; phylum Chordata; class Actinopteri; order Notacanthiformes; family Halosauridae; genus Aldrovandia; species Aldrovandia affinis. Next base: position 4,383,258 of record JAINUG010000027.1, on the reverse strand, counting down.
TCACAGTGTGTTTGAGTGAGTGTGTGGGTGAGTGTGTGACTGTGAGTGAGTGAATGAGTGAGTGAGAGAGAGACAGACAGACAGAGAGAGAGAGAAAGACAGAGAGAGCACACATGCATGTATTTGTATACTCAAAACATACAAGGGTAAATGTACTTAACGCACTCACAAGGTGACGCACTCTCAATGTAAGCCATTGCGTCAATATCATTTTTCGATTAGGTGTTTGTACCGGTACTCTTAGAAACAATATAATTTCACCAAATGACACAAATCCCTCAGCACATCCTTGACATCGACGTGAACGCGGACACAAAATCATTTTCTGTCATGATTTAGGAGCTGACTCGGTCTGCGTTTCCCTCCTTCACCGGGGACATTTTAATAACTGAACGCTAAATGCTTTTAGGGTTAATTAATTTCTGAAAAGAAGCCTTTTTGCCTTTGTCCTGTCTGCATGGGCAATTAGTCAGCCGCTTTCCCTCGCTGCGTCCTGCTTGAGCGCTTTTCTCATTTCCAGGATTACGGGCTCTGCCCTTTCCCCCCCTCGTTCTTCGGATGGGCCCGATTTGCTTTATTGCTGCCTTTAATCCACGGACCCTGACTAATTTGACCTGTGGCACACCAGCGGCCAGTAGAAGAGCACTCGACTGAACCCCTCACCCTGAATGGACTGCCCTCCAGCACGCCAAGCCCCCCTCGCTCGACCGTGTGCTGAGACAGTGGGGCTAAACGCTCTGCAAAGAGACAGCGCAATCAGTGGCATAATATATTTCACTACAGGGTTATTCATTGATTTTATAGACACAGGTAACTGCCAAGATAAAGGAAACACCAGGATAAAGTGTCTTAATATAAAGTGTCTTAATAGGGCACTGGGCCGTCAGAACAGCTTCAATCCACCTTGGCATAGATTCTACAAGCGTCAGGGACTCTGTGGGAGGGACGCAACACCATTCTTCCATGAGAAATTATATTATTTGGTGTTTTGTTGATGGTGGTGGAAATCCAGCCCCGCTCCAGAATCTCCCATAAGTGTTCAATTGGGTTGAGATATGGTGACTCAGATGGCCATGGCATATGGTTTACATCATTTTCATGCACATCCAACCATTCTGTGACCACTCGTGCCCTGCGGGTTGAAGGCATTGTCATCCTAGAAGAGACCACACCCATCCGCAGAGAAATGCTTCACCATAGGATGAAGATGATCACTGAGAATAGCTTTGCACTTTCTGGAATTACCTTGCCCTCTAAGGGGTTGAGTGGACCTAAACCATGCCAGGAAAATGCACCCCACACCAAAGTGTTCCCTTTAGTTTGGCAGTTACCTGCATATACATATATATATATACACACACACACTACATACTTCAAGAAGGAAAGCCTCTAGGTCTTTGAGAGATGAAGGCAGTGGAAACCTACTCTGCAGATCTTGATTGGGGAGGCTATTTGTATCACATTAAACTAGGTTAACGTGATACAAATACAGGACCTTTTTATCTTTCTCTGATTGTTCCCCAGTGTGTATTGTTGGATATTGCGAAGGTGACAATGGGGTTTTAATATAAATTTGTGAGATTAACCAATGATATGCTTTATAATGATCTACTCTAAATTCAGTTGTTTTTAATCTGTTTAGATTGGTTAGGTCTTGCAACAAGGGGTTCTTTTACCTGATCTTTTTTTCTGCTGTTTAATGCTTCTTTTTTATCTCTTTTTATATGCAAACAAACAAACAAACAAAGAATAAATGTATTTGTTCACTCAATATCATCATTTGTTTCACTTGTGTATTGTGTATTGAGTCTCATCAGCTTTGCACTAAATGTATATAGTGTTTCTACTCTGTCCTGATGCTTGTAATTACCCTTGTTATTTGCACCTGGCATTGTTTGCCACAATGGCTTTGTAAGTCATTTTGTACAGAAGTGTCTGACAAATGAATACATGAATACATAAATATAATTAAACAACCAAAATTGTAGAACTGAAAGTTCAAAACGTTATTGAATAGGAATATGGTTTCGGAGATTCAGGAATGGCAGCCATGACTGTCTGTGTAGGAGGGGGGAAGCTGCCTGTTTGGGTTTGTTCGCTTCAGTCCGCCCTGCGCTTAAACACAGCTCTGATATCTCTCAGAGACAGGTGTCTGTTTCTGTAGGGGGTCGGCCTGGGACCGACTGATCAAAGTGAGAGGGGAGAGGAGGGGGAATGGGGGAGTGAGAGAGAGGAGAGGAGAGGAGAAGAGAGGAGAGGAGAAGAGAGGAGGGGGAATGGGTGAGTGAGAGAGAGGAGAGGAGGGAGGGGGAATGGATGAGTGAGAGAGAGAGAGAGGAGAGGATAATAGGTGAGTGAGAGAGGAGAGAAGGGGGAAATGGGTAAGTGAGAGAGAGGAGAAGAGAGGAGGGGGAATGGGTGAGTGAGAGAGGAGAATATTTTTTGAATAATAACGGCGCCATGATCTCATTTGACCAATTCTGGACACGTGAGGTGAATAAAGTTACATTGGATTTCCTTCATATGATGAAATGAGCAGTCATTATCACTGCTGCCAATCCTGGTGCTCACACAGTCCTGGTTTCACCATGCATACTGGGCTGTTGGGGGCGTCCAGGTAAAGCCATTTTGAGGAACCTTGTCGATCTAATTTTTCCCACAGATCTCCACTTAGCTGGTAGCTGAGCTCAAGATCACACCTGTCTGCTCTGTCCTGCTTTTCTGGGCTGGCGATGGAACATCTTCTGTTTAAATCATTACTGAGAAAATGTCACTCAAGGAGACTCTCTTAGTCCTTATTACCTCTTTTACTGCCTCTTTACCTGTTTGTTTCTTTTTGCATCAGTGTCTTCTCTGATTTTCATCTTACTGCAATAATGCCTTGAATCCATATCGACTCGCTAAAGAGAGCACGTATGACATTTATTACTATTCCAAAACCAGGCACAGATACCATCAGGTATCTTTATTTTTCTAATTGTGCTAGTATGGAGTGCAAAGCATGATGGGAATTAAGTGACCTGTACAGTTATCTACAGTGTAGCCATTGCTGTACAACAGCCAAATACATATCCTGGCCACACATTTGATTACTCCCTTATGGAAAAGTCACATAAATTTCACACAAAAAATGTCAAAAAACACGTGTTTATAAAGTGGATATAGAAAGTATTCACCCACTTTGCCATTTTTCACATTTTACTTACTTAATGGAATCAAAATGGGTTTAATTGGGATTTATTGCCACTGATCAACACAAAATACTCTATAGTAATATATATATATGAAAACAAACAACCTCTAAAGCTTTTTCTTAATTAATTACAAATTAAAAAAATATGATAATTGATACATAACTATTCACCCCATTGACTTAATACTTTAAGCACCTTTAGCTTCAATTACAGTTATTTTGAGTCAGTCTATTTGAGTAAGTCTCTACCAGCTTTGCACATCTGGACATTTTTCGCCAATTCTTTTTTGCAAAATTGCTCAAGCTTCATCAGGTTGGACAGAGACTGGTGGTGAACAGCAATTTTCAAATCTTCCCACAGATTTTCAATGGGATTGAGGTCTGGGCTTTGACTGGGCCACTCCAGGACACAGATTTTTTTGTTTTTAAACCAATCCAATATGGCTTTTGATGTATGCTTTGGGTCATTGTCCCACTGTCCTGCGCCCATCTTGAAACTGCATGAGATATAATTCCTGTGCACTGTGTATCCTTATGGAAAGGTCACGTGTGTTTTTTGAACATTTCACATGTTTTCACACATATATCGCATATTGTCACATTTACTTCACAGCACAGACGTTCACATATATCCATTTCACGTGTGAATCCATATCATTTTTCCACCAGGGCAAGTCTCAGCTCTGCATCTGGAGTCTGGATTGTGCAGAAGTTGGCAGTTTGCTTTGTGCATCACTGTGACCTCTCTGGGCTGAGTAAAACCCAAAGCCAGTCTACTCTGTGTACCTCCAGGACCAGGGTTTGGGACCCCTGCACTGGTGAGGAATCCCTATATGTGTTTACTCTCTGTCCTGTAGTGCACAGATTTGTATTCAGACGAAAAGGTGTTGTGCCACACACACCGTAGGCTTACGGATGTGAATGATCTCCACTTGAGGGATAGATGTGAATTATGTCATAACGGTTACGATATTACATACTAAGACTTCTCTATAGATCCCACAAGCAATCTGCCCCCTATTTTCCTTGACTGCTTTCGTCTAATTCAACATATGTTTTGGGCTTGCATTCCGTAAATGGTTTTTTTATAACCCCAAATGAACACTACCATCAGCACATGCAAGAAAGTCCTTCGGGAACAGCATTGTTTTGGTGATTAGGCTGTGAACGCAGCTCTCTGCACACTTTGCGTCGCGTTTTGAGGGATTGTACACCGAGGTGGCACGTGCTTTGACTGCTGCACACCGTACGGAACAGATGTGTCTGGAACGCAGCTGGCTCTGTGTGCGTGTGACGGTGCCGCATGTACCCAAGTGGCCACCGGAGGGCAGTGTTTCCACACGGATGCAGATTGCCTGCGTTCAGCTCTGAGGGCTATGTTGGTGCGGAAGAGGCTTGTATTTGTCGGCGAAGACGCCAGTGACTGTGGGGCTCGTGCTTAAGGGCACGGAGGAATCATCATCCATTAATGTGGCAACAATAGATCAGGGCACAGCACAGTGGGATAGTGAATAATACAGTATATATCTTCTGTAGTATACAATGCTGTATCCCCCTTCTTAGGAATGCATCCTGCACATAGCCTACATAGCTGCAGGTAGCATAGTCAATGCAATATTACATAAATGAGACACATAAAGACACCTTGCATATTCACATTTTTTGAGCATACAATATAGCTTACGGTATTACCTGCAATGTTTATTGTATACAGCCTTCTTTACTCATCTTAATCGAGAGTGTGAACAATTTTGGAGTTGTCTGCAATGTGCTTCTACTTTCTTTGCTTGGGTTAGATATTCTTTGGGCTACCAGATGTGATGGGTGTACTTGAAAATCATGCGGGTGAAACCTATGAATCTATATACATTTGTGTGTGAGAGAGAGAGAGACAGATAAAGAGAGAGAGAGAGGGAGAGATAGAATGCCTGTGGGGTAAGAAAAAAACACTATATTCGGTTTCTTTCATCGGTTTGAAACTGTACACTTTACTCCTGGGTAATTGTGGGTCCTGAAGGAAATATTTCACAATAAGGACATTTCCGAATGGAAGGAGATTGAGCAGGGACAGGGCAGCAGAGCCACGGTAATACGATGGATTCTGTTGTTTGCTCAGATACCATCGGCGCTCCTCTGCTCCCGGCTGCTTTGAAGACTTGGCCTGGGGTGAAAAACAGGCTTCTGAGAAGCTCGGATACACGGACGGACGACGGGAGACAGGTGGTACGGAACCTTGGGCCGCCCTGTCGGCGTCCGTCTCCCTGTTTACACGGGAACACAGAAACGGGCAGGGCAAGCCCCTCGACAGAATACCAATTTGAGCCTTTCGGCTTCCGCAGAGTCACACGTCCTTGAATAATGTTCTGGAACCCCGCAAAATGGAATGCGGTGGAGATCGGTCTGTTTTTAACAGCGGTTCCGGATCTGTCTTAACACCACCACTCCTCACCAGCCTATTGAGAACCTTGACAAACGTCATTTTCATGGCAAAGGCCGCCTGATACTGCATTCACAGACCCTAATAGTGTGCGACGTACTTACAGTAGGGATTGAGACAGAATAGGGACTGAAGAAAAGTAGCGATTGACAGTGAGCAGAACAAAGCCCTACTCAAGATATGTCTCCCCATTTACAGCAGCTTAAAAAATATAAGAAATAGCTCCATCAGGCAGAGCTGTTATTCAACGCGCAGTGAAAGAGGCGTTTAACCCCCGCTGCTTGTCCTGTTATTGATCGATGAAACCACGGATTACCATTCGCCCTTTTCATAGGAATAACATCCTTTTAATACACCCTATAAACATGTTAGCGATTCAGGCCATTCAGTCCTCGCCATCTGCACTGAAAAGACGAAAGGAAACAGAAAACATGACAACATTTCTTTTCTGTTGACACAAAGAGCGGTCAGAGGCCCGGGTAGTCATACACTTGGCGTAGTGCAGTGATATGAAATTAACGCTGTTTATGGGTATGCTTGTTGGTTACTCGCAGCAGAAATCGACCGTCTTTATTTATGGGGAATGATGCAGTGCTTGCCTCGGGTCAATGGCGGTTGGCGTTGGATTATTTCTGGAACAGGAAGGGAAAAGTAGGCCTGCACGTTCATCCATAAGGGACGAGTCAGCGTGGCCTTTCATACTTTTTTCACATCTTGACTAGAATGCCATGAAGATATAACATCTATTTTTCTATTTATGGAATATGGTGTGGTGCATGCCTTTAGGTCTTTAGAATAGGGCTACAACACACTTTTCATTAAATGATTGTGTTATATATACAAATGTATCTAAAATAGATGGTTTTCCTCTGTCTTTCTAATATATATATATATATATATATATATATTCCTATTTTCAGTGCCATGTGTCCAAAATGAAGAATTACTTTTTAGAAATCTATATCAGATCTTGCTCAAATTATTCTCTATATGAATTCAAATTTAAATAAAGGAATATAAACACACATACATGGATGGTTTATATCCTATAATCTAGACATTAATTAAACTTTTCTTCCTGATTTTTAAGAGCAAAACAAGTTTGGCACTGAAAAGACCAAGAAAAAAATGGGCTTTACATGGAAACACACAGGGTAGATAATATTTTTCAAAGAAGCTGTGTGTACTTTTGTCTTTTCCCCCCAACTGTTCTGTAACCAGAGAAACCATAGCCAGCTCAAACCAACTTTGTCCCTGGCAGGATGAAACCAGTTGTATTCCGCCACTGCAGTTTTCCGATGTTCAGCTACTGGCCCTGCTTACTCCATTTAATAAAAATAAAAAAAATACTAACCTTTTCCTTCCCAGTGTTACAGGTATGGTACGCAGCTGCCTGCAATGATGTCTATCTCTGTATTACTGCACTGATCTCTTGCGCTAACTATGATTGTTTCTACCATGTATTTATGTACATCTTGTAAGTGGCTCTGGATAAGAGCGTCTGCTAAATGCTTAAAATGTAAATGTAAATGTGGCACAGCCGTGGCTGGAACCTGTGACAATGGGCCCCAGCCTGTCCTTGAATGCCTTGATGAACGGAGCTGCTCAGAATTGTGAATATAGTCCCGTAGCTCAGTTGGTAGAGCATGGCACTGGCAATGCCAAGGTTGTGGGTTCAATCCCATGGGAGTACATGTCCGTCATTGAGATGGGACGGTAAAAACCGAGGTCCTGACTCTCTGCGGTCATAAAAGATCCCATGGCGCTTTTTGAAGAAGTAGGGTGTTAACCTGGTCACCTGGCCAAATTCCCAACCAAGACAATATATATACATGGAATTAATTAATTCCCTCCCTCCTCAACTCTCCACTGTGTATCTGATGTGTAGTGAGCTTGTACTGGCTCACTACTGGCTGGCCGGTGCTGCACATTGGTGGTGGTTGAGGTGAGTTGCTCCTATCATTGTAAGCGCCCTGGAAAAAAAAAGCGCTATATAAATCTAATATCCATTCATTCATAATAGTGATCATTTGGGGGGGATTATTATGGCCTGGGAAGTGGGTAACCCAGAGGGAATGAAAGAGAATATGGGGTGTAAAGAATTAAGGCCTTTATCAGGAGTTTAATGCTGAGGTTGAAGCCTGCTACAGAAAGAATCATATCAGTCTGCGACTCACAGTGGCTGTTCACACACCCGGTGCCTTCTGTTAAACGAGAGGTTCCCTCCATCTCTTTCTCTCTGTCACTCTCTCTCTCTCCCTCTTTCTCTTTCTCCATCATTCTCTCGTCACCTTTCTCTCTCAATTACTCTCTCCCTCTCGCTGTCTCCCTGTATGGCCTATAATTATAATGACAGTGACTAAACTCGCCTGTGTCTCAAAATTGTGTGACAAATAATTTACACTTTGTAAACCAAGTCACACAATGTATATTTTTAATAACATCATAGGAACTACAGAGAGAAAAGGTAACACATTTCAAAGCTTGACTTTTTTATTCGTATAATGCACACTAGAAAACTGCCTGCCTGTATGCTGCTTGAATAAAAAATGCAACCAGTTCAATAAAGGTAATGATCTCTTTCGCTTTCTCCCTTTTTCTCTCACTCCATAACCTTTTAGCTTTTTGCAGGACTGTAAAGTGTACCGCAGTTCCTTGTCCTGTGTGTGTGAAATGGGTCACAGCAACAGAAAAAGTCAAATGTTCCATGGGAAGAAATACAACCCATAAAATCTTACGTGTGAATGACAAAGAATAGGTTGCAGTGAACACGAAGTAAACTGCCGCTTGTTGTGAGCATCCATATGAACACTAAACATGCATCGCACGTTGGTAAGCCGCCTGAGTTTAAGAGAAAACTCTCTGAATTCAGATCATGTCAGTTGACAACGCAAAAAGCCTCAACATCAGGTAAAGCATGCAAGGCTTCATGTGCAGTGTATTTGCTAATAGCTAAATCTAAAATCTATTTACCAATCACAGAGGAGCTCATTTTATCCATGGCTGTTGTGCTCACAGAGACTAGGCTGTTCAAAAAAATCTGATGCACTCAAGCCTGTACCTTCATCAAGACAGTTTCACAAAGGATCAATGACATGGCATGACAGTTGCCCAGCGGTGGGTTTGGCGTTCGGAAGGAGGACGAATTGTGTTTTCTCATAAAACACCATAGAAGACTCTGTAGTGTCATTCTTCCATGGGCAGGGTACACAAAGTACTGAAAAACAGGGGTGTAAATAATTCAAATCTTTTTGTAGAAAGGACTTCTTAAACAATTTTTTCCCCAAAGCACGTTTATTAGTAAAAAATACATTTTTTCCCCAATTATCTGAGCATACAATATAGCTCATTACCTGTATTGTTTATTTTGAACAACCATTACTCCTCATCGAGGGAGTGAATAATTTGAGTTGACTATTGTAAACCTCCTTGGAACTTTGGCTAGGCACATCCACCAAACCCATACAGGTAACCTGTATTTGTCCCAAGTGTATGCTGTATAAAGTTGATGCTGGTCAATGCAAAATAAACTTTTTTTTGGGGGGGGAAACAGTATATTCTGGCAAGGCTGGTGCTTTATTTGGCAAGCAGTCTATGCATTTGTGAACTGATGAGTTTGTGCTCTTGACCCCAAGACAAGCTTGCATAATGTGCCTCCTTGCTCTTCCACTACATGTTCCCCTTTTATGCCCTTTCCTGTACCAACTCTGGAGCAAAAATGCAATTTGTTATGCTGAGATCCATTTTGGCCCCTTGCTGGCCCATGCTCATCTCCACAAGATGCGTGCCAGTTTCCCCTGACCCCAGAAGACGTCAACACCCCATACCCACACTGTTCAAAGGCAGCCTCGATTGTAGAGAAAGGCAATGTGAAGCCTCAGGCTGAACCAGGGGAAAATGGTGTAAGAGGGCTTGTTAATATAAGGACATGATGCAGCACACCAATCAGATGTTCATTTTGAATTTCTGAACAGAAGATATTGCTTCAAGTCAGTTTCACCATAACAAAATGTGAGAACAGCTATAGTAAATTCTATGGATGAAATCCGTTTGCCATGTAATAGTATTACAGGATTGTCAAATTCACTGCACAATATACAGGCAGCATGTCATTTATTGCAGCAGAAGGTCACATTTCCTAAAGGGTGTACATGGTCACGAGAGAAGTTACACTAAAGTAAATTAAGCTGTGACTCACAGGAAGGGTCCAACGTGCATGACTTAAGTTATAGGCCTCTCAGGCTGGAATTCTTTTGAACCAAATGGCTCATTGTGCTGCCTGGAGTCTGAAAGGTGTATGTTGGACTGAGGTTGAATAGACCCAAGCAGCAAAAACACATCTGGGACTAAAAGTTCAGCGAGACCAAGTGAACACTTACCTGGAAATGAGATGAAACCAGGTTTTAACCTGGACCACATCATACGCCAGTTTAGCACGCTTTATTAGCTCAGGCTCATCCTTAAAAAGTTATGAGATATTGTATCCTAAAATATGTCTTGGAGGAGACAGCACCAATGTGAACGATCGCCCTCATCTCCTCTTCTGTCTACCCCGCTTACATTTCGATCACATCTCTTGGGGGCAACACATACGCGAAGGTTTCAGGGCCTTTATCTCAATGATGGGATTGTCCGTCACTCTTTGAGACTTTGTGCCACCACTGTTCGCACCATCTGCGATTGTCTTGCAGGGAAATTGGGGTCAGCGCATACTGTTGCAGGCATTCGCAAGAAACGATCGATTCTGTGCTTTCCTTTTAACGGCATTCATCTAAGTTGTCTTGACAGTCAATTTACAACTTCATTTGTACAGCAAAATTACTCAGGGGCTACTGGGGCCTGTGGCTAGCAAGACCATAGATGCAGCATTCAGGTCAGATACAGGACTTCCTGTGTTTCCTTTTGTTTTCGCTTTTTAATAAAAGGCAATCATTCAAGACCTCCCATATTCATTATATCATATCAGCATCTTGCACAAACACCTTCTAACCTGTAATTCTCAGGACCAATCAGATGTATTATTATTTTTTCTATTTACCAACACAACATTATTGGTCATATGGGGTTTTGAACCAACTTTATTATTTTTGGAGTTATGAGACACTTTTGAGTACATAGAGCTGAATGAAAATGCTCATAATGCTTCATCAAAAAAAAACCTAAAAGACAAAACATACATACAAGCTTTTTGCACAACACAGACGATATCTGCCTTCTATATCACAATACCGGATTTACTTATGAATCTTAAATGCAGAACTCATTACAGTAGCTCTTCTCCAGCCTTAGGCTGTATATATATATACACACACACACACACACACATGTATATAATTGTTCAATTGGGCTGAGAACCGGATGCCTGAGATGGCCATGACATATGGCTTACATAATTTTCATCAAACCATTCAGTGACCACTCAGGCCCTGTGGATTTGACCCCTCATTTACTGAAGTGTTTCCTTTATTTTGGCAATTACCTGTGTATACACACACACACACACATATGTGTGTAATGTGTAGTGGTGTGACTTTCTTCACACAAGAAAGAAATGCTTTTAAACAAATTTTATCACAATCATTTTAGCTTTACTGCAAGTAAATTAGACATCCTGCATCCCACCCCACCCACCCTATGCATTATTATCCCTTGCATCAATATTTAATGGTAGTTTTAAGTTAAAGTTAACTTTTTGTGCCACAGGATGTGAGATGTATTTTTGTTTCAAGGAGTGAAATGTTAATGTTTTGGGACCATTCTTGGCTCTGATACTCACAGTTAAGTCATTATAGTCTCCATTTACAACATGTTTCTTCCACTCTCATTTGGAAATCAGATGGAGAAATGCTTGTTGAGGGATTTAAACTGCACTGGCCGCCATAAATTACCCATTGGCTTGGTTTTGGAGGGGACCATTGGAAAGGTTTCAAAGATCACGGTGGCCCCGTGCCAAAAACAACCTCAGATTTCAAACATTAAATCAAACCAATATAAACAGGAAGCACTTAAGTCTAATGTTGTGAAGAAGAATGGAGCTTCCAGATGTTTGTGTGCGCGTGTGTATGTATGAGTATGTGTATGTGAATGATACCTGACTGAAACAGGCTGGCAGATATTTATGCTTGTGCGTGTGTGTGTGTGTGTGTGTGTGTGTGTGTGTGTGTATACAGATGGTGAACAAAAAAAAAGAAAACACAACAGTGTTCCTACAGTGAATGGTTCTTGTGGTTCTGTAATGGTGGGGGCGCATTTTCCTGGCATGGTTCGAGTGCACTTATACCCTTAGAATGCAGGGTCGATGTCAATCGTTTCTTGATGGTACTGAGTGATCATCTTCACCCCATGTTAAAACATTAATTTCCAGCAAAGAGGGGTGTCGTTCAAGATTCCAATGCCCCATCCACAGAGCATGGGTAGTCAGCCAGTGGTTTGAGGAGATGACAGTATGAATATTCTGGAACAATGCCCAAGACGTTTTCCACTTCCGTCGACTAAGCGTGAAGTTGATTGACTTTCTCGTGGAAGAGTGGTGTAGTGTGACACTGGTAGACTCTATTCCGCGGTGCACAAATGATAGCTCAGCATCCTATTAAGTGACTTTACATTCATCTGTGTTTGCGTGTGTACGTGATTGTGTTTGCGTGTGTGAATATCTTCCTGAATCAGTGTATGCATGTATGTATGTGTGTGTGAATGTGTGTGTGTGTGTGTATGTGAATTATATATTGCTAAAATATATGTGTGTGCATGCATGCCTGTGTGTATGTATGTGTGTGCATGTTTGTGTGTGGTGTGTGTGTGTGTGTGTGTGTGAATATCTGAAACAGTGGAAGCTGGCAAATATGTATATGTATGGTGTGTATATATGTACAGTATGTGTGTGTGTGCATTTGTGTGGAAGAATTGATCTACAACAAGAGCTATGTGAAATGTTTGCATTTTGTTGTACGCATGCATTAAATGCATTAAATATAACAGAAATGTATACAAGTCAAACGGTTTATGGAAACAACTGCCTGTTTCTGCATGGACAGCTGTCACCGCTTTCCTGAGTTATTCGACTTTTAACACATTTCACATACATTGGAAACATCTCCATTGGTGCATTTTTAATAATATCCTAAAATATCTAGATTAATTAGCATTTCTTTAAAATGTTTCTGTCACCACATAAGACTGATGCTACAGTGCAAGAGAATTCATAATGGATAATGCCAAATATGTGATTAATAGCACTACTGTCAGACAATTACAAACGTCAGTAATAGTATTGGAGAGAAAAAACAACTTCAAAAAAGGAAAACATTGTAAGTTGTTTGCTATAGTTGCCCTGTAATGTGTATATGATTGTGTTGTCAAATCGTAATACATTTCTTTGAAAATCATCAGTCTACCTATCAGAAGTGCACATTAGATTTGGTGAGAAGTAGGGACAGCACATTGTTTATGAATTAGCTGCTTCTACTCAATCTCTGTGTAGCGCAGTTTAAATAATAGGGTCCAGCATTTTTGATGTATTGATTTTTCAGTCTTTATGACAAGACACACACACACACACACACTCACACACACACATTGATGTATAGCAGCCCCTCTGTGTTGAATTAGAGTCTTATTTTAGCCGAGGTTTATTACACACTGTAATTTCTGTAGACTGTATAGACTGTACATGTGTTTGGACAGATTTGAAAAGTCACATTTGGTGTGTACCACTATCAATTTATGACTTTACAAGAGACAGGATTTCTTCCGAACAAATGTATTCTTGTATTGTGTGTACATAACTGACGTCTGTGACTGGTGAGCAAACTAGTTACCACAATAACATACAGCATAACCGTCCTGGAAAAGGTTTTGTCTGGACTTATTAGCCATATTTGTTTCATTAGGTGTGTTCTGGAACACACGCTGAACAGAAGAACACTGTTGCGCAAAGGCGCAAGGGGAGAGTTTTGATTCGGAATGCCCATTGTGTTGAGTCACTATTCAACACCATTAATTTGACCTTGTAAGGAAGAGCCACATATCTTTTCTTCTTATGACATAAGACAACAAAGTGAACTTTAACGTTGCTTACACATTCATAGGATTTATTCCAAGACCAGCTTTTTTACCATTTTAACACCTGATTTTTTTTCCAGTACACTGCATGCAAGGATGAGGTTCACCAAAGGTAGTTACTCTCCAATACTTCAGGGGGCAGCAAAGCTATCACTGTAAACCGTTCTCAACTCCTTGTGCCAAGAAGATAATTAATTACCATTGGAATATCCAAAATTATACTTCATATTTGATTAAATACTTAGCTAGCTAGGATGGCATATGTTGAATATACACAAGTTGATACAGGTAGTGAACAAGAAAATGTTTTTTGATGACAACTGGCTACTCTTGCCCCAGGTTAAAATTTGTACTCTTATCTGCGGTTGCTCGTCTATTTTGCCATGCCCTTCAGATTAATGTACAGACAACAACTCTGTCTCCATGCTGACATCACCTTACACACTGTTGCTTGTGAAACATTAGCAAGTTGGGCTGTCTCAATTACTCGATGAGCTACTCCTTGATGGTAGCCTCTGCTGTGCATATACTTACTGTTCCTCATTTACCCATTTCTTTTGTTCCCTTACTTGTATGTTTATGTTAATGGAATCAAACAAACTGCATTTAGGCAACAGCACAAATGTTGCTGGCTTGGGCTATGGGATATCATCTATTATATATTTATTTCTAATTAAAAAGCTTAGGTTTTCTGACTTACTGGAATTTTTGATCACTGGTTTTTCAGAGTTTCCTGGCTAACTAACTCAGCCATACGTGACCACAGAAAGGTGTGTCTTTCTATGAAAAACTCTTCCTGAATATGCTTGATGCACACTTTGTTTTACTAGAATCAAAGGGCACTCTGAGTTATACTCTGGGTGTACATTTTAGTTCCTGTAAAGCAAGGAAGATACTTACCACTACTTTCAGCATTCTTATGTGCACTTTATAGTAAGTATGCACTAATGCACTTAGTCACTTTAAGGGCATATGCAATTTGATCAAACCAAAATAGACTTTCCCGGATTAATCTGCTACCTTATCCCAATAGTCAGTGTTTCTCCCCATAGTGAGGTACTGTGGAGGAGGTCTCACCAGCCAATGAAAATGTGTTAAAACAGAGGTTCATTTTCAAATGGCATTGACTTCCACCGATGGTCATCAGTAATCAGAATGTTTACTATAGTCAGAATGGGAATTGGAAGATAAACCATGGATAGGTTTTCAGAAGATGGCCTCATGGGACATTTAAATTAGTTTTGTTTTTCACCATATTTCTATATCTGTATCGCGACCTCCTTTTACTCATTCTGTTTTATGTTGTCCTTATTTTGGAAAGCGCTTTGTATGCCATGTAAGAAAAGCACTGTATAAATAAAGCTATTGTTATCATTCATTTATATATATACCGGTATATAGCTTCATTAACTAGTTCTAGTACATATGTATATTCATTATATTGTTCTATGAAGAATTCATTTATTTACTGAGTGATTTATACAGTGATCTTATATAAATTGTCTCTCCCCTCTCCTCCCCTCTCTCTCTCGCCTTGTAGAAATATGACCTTAAACAACCATGAAGTACCTTGTGCCGTGAGAATCTGTGCCGTGACTCTGCGGGGCGTCTGGTGACTCCGCAGGCCGTCTGGTTTTCTTTTCAAAATGACTTTGTGATCAAATATTTATGCAGGACTCTTCTAATAGCCGCGCATCTGACAAAGACCAGAGCGTTACTGAGGGCAAAGAGTGAACGGTCCTCTTCAGAAAGACCACCTGGTTTGACTATCAAATGCACCCCCCAAATGAGGCTGGCAACAGCTGAGGGGTGAATGATAAAAGTACATCTTGTGACCCAGCCTCATCCCTCTGCAGGCTCCGGAGCGCTCAGGAGTACGGTCCTCGATGGGGCGAAATAGTGCCCACGTGCTGCTGCTGCTCCTGCTGAACATGATGCTGCACTGTTTGTGCACCCAGACATTTTGCATCCGTCAGAACAATTGAGCTAATGGGTTTTCTGCGGGGCTCGTACGTTGACAGACGACAGAGAGAGTGGAGGGCTCTCAACTGGGTTGAGATCTGGTGACTAAGACCGCCATGGCATATAGTTTACATCGTTTTCATGCTCATCAAACCATTCAGTGATGACTCGTGCCCTGGGGACGGGGGAATCAGGTTACGGCTTTGTATTTATTGGCATTTACCTTTTCCTCTAAAGCAGCATTTCTCAATCCATTCCTACAGGGCACACTGCCCTGGAAATTAGAATTCTAACCTCTGCTCGCAACCTATCATCTGCATTGGTCATCTGTTAATGACCACTTGAGCATGATTAAGTGGTGGTTGGAATGAAAACATGCAGGGCAGTGTGCCCTGTAGGAATGGATTGAGAAACACTGCTCTAATGGCTTGAATATACCTAAACTAAGCCAGGAAATTGCTCCCCACACCATAACCGAGCCACCAGAAATCTTCACCCTTCCAGTGTTTCCTTTATTTGGGCAGCTACCTATATAAATGTAAATGTATACATGTAGTCTGTCAATTTACTTTAAATATTGTAAACAGAATGCGTGAAGCATTTCTACTTTCTACAGTCCAATAAGAACCATTGTGACTCCTCCTGGACCTCAGTGACAGAGAAGACAGATAGTGTGGATTATCTCCATCGGTCAATCATGATTTTGTCACTACCTGTAGCCTTGCAGGGGTCTGCAATCTTATCCAAGAAGGGCCGGTCTGGGTGCAGGTTTTTGTTCTAGCCCAGCACTAAAACACCTACTTCAACTGATCAAGGTCTTGATTGAAGACGACGATTGGTTTATCAGTTGAATCAGGTGTTGTAGTGCTGGGCTAGAACAAAAGCCTGCACCATACTGACTCTTCTGGGATAAGATTGGACACCCCTGCCTTACTGCCTGTGTGAGTAGCCAGGGGAGGGTTGTGTGAGAGCGGACTCTCTGGCCAGCTGCCATCAAACACCTAGACACTTCCTGCTGGGCCGTGGTCTGTCCACCACTCACTACAGTCTGTCTCCACCAACCTTGGTGAAGCATTTCTCCCAATTTGGAATGCCCAATTGTAGTAATGAAGCTGTGCTCACTGCAACCTCCGCTGTCAATTCGGGGGAAGGTGGACAAGCATGTGCTCTCCTCCAAAACACGTGATGTCAGTCGCCGCTCTTTACACACCGCAGTCTATAAGTTAAGCTTGCACAGACATGAGACGTGCATTTGCAGCTTTACACCGGCAGACTGTGGGTGTCCAATTGACCAGTGGGGGTCACTGGTGTGTGACGTGACACGGACAACCCAGCCAACTGAATCCCTCCCTCCCAGGGTGACACTACCGCCAAATATGTGTCCCGGAGCTGCTGGTCACAGTCGGCAATGACACTGTCTGGAGGGATGAGTAATCTTAAGGCACGAGACAGGATATGTGCAATGATTTGACTGTTATTTTTAATATGGCTGCCTTCTGTACTTTTATCATTGCATCTTGCATGCTTTTCCTTTAATTAGCTTTTTAGCAGTGGTGTGGTTGTGAGATCGGGAACCTTCACGGATGGTATAAAAGCTTACTGTTATTTAAGCCATCACTTCAGAAACGAGTAAACCACACTGTGGCAGCGTTTTAAATATGATCACAGACGTTATCGCAGTGAGCTGTTTTAGCCATATTTTCACTAGATGACTTCATGTTATGAAACTCTCTAGTCCTGAATTTGTGCGTTTTACCTAGATCATTCTAGTAAATTCCACAGGGGTGATGTATGAATTTAGATAATTCTTTACTTGACACCGCAACTGCACATAAGACCTAAGTCATACGGTAATGTAATCTCATTCTCACCCGTTAAATTACTCTGACTGCATCTGCAGGCACTTGTTTCCAGTGGTATATCTGTTTCATAAAAGTCTTAAATGTAAAAAAAAGAAGAGGTTTCGGCTGAATTGATTTGCGAGCTTGCCCTATTTAGCTTGCCCTAAGAAAGCTATGAGAAGAGACACCTCAGCTGCTGCTGGTGTTTAATATGAGAGCGGACTGATCCCCTCCAATAACCGATCCTGGTTCCCAGCTCCACTTTCGCATTTAATTCATGTGCAATCTATGCAAGAAATAACTGAAAAGGAAAATCAAGAAAGAAGAAAATTACGTGAGTCACATCAGTCAAATTGCAGCTAAAAATATGTGTAACGTCACTGTGTTACTGCGTTATTAAATGGGGTGTACTGGCAGGGACAATAAGAAAGAAAACCAAGAAATACACAGTTTAAACCTATTTTCAGTGGAAAAATCCAGAATGAAAAAAGTTATTTCAAGTTGATTTTGAAAATGTTCCCCCTTTTAGCGTAATAGTCAAATTGATTGTGGAGGGCATGTTTATGTCTGCATTTATACAGTATGTCTGTTTATTACAAGTGGTGTTTCATTAATTCGGAAAGCAATACTGTTTTGCTGTCAGGTCTGTCAGTTATAAAGTGAATTGGAGGGAATTGATACATCTCTCTGATACATCTTTACCACAAACACGATCCACACACACCACAACACCTAATAACAACAAGGACCACAATGGAGATAAGTCCTAGTACTTTTCTGTCATCCTTGACATGTCTTTTAAAAATGTACATGTACATCAGGATGTATCCATGTATTGTATTGTAAGTGAAATGTCAACCAAACTAAACTAAACTAAACTAAAACTCTCTGACGTCCTATGACCTGGATGAATTCAACATTCATCTTTCATTTTGACTCACTGTTAACTGCGAGTGTTCTTATTTTCCGCGCCACGGCAACCTTTTTCATTGAAAAAAGTAACACATTTTCGGTAACAATAAATCAAGACAAAGTAAGACAAAGTTAAGGACTAATGCTTCACTTGACTGAATCCAGGCCTACGGTGGCTTAGATGTAGGCCACATTTGACATAGAATGCACCAACAGCTTGTTGAAGTTAGATTCTTTCTCTAAAGTCAAAAGTCAGCCTCTCCCTACGCTGGAATGAGATACCTTCCGCAGTTGGGCCAGCAGCCATTCGGGTCCTTCTGTGGTTCCACGATCTCTCCAGACCTGTATGTATATAAATCACGTAACCTTGATATATCCTGAAAGTGTTTGAACTTGGGCGAGAAGAATGTGCATGTGGCGCTTTGGTTGCTTAAAATATTTTACATACTCGATAGCTTATACACTTGGTTCATATGCAGCTAGTAAATGTGATTCATACTGTGTTTGCTGCACTTCATATTATGCATGTAGAATAACTGCTTTATCCCAGTATATTGAGAAGGTTATCTGCAGTGCAGTGTTCTCAGATTTTAGTTGTACCCGAGCTTCTTGATTATTTTGCCAAATATATGCGTATATAAATCAATAAAATAATTATAGCCTCCTGTAAAATTAATTGTTTTCAGTTATGTAAAACCATACATAATGTAATTATGCATGTGATTACAAATTCATATATAAATCACCCTTTAAGTAGATCATTTGAGTTTTGGGAATTAGCTGTGATTAAAATGCAAAAGGTAATATTACAAATTAGACTGTCAATTAGACTCCTTACTGAAAATCAAGAGATTGGGATTTTGTTAATTTTTTACAAATAATTTTGCATTCTTTGGGATTAAGAAAAACCTCTTAAAGAGATTGCAAAACACATTCAATTTTTTCAATCATTTTTCAGCATACGTGGCTAGATAACTAAAAAGCTGCCTTTTAGCAAGACAATGCCATACCAATATTTTTGTCAATAGCAGTGTTTACACTAGTAGACAGTGTTACTATTGATAGCTATCTTATCTACCAAGTATTCACAGTATTAATTTGAATATGAAGAGTAATATACAGTATGTTCATATGAGAATACGGTTTGTGAAGATAAGATTGATTCCAGGTGCTGGCATGCTCAATGGAAATCTTCTCAATTCTGTAGCACTTCCCTTCGTGTACTCTGTGGAGTGGTTAAGCACCTGGGCTTGCAACCCAGAGGTTGCAGGGTCAAATCATACGGGGGGCTGTATCAATGCTTTATTATCAGTGTGACTATACAGGCCAATGTACAGGCCATAAAAAAGACAGAAGGAGCCTTTTTACAAAAGAAAACAATGTATTTAGACAACTCCTGAACCAGTTACACAAGGGCTCACATATTGCCAAGAACCACATTGAACGACAACAGCTTCACATCTGTGTTTAAATAGCCCAAATTGGTTCAGGCGAACTCATTTAGGCTATTAGCGTTCAGTCAGTCACACCCACACACAATTAAACACAATCACAGTCAGTTGAACAAAATGGTTGATTGAGATCAGCTATGGGTTGATTTTTAAATTAAAGACACAGACAAAGACAGGATCATCCAATTTGACAATTGACAATAACTCAATCACCAGCCATAGATTAAGAGGTTTCACAAATGTAAACATTTGGCAATTCACATTCATAGCCAACAATGTGCATTTTAAAAGATAAGTGAAGGCCCATCCTTCACAATCAGCATTAGTAATTGGACAAGATTCCAAAGTGTTACCAATATAGTTTGCTATTAAATAACATTTATTGCGATAAACAGGGTCTAAGCAGTTAAGGTAAAAATACATTAATGATAAAAACCATTACCAAATTACACTTAATATGTTGTAAATAAACTTGAGTTTGTTTATACTGCACATAGCTTGTTTACCATTCTAGGGCCAACTAATTAATGAGGGAAATGAAAAGTGTTGTAGTCTGTACTCACTGGCCTATGTATACATGGCTAATTCATTAGTCTTCTGTGGTCATTAGCAGGGCAGTGTAAATAAACACAACTTCAGCATCCCACATCTAAAAAAGCACATACAGCTACCTTTCCCCTTCTCTGAATGATCGCTTTCTCTCTCTCTCTCTTGCATTATTAGAGAATTTAAGTATAATGTACTAAAAGATGAACTCATTAATTTTGTAATGATTTTTTAAGCATCAGACATTTGTGAATTTAGCCAACATCAGATTAGTTGGTGTATGCATTAGAGCAAATTTATGACAATTATTTACTAAATGGATTTCTCTTCTGTAATATTAATGGAAGACTTGCTGTGATAAAAAAATGATATAGCCTACCTTCAATACCCTCACAAATACAGGCACACACCATTATTACACATAATCACATGAACACACACACACACACACACATCACACACATCTCTCTCTCTCTCTCTCTCTCTCCCTCTCTCTTTCCCTGGTAGCTACATGAACCTACCTGTCGTGTTCAACCTTTTTCTAGTGTGGAGGAGCAGGTTAGTTTTCCTTTGCCTGTGCCAGCAGCCTCACTGATTGAATCATTTCTGCAAATATTCTAGCCAACATATGGTATGGATTGCTTTTATTCTTTAACCCCTTTGTGCCAAGGCCTAAAAATGTCTATTTCTACTTGTTTTTCACTACTACCACACCAAGCCTAATATCTCCAAAAGCACACATTGCACGCACATGGTGGAGGGCTTGATGTGAAGCA
The DNA here is from genome assembly GCA_029706075.1 of Aldrovandia affinis. Taxonomy (NCBI): domain Eukaryota; kingdom Metazoa; phylum Chordata; class Actinopteri; order Notacanthiformes; family Halosauridae; genus Aldrovandia; species Aldrovandia affinis. The sequence continues at coordinate 4,362,079 of JAINUG010000027.1, read as the reverse complement.
GACAGTTGTCTACCATGAGGTGTCAGCATCTACAAATGTGTCACCTATGAGACTCGGGATCCACTTCATAAGAACATAAAATGTCAAATAAAGACAAAATGATTTACACCCTACGACGATTATCTCCTCTAAAGCAAGATAAATAATTATGCTACCTCAAGGGGTTGTACAAACTAGATGCAAATATCTAAAAGCAATCATATTCTACAGTTTTGTTTCAAGAAACAGGACCCAGGTGTCCTTTGGTGTCCCAAAATCTATCCGAAGTGGTTACATGTTTTTAACCAGTCACATGCCATACTCTATGTGTTTTTCTTTTTACAATAAAATGCCATCTCTTGTACAGATACAAGAGGAAATTGAATTCTAAGATGATTAAAAATGTTTTTGTGTCAGATACTTGTGTATCTAAATGTCCAGAAACCTATCCAAAAGGTTTTATACATATTATAATTCAGCTCTGTTGTGCAAATCTATTCAACCAGGGCCCCGTTAGCCATGATTCTCATGGCGTCGGCACCATACCGCTGGGGGGCTGGCAAAAAGTGGTTAAAACCGATTGGGTGAGGGATGATTCAATCAAGAAAGACTTACAGGATGACTCCATTTGTTTATTATTAGGTGCATGTATTTAATATATGCCTCAGATACTGGTAGTGACCAAAAAAATGGAAACATATCAATGTTGCAACAGTGAAGGGCAGGGGTGGGGCTACACTGTAGTCACAGAGGGGGACCGCCAATCTAGGGGGCAACAAACCAATATTGATGTCAGCAAATGTCGACTGACAGTGCTGATCTTGGAACGCCTCCCTTGTCAAAGGGGAAATCTGTGATGTCATCATTCAGGCCGAGTTGGCAGGGACTGTGTAATATTATTGATTTTATTATATCGGGGGTACAAGCTTTGGTGGTGAAAAAACACAGATCAAAAAAGACACACAAAAGACACCGAAAATTTCCTTGAGAGCTCATTTCCTGTGTTTCTGTGACTTGAGTTAAAATAACCATCCAAAAAGTCCAGAAAATTAATGTAATTTCGTAAATTAAAAATGTAATTTAAATTAAAATAAAATGCTAAAATACTATACAGAATGACATACTATTCAATTCCTACAATTAATTATGACTCAATACCTAATTTGTTTCTTTCCTGAATGAAGTCCATCTCCTGCAAGATTTTAACCTTTGTTGCACTGCACATAGTCCAGTACAAATGTAATATACGATATATGTAATAACGATACATCTATTTGTAGTTATCAACCAGCATAGTATAGAAAGTAAAAAACGTACACAAGCTATCATAGATAACAAGCCTTATGCAGCCGCATGACAAGTTATTGTAACAAGTTTGTTACGGACTGTACGGTTTTATATTTTCGGCTGTCAAAATTTAAAAAAAATAAATCTAACCAGCTAGATATTGATTGGTATTATGTAGCTGGTGCTAATTTCTGTATTTTCACTCACTTCAGTTCTGTGGCCTCCCCAATGTTTTAACCGCAAGGGAAAATGGAATGTTCATTTAACACTCACACTATTGTGACTAGATAAACATATGGGAGAAATGAGTGTACATGACTCTCCCTGGAAAAATTTGAGTGTTGGCACTTTTGGGTCTGGCTTAGAAGTGAGAGTGAGACAGGAGCACTCCTCTGCTCTGACACTGAGGCTGGGGTTGCTGACGCTACAGGCTCGCTGCTAGCAGCAATACCTCGCTAGCCTGCGGTGTGGGCTCACAATCAGACACTGTTCAGCCCCTCTGTCACACGATTGCTCACTAAAGTTACCGGTATGTTATGATCACTCATGCTAGCTTGATCATTCTGGGTTCACTGGGATTCCTCCTGGTGTTGTGCTTCCCTTGTGTGGTTGGGAAAAAAGTTGTCAAAGGCACACACGTCAAGGCACCATTATTTTGACACTTTTGCAGTTTCACCTTTAGGTTAAACCCACCAGACTGCTGCTTTTGCTTCTCCTCTTTCAATGCTAGTTCAGTGCTATCTTATTGGCAGTAAGTTTACATAGTATGTGACAGCGCTGTTTCTAACAGCATAGTAACATTTACACAATTTACATAAGCTGAATGTGTTAAATTGCTTAAAATAACAATAGCCTAAAATAAAACTTGGGAAGGAAATATTATGATAAACACCAGGCTCAACACTATTTAAATATAAATAAATGTGTTTTATTGAGGGCACTCTGCACCTGTGGAATGTCTACTTTGACTTTACATTGGCATTTCCATGTTTTCTTCACTACCTGTATATCATGATGTAATAACAATCTTAATGGATTGTCACACAAATGCAATGAGGAAATATGTTTATGGATAACAGAGCATGTAGCTACTTCCAGTGAATGAATGGGGTTGTAATAGAACCATCTGTTTTACATGACCTAGTTACGGCGATATGACATGATTGTGTTATTATATTGTTTCTAATGAATACACCTGATAGATACAGCATGGTGATAATATTCATAAACACTGCTGATGTAAAATGTGTGGATGTGCATGGCAATGGAATATTGTGGAGGCTTATTTTTTGGATCGAAACTCTGATTGCCTTAAGCGAAGCAATCTGATTGCTGATTGCTCTGATTTACTGAGCTTTATAGCGCGTGGATTGGCTGACACAGCAGGACCAGTGAATAGGAAAAGCCATCCAGATCGTTTAAGGATCAGTGATTTTACACAACATTGATCCAAAAAAAAAAAGCCCTGGGAATAGGGAATATTGGCTAAGATACACCACTCCACTCCTGCTTGCATTCTGAGCCTAAATGGGGGTAGTCAAGTCTTGAGTCTGTCTGGGACACAGGGATTGAACAGTTCATGGCAATCAACATTGTGGAAATGTTTGTAACTTAATATCAGTGCCAAGTTGAGCACCCACAAATCTTACATTTTTTCCATGTTAGAAAGTGTGCATCCCCCCTTGCTTTGAAATCTATTAAACCGATTACCCCCAACCCCCTACAAACAGTTTGGCGAGGTGATTTTGGTGATGCTCACCGAACTCTTACGCTTAATTTTGCATTTAATTGTGTGTCAAATGTTGAGGACAAATGTTAAGTCCAGGACAGGTGGTGAGGTGGACAGCTTGAGCACCACAGACCCTCCTCATGAGCGGGAGTGCAGTGATGCAGAACAGAGAAGTGACAGGGCCGAAGTCCTGACTTAGTGTTGTCATTAAAGTTCCGATGCCACTTATTGGAAAAAGTAGGGTGTTGCTTGGTTTCCTGGAGAAATTCTCAACCTGGCTCTCTCAACCTGGTCAACTAATCATTCTCCAGTTTAATTGGCTCAATAAGTCCCTTCTTCTCCACACCAGCTGTTGTGTTGTGTGTTCTGGCACAAAATGGCTGCCGTGCATCTCCCAAGTGGGTGCTACACACTGTAAAGCACTTTGAGACCGTGAAAACTGCTGTATGAGTGGAATCTATATTCTCTTATTATTATTATTATTATTATTATTATTATTATTATGTTAAGCAGCACTGGATTCATGTGTCACTACTCAGCTATCTCACAATACTCTCACCTGCTATTTTCCACTGTTGAAGGTACCTGCTCTGTGTTCTACTGCCAGGTTCCACTGTTGGTGATGTGAGCTCTATGTTCTGTCAGACTAGGCAGTACACTCTGCTGTGCGTATGTATTTTATCAAATACATGTCTCCACTGAAACCATCTATACTATTATACCTACTTATTTTTATAGTCTTTTTTTAAGATGGACCATTGAGTCAAAATAATGTCTTTAGATAAGGGCCAGAGGCCATATTGTGTGGGAATAGGGGGGGACTCTTGTGGAACCACTAAGGCTACAGTCTTGCAATAATGATCTCAGCACATTTACATTTTTAAACTTCTTAAAAGCACAAATGAGCAGGTCGTGCAGAACTCAGACTGTTGTTCTACCTTTACCGTAGCTTTCCACAGACTTTGCCAGCGAATTGGATACAGTAAATCTTACCCTACCCTATCTACTTTACGACATAGAGTTATAAGGAGTTTGAACATTGTAGTCAAGCAATGGAGCGAGAAATAGACTAGAACAGCGATGTTATTTTTTTCCTCACCAAAGGGAGACCTGGCTTTCTATTGATATTACTGCTGGCTCACCAAATAGTGTAGTCAATATCCTAATCCGCTTTGAGTGGGAGGGGGATACAGTCGGAAATCATAAATGTTCTGACCTCATGCGCACTGTGTCATTACCCATAAGTCACTGTTCAGCACAGACCCCTCTCTCTGTCTCTCTCAGAGAGTAAATAACTATATAGCCATCTGCTTTGTACCCTTTCATCTGTGAAACTGTACTTGTTCCTCTTCCTCCCTCGGTTAAACTGCTATTCCAGTTAAGTAGAGTGGCTCCACTCCATGTACTCAACATTTTGTTTGCTTTTCAATTGTTTTTATATTGTACGCCTAAGAGCCGATGGAAGTGTTCCATTATATGTTTGTAATGGGCACGAAAGATTTATTTTATATTCTTCTGTTCTACTCCAATCCTAGGCTGTGAAATGTTCTGTCTAGTCTGAGACTGTATTAGACTCAGTCACTGGCCAGTCACTACAGGGAGAATGCCCCCATAAATCGACTGCCATGCCACCCCCACAAATACTTCTATGGTTAATATAATTACGGATAATGTATAAATGTACAAAATAAAATTACCAAAAAATAACTGTGAAAAAAGGTCAAATATGACCAGACTCATCATCACTGACAGAGGTTAGGACCAATCATTGCAATGACCACAGTCTATTGATGGTGGATGGATTTAGCTTTTTCAGTTGGCAGAGGCAATAGAGCAAACAACTTTGGTACCAGTAGCCGCAGAAAGTAGGTGCTTATGACTTATTCTCAAGAAGCTGAATGAGCTAGTTATCCAGCCAACCAGATAATGTTAACAAGCCGCAGGCTGCTTGATTAGATAGATCGATGGCTAGCTAGCTAATCCACTTGTAGCTAACATGAGCTAACATTCTTATTAAAAGTGAATGGATTTAAACTCAGCAGTTCGTTGGCTACCCAGCTCATGGAGATAGCTAGATAACTAATATTAATAACGTGGGGAACAGCAGTGGTAGTCTGACTGGGTTAGTACCAGACTAGCAATGGATAATCATGTCTGTGTTTACACATTGATTGTTAGGGTTGACACAAATAGCGTATATTGAAATGTTGTGAATCGTTATGTAATTCTGAGTTGCATTCTGTGTCAAGCTGATACTGAATTCAACTTGTTCTGCATTTCCCTTCTATTAGACATTGGGATAACTAACTATTTGTAAAAAATATATGAAGGGCGTGTAGATGTTTTAATTTAGATGCTCACTGCTCAGTCATCTGCATTCAGTGGGATGTAGTTAACTTGTGAGACATCACAGTGGCTGTGGTTATGTCGCAAAGCCCAAGTAAGGTGCACTCTTGTGGCAAGATGATAAAGTAACCTGGTGCCCCCAGCTTCATTCATTAAGTAATAAATTCATTATGAAACCTTTGGTTTAATCAAGATACGCTTACTTTAAAGTGTTACTGACTGTAGCTTTGTATTTGACCAGGCCCTTTCCATTCAATATTATTTGATGGGTCCACCATGACTACTTTGAATTCAGTTATCAGGGCTATAGGTATATGTAACACAAGTCAGGATTAATGTATTAATTTATTTTCTGAACTTGAAGGTGAACATTGTAGCAACCTTATTTTAAGACGATGTTCATTACTGGCTTGAGCCATTTGGTACCGTATTTACCTATTTACATTCAACAGAGAGCACCTTTGCGGGGGGAAACCTCATTCCCCAGCTCTGCTGTCAGGTTTCACGAGGGGCGAGCTTCCAGACAAAATGCATTACAAGAGCAACATATTTCACGTGGCTTTGACTCCACACGTCTGCCTGTGCAAATTCAGGGCAACAGGCCTGAAGTAATGTGCCCAGCACCTACCTTTGGATTATACAGAAATCCAGGGCCCATAAATCCTGCTGACACACTGGGCGAGTTTATCCATTCACAAGGTAAATGGCACCCGTCCAAACACTCTTCCCTAAAGGAGAAAAGGCAGGCTCCGGACAATCCGTCAGGATAGTCTCACTCAAGATGATTATCAGTTATTAATGTTTTGCGGAATTTCTTTGTGTACCTTGTTTTTTGCCCTGTGTGGGCTTTGTCGGATCTGGTATCTGCCATCCACCCTCTCCAATTGTTTTTCATTGAATTTCCATACATCACAAAAGGCTTCAATGCACAATTTGAGCTCATCATTGTTGAATGCTGTGCTTGGGTGAAATACCACATTTCAAATAGCATAAATGAGGTGTACTCCGCTTGTAAGGCATTCTGAGTGTTCAAATAGCAGAGAGGTGCCATCTATTTCAATGTAAGCTGTGAAGTGCAATTGAGTGAAACAGGAGATATGTTATTTGTGCATGTGTGTCTTTATGTGGTTGCGTGTGTGTGTGTGTGTGTGTGTTTGTATGCATGTGTGTGTGTATGTTTGTGTGAGTATGTATGTGAGAGTGTTTGTGTATACGTGTGTGTGTGTGTGTGTGTTTGGGCATGTTTGTGTGAGTGTGTTTGTGTGTGTGAAATATCTGGAAAAGGCATATGAGGGTGTAATAATTGTGCAAACAGTCACAGAGCCGGTGCCATCGATAGAGTGCTGAGGGAAGACATTTATATGAGTAAAGGGGTTCATTTAAACTTCCAAATGTTTTCCAAAGCAATAATATGTTTTAAACCTTGGATCTAAGAACTGTCTATACCCAAACACAAAGTCCTGAACCTTAGATGTTCAATTGAAGAGTCAACATTTCTGCCTTCCTGTCCCTGGTCCATTTCTCACTGTCATCAAATGTTTAATTGGATTTTTGTCATCCTTACGGTGTCATCAGAGTTCATCAATGTAGGATTAACACCTCTCCTGGTCAATGTACCAGAACTGCACATTATTTGACAGCAGCACATAGGACTGCAGCTCATTCTTCTGACATTTTTCTTTCATATTTGTACACCTTTTACTTTAATTAAAATTATTATCTTATCCTTTCATTATTTTGATGGCTGGCTAACACTTTATTAAGCTGGCAGTTGACTTGATATGATAACATCGTTCTATAACTACTAATTTGTAATAGCTATGTACATTTTATTACTAACTGATGTGGAATACAAGATTGCATTTTTTTTTAACTTACACATACTATCCAAATTAACCTGTCCAGCCCATCAAATAAAGTCATTCATTTAGATTTTGAGGTCATGAGAATGTGTTGAATGTGTTCTCACGATTTTGTTGGGTTGAAAACCTTTTCTGTAGCCTTTAAACCGATTTCCTGCAGAAAAAAGTATGTGTAACCTGGAACTATTTTAAATGTAGCTGGAAAGTTGTGGCTTGGGTGTAAAAAAAAAAACAAAGAAACATTGTAAAAACTTTGCCATAACGTTGTTGTTCACAAAAACCTTATTGAAATATTGTAAAACGTTGCAATAACATTTTGTGCTAGCTGGGTAACCCTATACTCTTGACCCTAGCATGCACCATGAACCCCACCCCTTACCTAACTGAAGCTAAACCTAACCCAGTATTCTCACAGCAATGTGCAGTGATAACTACAGTGTAATTATGAAGTTAAATTGCCAGGTTAGTGTAAAGTGTGATTGATGACCACCCTACTCTCTCTGTCTCTCTCGCTCTTTCTCTCTCTCCTGTGTGTCTCAGGGAATTGAGCAAAGGTGATGAGGTGAACCTGTGACGTTTCTGGGCCAGGCGGCTCTGGCTCAATATGGAACAGAGAGACACTCATTTGTCTCAGTTGCTGTCCGACTTGGATCCTATCAGCCATCTCGCCAGAGTTAGTCACAAGGAATTATCCTCTCCTCTCCATGGTGGGCAGGCCCCTCAGAGAGCCTGGGGTGTCAAACTGAACCCAGATGTGCCATGGAGGATATAACTGTGGCTCAGCAGACATAGAGCTAAACTGAGTCTCAAGGATAAACTTCTATTGCTAATCAAACATTTTTGACCATAGGCCAGGGCACCAATGCCAAAGAAGAAGAAAAATACTAAATGTGTTAGTTCTGAAATTAGTACACATTCATAAAAATAATGAATTTTAAAAATCATAAAGAGAGATCAGGGCAGTAGATTGTTTTAGAGGCACTGTCTCTAGAGAGACTTTGTAAGAGGCAGATTTCTACAAAATGTTTTACAGTAGCTCTTGTCTATATTGCTAACTAGCTAACTTGAAGTGGTTGTTCTGCTCGCTTACCTGATTGTAACTGATGATGCTCATTCTGTGGGTCACTTGGCAGGTTGCAGCTCTGGGCAGGGATTGGATAGCAGGCGCATTTCTTGTTTGTCATTCTCATCTTTCATCAACCAACCCAATGCCCGGTCATAATAAAATTGCACATTTTGGGCCAGTGTCAGTGAGGCTGGACATGATGTTTTTTGAGGTGACAGGCAGGGGAGGAGGGTACTTTGCTAACTTTGAGGGCACAGCGTCCACTTTGGCTGTGAGGGTTCTGTTGTTCTGGGGGGCACAATGGAGGGTGGTAAAATTCCTGTCGTGGCATGTCTGTACAATTAAGTAATTTATTCTGCTATGTTTGATAAGGTTCATGGTACACCATGATTGGGCATCTTACTTCACCAGCACATTTGTACTGACTTGTGTGTCTTATTTTAACATCTCGATTTTATTTACATTTTATTTAGTCCTAGGTGTTAGAAAAATATGACAGCTGGTGAAGATGCAATCTTTTTTTATGCTGTCTGGGAAGTCATTAGTATGTCATTTATTACACACAATGATACTGTCAGGGTAGTCATTAGTATGCCATTTATTACATGTTTGTAGCATAATCGCTTCCATGTGACCATCAGAACCAGGACAAAACTATTTATTTATGCGGTTATGTTGAGATAAAAGCATGTTTTAAAAGCATAGTTTTTTAGCATCTTAGATCTAGTGATGACTACCTAGTGATAGTGAAAGTGCATGTTTCATTCTCTTTGTATTTCTTAACATGCCTGATTGTTTCCTTATGGTCCTCGCCATGAAGCAGCACGTTTAATATGGGAACCACGGTGGATGTGTGGAGATTGTATATGAGGATGCCAGTGTGATGATTTATTTGTGATTTGTGAGTGAGTATCTGTTGAGCCTTGTTGGCCATGGTTGTGCATGAGCGCTGTGAAATAATTGTTTGCACGTTGTGTGAAATGTGATTGATTGAAATGAGTGAGATTTAACAGCAGGACATAACGTCTGTTTAGTATAATACAAAAATACTGGAGGCCACAGACAGTGATTGTGTAGCTTTAAAGAGGAAACACCTGTTAACCATATATAACCAACAATGGCATTGCGTCCAATTTCTGTTTCCAAAAGCACAATAAATCTAGATTGTGGGTGTTTGGAACCAGAAAAAATATATTCAGATGTTTTCTACAGTTCAGTGCTGATGGAATCACGGATAAAAAAAAAGTATGATTTTGATTAATTTCACTTTTCTAATGATCATAAACTAAGGGACATCCCAGGTTTCAGGTCAGAAAAACTGTTACCCAACAGTCTGATTTCTGACATTCTGACAGTCTGACAACCTGAACCAAATCATATTTCAGCAACCTATTAATATGAGTGATGGCACCACGCAAAACTGAATACCATCCTTGACATCGGAGTTACTCTCCCATACCTATTGTTACTGAGTAAAGGACTATATAAGTCCTATTAGGCATTAGCATGGAGTAGTAAAATCCTTTATTTGCTATGCTCACTGTATAGCTAAAATGAGAAATGCTACTTCTTTTAAAAAACAATTGAAAATGTTCTTTTTTTACTGTGTTTGGCTGGTACACCTTATTGTGAAGAGTGCTACATAAAAATTAAATGGATTGATTGGATGATTGACACATTATTAGGAAGGGTGTGAATGCATTATTTTTAACCCAGGGCAGGGTCCTGTTCAATATTTAGCATCATACATATTAGCGCCAGCTCAATCAATCAATCAATCAATCATTGTTTTTGTAAAGGGCCATTCACAAGCAAGTTGTCACACAGCAATTTACAGTTGAACACAACACTCAATCTGAACCCTTATAATGTTTAATAGGTTAGTAACAAGATTTTGTAATCAGTACAGTATTTAATCGGGAGACAGTGAAGAGAATCTAGAAGGGGTGTCGTGTGGTAATATGCAGTGATCCTAGTTCATTATCAACACCAGTGAAACCTTGAGCTCCTCGAGAGTCCAATTCAATGTGGTCTGCTAAGGAGCTCCTTCAACTGTTAAAACAAGAAAAAATACTTGCATGCAGAATGAAGCTGAATTAATAGCAATATACTGACTTGTAAAACAGCTGCTAATGTCAGTATAATCAATTCGACTATGTCTAATCTAGATGTTTGGCAGTGAAACAAACGGATTTCCAAAATTCAATTCCAGTGTAGTATTTGGCACCCTGCCATCAGTACCTGGAAATCCAACAGTCTCTCAGATGCACAACAATACCATTCAACAGCAAGATTGGTGTTGAATGGTGTTGTTGTGCATCTGAAAGAGAAAGAGAACCTTCAATTTCAAGAAAAGGGTAGCTATTTAGCCCTTTATTTCACTTTTGTTTTTAAAAGTTCCACCATTAAAGTTGTTTGGCCTGTTACTTCACTGTTGTACTTAAAGGGATATTCTAAAAGTTGCCAGATTGCCTTTCAAAATGTGTTTTCACAGACAGTTAGTTACACAGTCGCCAGGGTCAGACACAACTGCATTGTTGGGGGGGGACTTGATTCATTAATAGCTCAATAAAAGTTCTAAGCACATTCAGTTGTAATGGATACATGGTCAAATTCTAGCTAATCCTCTGAGCATTTAAAATGGTAGCTACATAAAAATTGGGAACTCTGGGGGGGAGAGGGCAAGCATAGAGACCAGACCCCCTTAGTTGAATGAAATCTAGCAAAGTTGTGAAAGCCTGGCGACATATCTGGTGACATTGGTATGGTGGCATTGGAAGAACTGGACAGCGTACTCGGTTTTTAAAACTCTGCATGAAGATTTTACTTTCCACAACAGCTGACAGAAGTATCACAGAATCAGTCCTTTGGTACTAGCAGAGACCCATTTTGCTCATCTCAGTGATTTCCTCAGTGTTCCAGACACAGACCATTCAGCACCACCATCTTCTAGCCTCTTAATCCTATGAGACGGGCACATGTTATGTATATAGGCCATTTTATATGGGCTAAAGCTGATATGTTTTCCTGGTGGATGGAACTGCCCTTTGCACATTAGGATGTGTTCAGTCACAGAGCTAGCTACAGACTTGGGCTAAGTCAAGGGGGTTAGTCAGTTGTTAGACAGATAATTAATCTCAGCCATTAGAGCAGAAGCTATCTTGGATCTTTTGAAGTGTCCTATCAGAAGATTTTCAAAAACTAAAAATAGAGTACAGGAGGGACAAGTCCAGGCTAGATGCAGTACTGGATGCTCTTTAGATTAGGATATGACGAGCCTAGACGCGCTAAACAGCCTGTTCTCGTCATTATGTATTCTTATGTTCTTCTTAAGTGGGGAAGGGGGTCATTACTGAAAAGCAGGCTTACTTAAATTTAGTAGAAGTATAGAAGCATATGTTTATTCTATTTCATTACTGACCTGTATATATTTATACATCTCTATGTCATGCATACACCATTGATTACTGCCTGAGGAGGGTCATGTCAGTAGAGCTGCACTGCTGCAGACTATGCTCAGTGCAAGCAGCTATAGCCTTTGATTGTTCATTGGCTGTCTGTTTGGAGACATGTCACACACTAGTACTACATAATAATAAACAGATGGTACCTTTATTTAACATAATACAGATTGCTTGCCTTTTTGTGTGGCTTATGCCTGCATGTCATTTGCTCATTAACAAATATCTCCACCATTTTGTTTGCCCTACATACAAAAATCAGGCCAGCAGGGTCACTCACCACCTTTTCTTGCTTTTCTGTACTGTAGCCTTTTAGACAGCACCTAGGGGTCCTTCAGGGTGGTGCAACTGGTAAAGGCACTTGGATGGAGTGCAGGTTGTCCACTGAGGTTGGGGTTTGATTTGCAGGCTGCACCAGCCTGGGCTCTGACCGGGAGTTCCGTTCAGGGGCGGCGATTGGCTGTCCATCCCAGAGGGAGGGGAGAGGGAAGAGAAGAGCTCGCCACAGGCACGGAAAGCATCTCTGGACATATCGGAATCATGGTTGGCGCTTGGGCAAGTGCAGTCTCAAAGGAGGCGGTTCATCACCCCTGCCAACGCGGGTCCCAAAGTAGTGTCTGGTCCTGTAGCTGCATGTGGCGGGTTTGTTGAAGGGGGATAGTTGTATCAATAGAGGGTACAACTGACCATCAAATTTGGAGGAAAAAAAAACAAACAAAAAAAGCCTGCACCTACCTAGGGTTACGCCATTCTCATCTGCCAGTTTAACTAAGTTTAAAACTGTGTTGTGAATCTAGTCTCATGCCTTTGTGTTGATAGGCTGACATCTGACCATAGTGATAACAAGGGCAGAGATCAGGAAATGGCCCCAGTCCAAATGCTGAATTGAATGTGGGCATGTAAATGAGTGGTGGTCATGGAAACTGAAGTTAATCTGGACTACCTAGAATTATTTTTGTCAGAAATCCTCAAACAACAATTAATCCACAATGAACCCATAAGCAATGTCAGAATATGAGGTTTACCATGTTTGTTTTAGACACAGTGAAATATTTTAATATGATTTAGATTTACCAAGTTATTCCACATAAAGACAAGATCCCCATTTTTTCATGGTATTTTAATGGGTGTTTTAATTAGTCAACATGCATTCCGCCATTGGCGATATTCATGATTTTTTCAACAAATGGTTGATCGCTTCAACTAAAGTGCCATTATCACTGCACACAATAACACAGCAACTGAGGAAATGTGCTTCAGGTTTACAGTCCTGTTTCCCAATAATGACTGAATTTTATTCTGAATGGAGCACAAAGCACAAATAATTGATGTTGTTTGGACATGTTTCCCAAAACACATTGTACAGAAGGTCTGTGGGATTGTGTCTATAACTGAGTCGTTAATGGAGCTGCTCCATCCATTTGAGATTAAGGGCCCTATTCAGAGTTGAGTTAATATAATAATAACATATGCCATTTAGCAGATGGTTTTATCCAAAGCGACTTACAGTAGTGAATGCATACACAGTATGCATGGATAAGAGCGTCTGCTAAATGCTTAAAATGTAAAATGTAAAATGCCAGTAGATGTGGTCCCAATGACTAACCCACAACCTAAGCATTGTCAGTGCCATGCTCTACCTACTGAGGCGCACAGAACCAGTTAGGCATGCTATCAACGCAGAGATAAGTTGAAAACTACGCACATCACCTGTCTGTTCATATTCAGATGTTGGACTTATTTGTGGAATGAAGCGCCCTGTGGCAAGTTTAGGTGTCAAGGGAGGGGTTTTCTCAAAATAGAGGTGTGTCTGAATATGGTCCCCATTCTGACTTTGACTTAGGTTAAACTGTGTTTGCTCCAGAAAAAAGGTTGAATAAGTAGTGTGCCACTACCTGGCCATTGCTTGTATTGTATATTGCATATAACTGTTTGCTCTTGGTTGGTTTTAGGTTTACTTGGGTGTGCAGGCCTCTGTACTTCAGTAGCTTCTGTTCATCCAAACATGAATATGTGTGTGTGTGTGTGTATGTGTTTTGTAATTATTTCTAAAATCATCATCCGCCTTATATTGTGGAGCATCATATATCATGTTAGATATTGCGCACAGAACAGGGTAGTAGTAGTCAGCGCCTTAGTAAGGTTGGCTGGATTACAAAGTTACAAATGAAACAAGTGAAAAAGCTGAAAATATTTGCACCCCAAAAACACAAGAATGAACTTTAAACAGACGATTAAATATTGCTATCTGCAACTCGGCTGTTTGAACTTCACTCTCCTATTTTTGGAGTGCAAGATATGGCACAGACAGACAGACACACACACACACACACACAGACACATACACACAGTTCTCAATCCCAACATAGCAACCAAAAAACTAAAGAAGAAAATAAATCATGAGATATCCTCGTATTTCTTTCTTTTCTCTCTCTGTTGCTGCCTCTCTAACTGAACCCACAGCATTTCCTTGAGACTCTTTCCGCTGTTAGTAATCAGCTGGCTCAGCCTCTGCGGTGGAGAAGATGCGTTGCTGCCAAACCAATTTAGTCCGATCAGGCCTCTGAGGCATCCTGACAGGCTCGCTGGTTGCACTGTCAGCGTCTGAACTCATCGTCTGGTCCGCAGCTGTTTTCCCCTTAAAGAAATGTAAAGGAATGGGATCCTAAAGAAGATGGTATCAGCATGTGATATAGGGTGACAACAATGGACAAGCAGTCCAAATGCAGGACAGGCAGGATGAATTTGGGGGAAATTGCGGGACGGGAAAGGAATGGTGAGATAATGAATGGTGTTGCTGATGATACTGTTGGGAGGGTGGGGGGGCGGTGGAGCGGGCTGACTGTTGAGCTGGGGGTGGTCATATCTGTATTTTACGTCCATATTTTAAAGGTTTAGGGTGTGTAATTTCCTTCAAGTGTGGTACCAATCAAAATAATGAAACAAGAAATATGAAGAGACGTTGAGCAGAGATTATCCCTTATGTTAGTATTTTATTAAAATGCGGGACCATGTCCGTCAATGCATTGACAACGAATCAAAATGCAGGACTGTCCAGCACAATGTGGGACATATGGACAAATGCGATATCCTGCCCCAGAGCCATCAGCAACTGGACTCTGCTAGACCAGACCTAATCTAACACATGCTGGGAACTCAACACGGAATCAATTATGAATGTGACCTGACCCTATTTTGTAACGAGTAACAATTACATCATTTTCAACTTGCGTTGAAGGCTTGCCAAGTGTTGCAGGGAGTTGCAAGGTCTTGCGTTATTATATTTGTTATTTTTTGATCGATTTCTGTTTCTGTAGTTTATTGGGAAGAGGTGTTGGAAATGTGCCTTTGGCTATAAACACATAACGCAATGCATAAGATGCTTGTTTTTTAACATTGTTACAATGCTTTTTGCAATGTCCCTTAATAAATTACTGGTACAAATGGATTTGCCATTATTTACCAGACAATTCACAGAAGTGTCTGATTAGATTTACAATTGCACATCAAGTAAAGCAGGCATCCATGCTCTATGGTAATTATACTACAAATGAGAATACTGTATTGTTTGTTCCTAAAGTAAATTTCTCCCAGTGAAGTGAAGAGAGTTCCTCACATTACACCGCACAATGAACAGCAAATAGCAGAAAGCCACTTAAAGAGTCTGGAATGTTATTCCCAGTTTGATTGTTTTTATTCATGTTTTTATTCAGCTAGTCCAATTTACCATAGAGCTAGCCTAGTGAAAAGGAGAAATACCCAATTAAGAGGAACCAAAACCCCACGAGAGCTGGAACTTGAGAATTGTGATTAAAATGCAGCTCCTAGAGGACTTGCGTTGAAATTCCAGAGTAAGGAGTAAGGAATCGACTTTCCCCTTAATTAAAGTTTACGGCGCTGCAATAACGTGAATGTTTGGGGAATTTCTCCCTGATCAATTATCAAAAAAACCTCAACGGCAAGCAAAGGCCGTCTTTTCCAGAGGGCCTTCTCTGCATGTAAACGAAGTGGCGGAAAATATTCCACGTCAATGACCTTCTTTTTTTTATTCATTCACTGCTCGCCCATTTTACTGCACTCAAAATACGCTTCCCCTCAGGAACGAACAGGATCTGAATAAGAGAATAAAAAGTAAAAAAAGAAGAAGAAATCCCCGCTGAGGTCTCTACTCCACATTGTGATTCAGTGTCTTAAAAGGGACTGGACTTCAGACTTTTTTTGTTGGTTTCGTGCTGAGCTTAACCAGGACCCTCTCCTAAGAGCAGATTAAAGAGCAGTCCCCGACAGAGCTGCCTTTATCTAAGCAGCTAAGTCAGTTCTTGCTGCCTGCTTGAGCGCCTGGTGCACGTTTGCTGTGATGATGGAATAATCTGGCATTAAAGTATTCATTTTCAGAAAGGCTGTGTAAATAGGATGCCGCCTTTCGGGCTGCTCTGAGGAATAAGCACTGCAAAGCAGAAGACTGTGATCTCTGGGAACAGACGGTCTTGATGCACATTCAGCTCTTATTTTTACACAGGGGTAAGAGCTCGCTGATCTCAGGGTGAGGCTCACCACTGCATTCTGCTGTGGTGAGATTTTTTCTCCCTATTTTTCTGCTAAATTGGTGGCCAATTGTACCCTCTATTGATTAAACTATCCCCCCCATGAGCTTGCCGCCTGAAACTACTGGACCAGCCCCAACTCTGGGACCGGCAGTGACAAAACGCTGAAACGTCTCCTTCGAGAACTCGCCAAACCGTCGACTGTGATTCCGGTGAGCTCATGCCAGCTTCCCTCTCCCCTTCCCGTGGGAATCACATGAATTTCACACATGAAATGTCCAAAAGTCATGTGATTCTTTCGTAAGGGTCTCTACCATCAAAGCTGAAATGTTCCAGTTTGACAAATCTTATGCATATTCATGAATTGGCATGCCCATTTACAGCACTGGTAGAGATGGATATTTTTTTGTTGGGCACCCCTCTTCATGAATATTCATAAACTATTTCAGTGCTGGAAACTCATAGAGTAAGGAAGGTACAGAGGACACAGGGGTTGGCCATCTAGTTATTATAGACGATACGTGACAATGCCTTCTCTGTATAGTAATGCAGTCTTCATCAGTGAGATTCCACAACCATTCCCTCTTAAACGGACACACTTCATGAATTTACTTAATCTGTACATATCAATATGTGTATCATGCCTTCTATAAGCCCTTCTATTTGTTAAAGCCTAGACTGTGAGTTTTTCTCATCAGGCATATCAGTGGAGTCCTCCATTACAGTCACCTTGCTACAAACAGTTGTCGAGGAAGCGATATGGACAGGTTTCACCAAGACATGTGTCACCAGAGGTTCAAAATGTTTGATCTGCACAGTATGGCTTTCAATTTAAAATGTTAAATTTCTTATTTGGCAAGACTTACAGGAGTGCATTAACATGGCTAGAGACTATAGCTAGAGCTTTCGAACAGTAAGCTACAGTCTAATAATTTTTGCAAAAGTTTGTGCCACAAAACCTGTAATACAAAGGGGAGAGAAAGGTTCTTTATATTATATATTTTTTTAATTGAGGTGAAGTAAGAAAAGGTGAGTTCTCAGTTTTTGGGGAAGATGGCTAGAGATTCTGCCATCCTGGCTGAGTGGGGAAGGTCATTCCACCATCTAGAGACAAGGGCAGAGAAGAGGTGGAGCTGCGAGGAGCAGCTACCGGGTGTATGGAGAGATAGGACAGCCAGCTGGCCAGAGGAGGCTGATCGGAGAGACATGGATAGGGTGTAGGGTGTGAGTAGTGACTGAATGTAGGAGGGCCTCATGGCCGGTACACCATCACCAATGACTTGAACAGAATTTCCTGACAGAATTTCCCTCTCTCTCTGTCTCCAGTCATAGCAGTTTGACTATGAGGCTGCCTCCCAGTCTTGGGCCTCGTGGTGTATGAGTGGATGCTGGGCCTACAGCGCAGCGATATATTACTGCAGTAAGCAGGCAGCCGTTTCTCCCAGCATTGTCCCCTTAGACATTTTGCACTGCGTCGTATTAATGGAAGGGCAGATAGCCGCAATGTTGAAACAAATTTGTAAATCTGAGTAGCATTCAAAATATCCTTGGTAGATCCATTAACTGAGGCAAGGTTTTCTATAGACAAAGTGCTGAAAAGTTTATCTTCCATTGAACTCTTATTCAACAAGTTCCAAAAAAATGATTTTCTCTTTTCTTTTCAGGTTCAGGATGACTCACGGCTGGAACTGATTAGACAATGCTTAGATGAAATAAGAAAGAAAAGTAGCTATACAATATGAATCTAACATGCATACAGCATTCTCAAGAAAAACCCCAGAACAAACTACTGTCCAAACAGAAATAGTGAAAGTCAAGGTAATTTAATGAATAAAAGGTAGAAGAAAATCTTCACTTCAACTCTCAATGCCATTATTTAAAACAATAGCTGATTTTATACTCTTCTGTCGGGCAAGTGAGAATTTAATAGAAATGTCATTCAATAAACGTTTTCTGAATCCAGTAGCCTTAACAGTCAAATACAGTTTTAGGTTCAGCACTCTGAATACTGAACACAAGTGGTATTAAGTGTTAACCCCTCACGTTTCCTACAAATGATCATCAAACCATTCAGTGACCACTTGTGCCCTGTGGACCGGGGCATTGTCATCCTGGAAGAGACCACTCCCTTCAGGAAAGAAATGCTTTGCCATAGGATGAAGATGATTACTTTGGCTTTGTATTTTTTGGCATTTACCTTGCTTTATAAGATTTAGTGGACCTAAACCATGCCAGGAAAATGCAACCCACACAATAAAAGAGCTGCCAGAACCATTTGTTTCCTTTATATTGGCAGTTACCTGTATATATGTGATCATATGTGAATGCCTGTGAAGTAAATGTGATGAATTGTGACAATATGTGGTGCACATGTGGAAATGTGTGTGATCATGTGTGAAATGTGAATCACATATAAAATGTCAAAAATACGTTCAGAATTAATCCATAAGGGGAAAAAAAAAGTTGTCTACATTTACAGCAAAAGCGATATGTATGCCTTTTGCTTTCCGGCCTCCAACTTGCACAATGCATAGTGGAACACTGAGACAGACTGAGATCCAGAATGAGCCAGGAAAATTCATAAATACTTCACATTGTTCATACATTCCAACTATTGCAGGAAGAAAAAAACAATTTGCATCTAGGCCACTAAATGCAGTCACCTGGATACAGACGCACAAAGAAAAGAAAAAAAAAGTAATAAGACGTATGCTGTCAGACCGACTGTCTGGCTTTTGAAGAAGTGCCTTTAAGTGCAGGATTCACTCGTCGTGCCTAATTCTAATCTCCGAAAACCTCTCTGTTGTGAAGACATCAGGCGGGCATTGTTTCGCACACCCCCCGCGCCGTCTCTCTCTCCTGGTTGGATGAAGGAGTCCCGCTGAGCCCATCTCGGAAGCCGGCTAGCTGCGCGCGCAGACTAGACAGCGGCTTGTTTTTATCACCTCTACGTGAACCTGTTCAGGACTCGTGATCATGACACCGCGGCCCCACGCCCGAAACGGCCCCATTCTTCATCTCAATCCGCTGACCGGCCCCTAACCCCACTATGCAAGTAAAAGGGCTTTTTGCAGCTAATTATCTCCACCGCCCTCGCTTACCGATCCCGAATCCCGAGAGATGAGCGATGGTCCCGCCAGGAGCTGGCTCACGCTGAGACGATGTTTGTCAGCCGGCTTTTAAAAATAAAAAAAAGCGCGTCGGGACATCCTATTTCAAGCCGGAAGTTTGGCTGTGAACCGTATTAGTTTAAGAAGGAGTTTAAGGAAAACTGGGACACGGGAGTAAAGGCGTAGAAATGGGGGCACAAGGTTACGAGGGGCACTGTTGAAATGGGAAACCAAGCAACACAGCGACTGTGAATATCGTAACCCAGTGTGGAGCTTTATACATCTGCCAATCATGGCATCCTCTTTAACAAAATGGACTCATCCTCTCCTTCAAGCATATTAAAATAATCATTTTTTATGATGAATAATGTAGATATTCATGCTTTATTAAGCATTTATAACTGAGCCTTATTACAAAGTATTACCCACATTCCTCTAGATATCATGACCCCTTGGCAGCAGCTTTTATAATGATGTCTTCCTTTAGTTTCAGTTACTGCTCGAAGGTACTCATTTCATTGTTAGGGTATTTTTATGATCTCCAGAAGCATAAAGTAGGTAACCCTCACATCAATAAAGACATACTAATAGGCTTTCTGCTGGATTTGAAAAGAACCACTCTTTAATTATTAATTTAGCTGCTGATGTTGAATAAAAAGTTCAGTCTACAAAGTGCAAAAGTGCAATTGAATGATTTCATATATCCATGTCTACCAAGCTGTTGACCACACGTGACTGGCTCTGGCAGAATTAGACACATCATTTAAAAATATATTTTATGAAAGTATGGAGTTTTAGTTTTAAAATTTGGTAACATTTGTTGAAATCATCCAAATTTTGGACAAAGTTATGCTACTTTGCAAGGGGAAAAAAGGGCAAGGGACTCCACTTTTGAAAGAAAAACAAATTCAGTTCCAGGCAGGGATTTTCCTCACTTATCTATCTAAAGTCCAGAGCAATCATATATTTATAATAAATTAAAAATAATAATACATAATAAACCATCTAGCCATTTAGTAGACCATTTGAATTAAAACCAATTGATACAGGGCAAGGCAGCAGAGGTGAGTGTAGTTTTTTTCATACTTAAGATTTCCTTTCAAGCATTCACTACCACAGTGTATTCTCCCAAGAAAGGTTTTATTTTTCTTGTGGGAAGTGTGTCTTTTGTTGCTATAGAAATTGAAAATACATTTTGAAAAATGGAGAAAAAGAAAAGCTTAATGGAAAAGTTAAAACTCTGAAAAGTTAAAGCAAATGTATATTGTTTTGCATTTGCATTAGTTTCTTTGCTGATTTCTGCAGCTATTAAGTTGACCCAATGCTTAATTTTAATTGATTCCGGTTCTCTGGGACGGGAATGGAGATGACGCCCGCTGACCTGGCAGAGGCTCTTCCTGCAGTTTTATTAATGAGGGTGTGAATCTTGCACATACCATTAAGAGAAAACATTTCCTGTGCTGTGTGCGGAGCCTAGAATATGCATGGAAAATCATCACCCTTTGAAGCCAAGTTTCTTTCCTCATTACCATTCGTACCAAACTGTGGTATTTCATTCACACATGCCAGACAATTATGAGGAAGAGTAAATTATAGCTCTGGGTGCATAAATTAATATACAGGGAGCCTGTATGATGACCTGGAAATATAATTTTCGGGGGCGGTTGACTGGCGTATCCAGCTTAAGTGTGAGCCCTTGGTGCAATGATGAATCAAGCAAATCAATCAAATCTATTTGTATAGCACTTTTTACTAAATGCATTGTCACAGAACGCTTAACAAAAGAGAATCTAGACAACATCCACCCAACCCCCCAACCCTCCCCATCTTCACCCCCCCAAACCTAAGGTGACAGTGACAAAAGTCCTCTTCTGGCCGACACCAATGTCAACGACATTGACATTGACAACGACTAATGGTTTGGAATCTAATCTTATCCATGCCAGTGCCTGGCTGCCACATTGGGTGAGGTTTGGTCTTTGTCTTGGTCCATCTTCACCCCCCCAAACCTAAGGTGACAGTGACAAAAGTCCTCTTCTGGCCGACACCAATGTCAACGACATTGACATTGACAACGACGAATGGTTTGGAATCTAATCTTATCCATGCCAGTGCCTGGCTGCCACATTGGGTGAGGTTTGGTCTTTGTATGCTGTAGTTTAGGTCCCCTTAACGGTTGCAAACTGTAACACACATGGGGGATTCTTGTCAGAGACAAAGAAGAGACTGACCGATTGTCTAGAAACAATTTGGAGGCCGGCAGGAGACCGGACTCCAGGAGATAAGCCTGGGGAGGTGCCATGAAGAGCATACGGCCGATCCGCAGGGAACAATACCCACTGTGCCACGATGCGCCACGACGGCGACACATCTGCATGCCAGCCACATCAGGAAGGGGACGCCGACCACGGAACAGACCTCTCTCCTGTACAACCACTCGAAGGAAGGAGACTTCAATCACGGGACACACCCTCACCTGCACGATCAATCAACGGTTGGTCGCCAATGTGACGGAGTGAGACTCATGTGCGGTAGTGGGATAACTTAACTTTGTGTCTCTGACAACAATCCGAACTCCAAACTGCCAGTTGCCTTAACCCTTTCCTACTCAAGTGGAATGCTCCATTTCTTAACGTAACATGACCTGTCAGTTTGCTAGTATCAAATCATATATATTTAAAAATGATGCATCTTCTGAAAAATAGTAATTTCAACTGATATGCCATACAATAGTACAAATCAAAAAACCTTTAATAAGGCAGGGGAATCAGAATAGAAATACCTTTCACTGTGTAAGAGTTACAGGCTTTTTAGTGACTGATGGTGTTTTTCCAAAATTCTATGTATGGAATGTTCTGTGGTCAGACACTTATTCTTATGTATGAACAAACACCTAAATGTATCTAGCTAGTAGGATGCATTTACAGATGGGTTGTAATGTTAGTCAAAAGAGCAATCCACAGCTAGAGCTAGCCTATGTATCTAACCAGCTAATCTAAATAGCTAGCTGTTTAGTAAGTTTTACCTCTGATACCCAATTACAAAGTGCATATTAGTCATCAAATATAGATAACGTTAAAAAAACAGATACCTTGCAGCACTTATTTTTGGGCGACTGACTCATCAGGTGCACCTTGAATGCTAACATTAGCTTGCTAGCAAGCTAAAGCTTGACATCAAGCTAGGTATCGAACATTGTCTGAGAAGATTGTAGATTTGTGCATTTTGTACCTTTATGATTCCTAATCATACATATTGTAGCGAGCATGCGTGGTGGGGTGCATCAAGAAGACAAACGGAATCTGCAGCAGTTTAAATATGGCTACGTGAATAGCCGCTTTAATGAAAAAATGGTGAATGTATTAAAGATACATTTAAGTTACAACCATCTGAAACATGTTTCCGATAATAGAATGGTCGGGCTGGAAAGGGTTAGAAAGGGGTGAAGGTCAACACTTACATCAGCTTCATTAAAGCCATGTCAACAACAGGACATGCACCTACAACACACAATCTCTCCATTGATCTTCATACAATCCATATTAGTGATATTAAACATTAATCTCCTTTCTATTGCGAACAGAGGCAGATTTAACCCCTCAAGCCTTCCCCCTTCTCAGCACGCTTAGCACAGTAGCAGCAGTGCAGATTAATTGATTGCGCCTCTGTTTCCGAGCCTCAGTGGTACAGAGCTGAATAGGCAGAAAGGTTGATCACAGCTGACACGCCGTTCCTAGGGAAGGTTATCAAGGCAGGGGAGAAACAAAGGAATCTCCCTCTGGATCTTTCTCTTTTTCCGCCCTCTTTTCTTGCTTTATCTCTTTTTTTTTCTCAATAACAAACACTTTCCACAGCTCATCCCCTTGATTCCTCGCACTGCTTGCCTGCCAGCCTATGAACCCTTATTACAATTCCAGCTGTCTGCACTCGCAATTGTTTCAGGACATAATGGCTTGGGTCTTACATGACCTCTCAAGTACTGTACAAAGAAATGCCATTGTTAATCATGTCACAAAACAACAAGGTGGTCATATCTGAGGCTCTTATCACAATGCAGTTGCTTTTATCAAGTGCAATTTTCTGAATTATTGTTAGAGGTCATTTTGAAGAATGTTGAATGATCTCATTGAAAGTGGTATTTTCAGAAACCCATTTGCCTAAACTCCTGAATATATAGATAGATAGGTAGATAGACCTTATTAATTTAAATTAGTTTGTGCACAGACAGCAATACAAATACATAAAAACACATAACATCACACACAAAGAACATTCTTTACATTGACAAAATCCTTATTGCTGAGGGCAGGAATGACCTCCTGAATCTTAAAGTATTGCACTGAGGCACAGTTAGACAACCACTGAAAATACTCTGCTGTTGCATGAATAGGGAAATATTGATGAAGGGGAATTAATTAGCCACCCATTCTCACACACAAAGAACATGGTCCTCTGAGCCTTCTTCCCTATTCTCATTCACACTGTAACCTCAAGGGGATCTAGTGGCCAGGGGAACAGTGACAATAGCGCTTTGATTAACACTAGCACTGGCGGTGATGGATGTTAACACTGGGGCTCGGCTGGGCAAGGGTCACAGGTATCAGGTGGTTACACCCTTGAGCAAAATTGTATTTGTTGTAAACAGAGTCACAAGTAAAAGTCATAATGGCGATGAATGAACATGGAAGTAATTTAATGTTGTATTAAAATTCAACTTATTCATATATATCCATATATATCCATATTCAGTCTGGACACTCATCTTTATTGTGGATATCCAGAACTTCAGTGTTTTTTGGCTAATTTTTTATATTTTTTTATTTATTAGTGTGCGAGAGAGTGTTTTGCAACAATAATACCATGGCTAACTTCTCCATAATTATTGGTGCTTTTAGTCACATATCCCTCTGACCTCAGCACAATCCCACACTTACCACACTCACTCATTCAATTGCTCAACTATCATAGAGACTAATTAGCATAGGCACTCACACGATATAGAACACAAGATGGTTACAGATACAAAATGTACTCCTTCATGGAAGGATATGGACTAACACAGGTTAACTGGTAAGTCCATCCATCCATTGTCTAAGCCGCTTATTCCTGGTCAGGGTAGCCTATCCCAGCATGCGTTCCGGGCGAGAGGCAGGAATACACCCTGGACAGGCCGCCAATCCATCGCAGGGCACACACACCATTCACTCACACACTCATACCTACGGGCAATTTAGACTCTCCAATTAGCCTAACGTGCATGTCTTTGGACTGTGGGAGGAAACCGGAGTACCCGGAGGAAACCCACGCGGACACGGGGAGAACATGCAAACTCTGCACAGAAAGGCCCCCGGCCTGGATTCGAACCCGAGACCTTCTTGCTGTGAAGCGACAGTGCTATCCACTGCACCACCGTGCCGCTTAACTGGTAAGTAAAGACCACATATTCTTACCCTTGACATGAAGCCTTTACTGAACATTATCACTAAAAGAGAGGTCAGCAAGCTTCTAATACCAGGGGTGTTTCAGTGTCCTGAGTGTTGCTTGAACCTTGTTGTTAAAGAAATATTGATGCAATCTGATCAGATGATGTTTATTCCTCGCTGTATACCTCCGAGCCTTTGAATGGCATCCAGTAGTTCCAGAGTGCAGGCATGGCTAATCATTTCCTGCTATATGTGCAATAAAACATTCTCTACGGAAATATAACCTCGAAGGAAAATGCGTTAAAAATCACTCCTGTTTGATTTGTTCGTGGTGTATTTGAATCTGTGGGGTCGTGGATATGGATAGGGAATTATTGGGCAGTCCTTTCACTTTTTATACTGTTAAACATTGGCTGGCCCATTGTTGTGACACACAAGGGTCCTCTTATGTTAAAATCATTCTTTTGTGTCCAGATCTGTAGTTTGTGAAAAATCCCTTAGGTTGGCTCTCATGGTTTTTTACCATTTAACTGGGAAATTACGTTTTGACTCTGTGTTACCCTGTGTATAAAGTCCCTTAAAAACATGTGGAATATACAACACATAGGGTTTGAATTAAACCAATTAGGGTAAATTGGTTTAAATGTTTCCTGCTATTTGTAACCTGTTTGAATGA
This sequence comes from Aldrovandia affinis, assembly GCA_029706075.1. Classification (NCBI taxonomy): domain Eukaryota; kingdom Metazoa; phylum Chordata; class Actinopteri; order Notacanthiformes; family Halosauridae; genus Aldrovandia; species Aldrovandia affinis. Next base: position 4,336,596 of record JAINUG010000027.1, on the reverse strand, counting down.
GTAAATTAGTCTGACAATAAAGTGAGTTATGTCTTTTCTCATTGATGTTTCACCATTAGACATGCTATCCTTGTTTTTTTCTTAAAAAATAGGTCGGCATATTTTCCAGAGATTCATTAGCCTTAATAAACCTGCCGGTGAAACTGCCCTCATGAAGTGCATTTCAGTGGTCCCAGATTGAGCGATGACACAGTATGTGTATTAAAACATAACTGCTGAGGAAATCACAGCTATCACCATCCAGGAATAAAGAAAATAAACTCTATATGGTCCGACTTGACATTAACTGGCCCTTATAGGGCGGTAGTGTAGTATAATGGTTGGGGAGCTCGGCTTGTAACGCTAAGATTGCACATTCAATCCCCAGGTGGGACACTCTGCCGTTCAGCCCTCGGGCAAGGTACTTCATATCCAGCTGTATAAATGGATTGTATGTAAAGAAATGTAAAATATGTAAGTCGCTCTGGATTAGAGCGTCTGCTAAATGCCTGTAATGTTAATATCTGTGTAACTACACTGTAACTACAGACGTTGGTACAATGTAATTACTCTGTATGAATTTGATGGTACATTGTTCTTACAACCATAAAACATTTGTGCAGCTGTATTTTAAGTGTTGTTTTGTTCTGAAGTCAGATAGTACCTGCAGAAAGTCAGAAACATAAGTACTAGCTAACCAATTAATTTTCCTTTTCCACCACAATCATGGTATGGGCTTCAAATATACAACATTCAACATTTAAATGCTGAAATACAGTTTTTACCATTCTTAATAACAGTGGTAACAGCGTGTACATAAACAGTAGTTACATTGTACCTACTTTGGTGTATTTGCACACGTATTAGGGCCACTTCATCTAAAGTATATTTTGTTGTGCTCCTGAATTTCCTTCCAATGACACTGATGCAAAAATAATTTGCTGGAGTTTTTCACAATGAGTTATACCCATGTGTTTCATGTATAAAAAAATGTTCGAGTTATGTTATACTTGTCTTAGTAAACAAATGGATTCATCCTCACATCAATTAATTGCCTTGCTTGAAGAGACGCCCCTCCGTTTCTTCGCTGTGTGCCAAAACAAAAACAAAAAAACACTGAGAGAGATGTGGTGGAAATTATAAGAAGACAAGCAGAGTTGCCATAGCATTCTGGGCCATAAAATAAAAAAAAGATCCTCTCACAGTGTGTCCAGCAGGAACACATAATCCATTCTTCTCCGTTACAATAATTCACTCTGACATAACTTTGGCCACAAGAATCCCATCTCTTCCTTTGGTGAGGGAGCTCTAATTTATGATCCAGGTATGAATGGAGAACAGGACGCTCCTGCAATAGTGCTTAAAATACTTTGAAGTAAATGGAGTTTTTATGGGAAGCGCTTGGGGAGGCAAATGGGATGACAGGGTTTATAATGTAATATAATATTAGTGGCCTGTTGTTTTGTTACATTTCTTTTTGATGTGGCGCTGAGATATTGCAGAGACTGAAAAGTAATGCAAATTAATGTTAATAAGGATGCCAGTGAATTTCATTCATGTATTAATCTTAAGAATTTTGATCACAAAATTATGATGGAGAAGAAAGGTGCATTTTAAAAACTTGATTGAAATTTGTCACCAACCAAAACATTAATGTAGTTTTTCCCAATAGATGTATTTATTGCATGCATTTATAGTGAGTGTAAAATATGTACTATGTTGGTTGCAGTGGGATGGGTTGTCAGATCATGGCAGAATAGGAGCATTCTCAGGACTAAATCAACTCTGTCAGACATTAAAAGAGTGCACATAAGTACTGTGTCAGAGTTAATTTTATGCTGAGAATTTTTCTGGCCCTGGACATTGCTGCTGTCAATTCTGTTGTCTGGAATCTCTTCGAGTTTTCATCATCAGATTTGCCTGTTAGCTATTATGAAAAAACAATACCTCCACATAAAAACAGTATGAACACTCACAATTTACTCAAACCTGTTGTTCATGATTTGCATATGCCCAAAATTGTGTTGAGTGAGTAATGAGGTCATCAATGTTTTTTGCGACTCTTTTTTTATCTCCCACAACCTTCAGCTAAAATACAGCTGTCACAACTTTCTGCACCCTAAACGTTTTGATAGCATTATTTGCCTGACTTTGCTTATTAGCACTATCTAGTATTCCCTGTCATTGAGTTGATGCAAATACATGTGAACTGGTGATGATGACAATTTTAATCCTGACTGTAAATGTCAATAGCCAATGTGTTCTAAATACAGGCTACAAAACAGACGGAGAGCAATGGACAACTAGTTTATGCTTTGACATAAAAACAACTTATGTGTGAAAGCAGAAAGCAGTGCTGTATTTATTCAAATGTGTGTACTCATGTGTGGTTGCGTTCAGGACAAAAATGACATCCCTATGTATTCTATCTCATAACACTCAAATAAAATACTTGCACTGCTTTGCCTTTCATCTACATACTGTATGTTTTATCATGGAGTGTGAAGGGGCTTCAATCAAATCAAACCAAATGCCTCTCGGCTTTATTTACACAGCTACCAACTATTAGAAAGAATCCATTAAGACGTTTCCCTTCAATTGAATTTGAACAGAATGCCAAATCATTGCCATTTTCAGTTATAAGGAGCTTATAGAGAGGCTCTGGTGTCTGGATTATGCTTCAGAAATGAATTATTCAATCTAGTACAGGTTTATCTTTTTTTTTAAGAGAGAGGTAATCTTGTGGGAGCATGCTCTGTTTCAGACTGGTCTCGTGGCGACTTAACATATGTCTTCACATACTGCTGCAAACCAGGGTGGATGAAAATGTGCAGACCTTAAAAGGTACAGTAATGGCTGCAGATAGGAGATGAGGGTGTGGGCGCACAGAAGGGGCTGAAGGAGAGTAATTCATCGCGCAGCCCTCGCGGAAGAGTGTACTCAACTGGACGTCCATCGGTGCCCACACACATTCTCAGTGGCACATATTTAACAATGGCACTGCGCATTACCAGCACTGTACGAATACAAAATAATACGTTAAGAGACAAGAAGTCTAGTTATAGTTTATGTGCCATATCTGCAATCTTGGCTGCTGCTTTTTTTAAAATGACTAACAGAACAATTCAGAGGTGCTGAGTCTGGAAAGACTGAAGTCTGGCGTTTTTTCCATCCCTGTGTAAATAAATAACGCTAACCAGAAGCAGGCAGGAGAGGTTGTTTGTTCCATCGAAGCAGTAATTAATTGAGTCCAGTGCTTAAATGCTGGGGTGTGAAAGGAACAAACTGAGCTGCAGAGTCCAGGAACAGGACTGCACTCTCCTGGTACACAGCACCCTGTAATAGTGCCCTGCCTGAGAGGTACCCCTGAATGGATTCAAACGCAAATGTGGAGGTACGTACGCAGATTATCTGTATAGCCACAAACAACATGCCTATTAAGAGACCTATTAACAGGTAGGCGGTGCATGCATGCCCCTCAATTCCAACTGCCCCATACCATGATCCCACCATAATTGAGCTACCTTTTAGCTATCAGGTCAATAATATGATTCATACACATGTTGACATATTTGAACTCATTTGACCAATAATACATAAAGAGATGTGCGATGGCTTGGTTATTGTGTACACTTCTTCTGCAGCTCCTCTGTCTGAATGGATTTCTCCTCAGCTTCCTGAACCATATTATAAAAACGCCTCAGTCATTAATCACCCCCCCCCTCCCACTAATCTGCTACGCAGTTACCAAGTTACCATGGAGACCCCTTCTGTTGAAAAAATAATAATAATAATTTCCCCCACTCCAAATATTGAATTCAAACTGTAGATTAAAAGGAAACTATTGTTTTAGCGTTGTCTTTGCAATTTGTCAAATTGAGTGCGTTGCTCTCTCTCTCTTCCTTTCTACTTGACTAAACGCATCCCCCAGGTACTCAATGCTCTCCACCTCATTTGTTCAAAAAATAACAGAGATGTTGATGAAATGACACTCGAACAACAATGACACTGCATTGCATTCAATGTGCTTTACGGCCAACTCCTCTTCTTTAAATAAACAGATTTTCTTATACTAGATAGAAACAGTCAGTGTAGTACTTTGTGTAGTGTCGCACTTTCAAAACTTACCAAAGCATCAATTCATCATAAAGTTGGATATTGGTTTTCATGCACGGCGAGTAATACACTTAACCTAATATATTTTATTTGGTGAGAAAATCATCTTCTGCTGTCGCTTATTTACATTCTTTATTAATGTTAAGCTTCCCGTTCTCAGACTGCATTTAATCACACATTCTAACTGCATTTGGGATTGAAGCTGCAGGGACCGTGTCTCTGTAATAGCAGTTTAATGCACTGCATAACAGAATCATATTGTAAGATTTTTAGGTATTTTTTCTGACTATGAGAGGAAATGTCACAGATGATTATCTTAAGCTTAAGAAAGCTCAGTGGCTTTTAAATTGTACAGACATGATTTGTGTTACTCTTGGTAATGAAATATGTCTCAAAATAAATACTGAAATACTGATAGCACAGATTTTTCGAGTTTTCAGCCCATTTGACTCACGCACGGCTGAGAAAACATACAGCTACCGCAAACTTATAATTTCCATAAATATTTAATCATTACAATGATCACAATATGTATACATTAAGGGAGTATAAAGCAGAGAAGGAAAGATTATTTTGTCTGAACAAGTAACTGACTGAGCTTTTTCTCCCCATATATATATAGTTTTAAAATTGTATTTAATTTTATTGTATTTTGTCCTTTATTGTATTATATATTGTTTGTTGTTGTTTTTTATACACTTGTTAACAGGGCTCTCCTGTAAAATAGACCTAGTCTCAGTGAGACCTTCCCTGTCAAAATAAAGGTTAATAAAGAAATAAATAAATATTTTATCTGAAAGCAATTAAATAAAACTAAATATTTTTAAAAGGGGTATTATCATTCTTCAATTTTGCTGAGGAGCCACTGGGGCTCCTTGATGGGCCTCCAGGCATCCCTGGACCCCAGTTTGAGGGCCTCTGGGTTGGGGTACACGGTGAATGGAATGGAGACACTGAGTAGACCTGTCGCTGGGAGCTGCTTAATGGCCTCCACCAAACTCTTCCTGCCAGAGTTTCCATGGGATTGAAATGCTACTGGTTAAATTGTAATCCCCAGTTTAGCTTAATGGCTTTTGCGCTATTGTCGAGCCAGTGTTTCAGAGGGTTTAATAAGAGCTAATAGGCAGACTGATGTAAGAAACAGTTTGTTTAATTAACTAACACTGGGTAGGGGTGAGGAAGGCGCGGAGGCACCAACTGTGAATCGCAGAAAGCCTTTCATATCTCGTGTTTTTTTCATCTGCAGCAACGCACTCATTAGGGTGACTAACATGTGTGTGGGGTGGGGGGTGTACATCATTTAAGGAGGGGCAAGTTAATTGCAATCCGTCGCCACCGAGGGAGAAGTTAGATGTGTCATGCGCAAATATCTAACCTGCAGATAATGCTGCAGAACCACAAGTGTGCATGCAAAACACACACATACACACACACACATTTTGTTCTGAGCCAAGCTTGGCTTTGATCAGTGTATACTGTAGGCGCTGTATTGTGTCCCACAGGACTACTGCTAACACAGGGCCAATCATAAAGCCCCTGGTTTGATGTAACATCATTTGTGATATGAAAGCACATTTACCCACACTACTGTAGGTACTGTGATGTGAAACCACTCGCAGGAGGACAGGTTACACAGTATGAGAGCATTGGGCAGTTGAAGCATGATACCGCCTCATAGTCACACATGCACGTCGGGCCCTGCTGTCATTACTGTCGCCGGGCCACTGCTCTCAGTAACCGGAACTGATTGGAGGCAGTGGAAGTGAGTTTGTGCTAAAGGGTAGCGCTGTATGAGGTTTTCAACTCTGTTACATTCAGCGTCATTTCAATGAATGTTTCAAGTGCCCCAAGAGTTTTCTCTAAAAATATAAATAAGTCAATAAAAATTAAGTAAAAAGTAAAGGCTATCCAATATGGAGCATCTGGATGTTCTGCGCTTCACATATAATTACAATAATAACCATAATCATAATCATAATTATAATGCACTCCATTTGCTTTACACCTTTCATACATATGTTCAGCAGCTCAAAGTGCTTTGATCTTTGTTTTGTAACAAACGTTACTCTTATTGTATACACTAACTATAACTATACTGCATCCATCAATAAGGCCTGTACAGGAAGTTATCTAAGTGCTTCTGCAGCAGTCTGCAGGGAGCAGCTATATTTATGGGGCTTGGGGGCTGTAATGGGGATGGACATGAAGTCTGGCTGTGTCTGGGTGTTAATGGATGTGTCACACTGGACTGAGTATCAGTCTGGGCCAGGCAGGAAACGGGGAGCGTTGCCACGGCTGCAGGTGAATTAATCCACCTCGCTGGAGACGCCTCCCCCGCCATCTAGAACAGTCCGGCTCACACTGTCCAAGCTGTGTCCCGGGCCTGTCATTATCGCCTCGGACGTTCCATTTGCGCTCAGCGATGGCGTCGATAAAGTAAATTACCGCATGAAATTACAGTCTTTTTTAATGGACGGAACAGGAAATGTTTTATTTCACCCACTTGCATGCTTCCGACCGCTGGTTCGTACATTAACACTATATGGTGCGAGGGATTAGTTTTCTGCTGCGTTTTATCGTCTCCCATGAAAAGGCACGGGCAGTGTACGCACACATTTGCATAATATCATTATGCTGCACTTTTCAACAGGAATAAAAATGGTTTCTTTACATGGTCAGCTTTTTTGTTGTCTTTGTAAGGACAAATTCAATTAGATTAAACTATTGCAAGTGCACGTACAGTATATGGACATTCATCTATACGGTTCCTAGCAGTTGTAGCATCCGGGGTACACAGATGCATTGCCCAAATGGCATTTTCTGTTAAATGCACTTTTCATGTTTACAAGCGAGGCCAACAACCTGGCTAATATAACCCAGGTTTCATTGACCTGTGGGGGGTTTGTTGCTTGCCTTTCTCAATGAAGATGCTGACCTGCTTTATTTCCGCTGACCTGAATGTGCTTCTCTTTCTTCTGCTTCAGACCTCAAAGGCCTTGTTCGAGTTGTTACGGGGAAATAATGTCAAAGCATCTGCTTTGCCACATCTTGACACCGCGCTAATCAATATATATGTAACCGCACGACCTGCAACATTACCCACCCGATATCTATGCGTAGGGGATCGCCCCTCAACCACATTATTCCCCTGAAACTAGAGTGGCCAAGACCAGAGCACAAACCGCGCGATTTATTGAAAAACTACCTCAGCAGTTTATGAATTCTGAAACGTATTTAAACGTGGTTAAAATCACCTGCGTCTGTTTTATTGCTTGGAATGTGCTGGAAACGATCAGAATTTTGTGGGGAAACCAAACCATCTGATACAAAGGACCAGAACAAACTATTGCTTACCTTCCACATGGGATTCGATGCAACACATTTCACTACAACTGTACAAAATATGTGTCACTGTACTTACTTGGCAGCAGTATCTTTTGATATTGTCAATCAATTAATTAGATGCATTTTTTTAAACAAGTTTTTATAATACGTAGTTGCTGTGCACACTGTCCATTAAGTAGAATGGACAGATTAGTTTTATCATAAAAACAAGAAGAAAATAATCATCCATGGGTTTCCATGTGCTGTGTGTACATTGAAGCAGTAAAATGCTCTAACATTTACACAAGTTTAGTATAGCTAGGGGATTCATGGCTATAATGTTGCACTTTAAAAACCCTAATGGACGACTTACATACAGCATATAAAAGACACAAGAGGCTCACACCCACCCAGAACCTCTCTGGAGCTTGTTTTGTCATGTCCAATAGGGAAGGCCCAAAGCTCCCTGATGTGTTCCACTGAACTGGTATTGAAGAAATAAAGGTGACAGCTGAACAGGAAATGTGCTTGACAGCAAAGCAAATATGAAAATACGAAAAATATTAAATCACCAGAAAATGGAGAATAGATACATACAGTATTTTAGGCAAGAGGTACTTGTTATGCTTATTGAATGAGGAGAGATGGCTTCCCTTACCTTGAGGCAATTTTGTGAAGAGCCGTTTCCGATCCCAGATGTTCACCAGGAACCAGTCTGACTGTCAGGTAGTTATGGATCTCCTGTGTGCGATTGTGTCCCACGGGTTTCTTTTTAAGTCTATTAATATTTGGATTATTTTACATACACGTGATAGACCTACATCTCATTCCTGAGCATTAGCTATTTCCAATTTAATTCATAAACATGTGAAGTTGTACCTCCGCATTCTTTATAAACATACCCATTTTCTGCCCCTTTAGCCAAAACAAATGGGGTTTTCTAAATAAGAAATAAACATACTTAATATACATGTATTTTCTGTTCTATGGCATTGCCTCTTGAGTGACTTAGCAGATATCCTTTATCTCAGTGGCTCCAAAGATACTAAAGAGAAAAGCAGGTTTCAGGGAAATAAAATAAGACACAGCAAAAAGCATATTCAAAGCAAGCAGCTCAGTGTTTTATGGGGGAAATGAACTACAGAGGGATTCAATATGCAAGAAACACAAAACCATATTTCTTCCTGGCCTTTTTTGTTCTCCATCCCAATTTTAAATAAATTGCAGACAAATATGTTTTGATTGAGTAATGCCTGTTTAGCAGTGGGAATTTGTGCACTTTGTCATGAAATATCATTGATTCGAATTTGATGGATGGATGTGGTGGGATGCAATGCCATGTCCTCCTGATATTAACTGTTGCTGGAATGTGATATGACTACACAAGGCATGACTTTCACTGTGCCTGTATTCATTTTATTTTGATAGATATTCAAATAAATACTGGGTAAAGGCTGGGTTTTTGTGTAAAGGTCACTCTACCTGGTATCTGCTGTGTGGCTAATTCTGTTAAGACACTGTTCTAGTGTGTGCATGAGCCCCATGGCCTGGGATTGAATCCAGACTGTGCCAGTGCCAGCTGTGGCCAGCAGCCCTGTGGGGCGATGCATAATTGGCAGTATCGTTGCCCAGGGAGGGAGGGTGGTGGTCAGCTGGGTGTCCGTGTCCTTGTTGCACACCAGTGACCTCCGCTGGTCAATCAGGTGCCAACAGTGCTTTTCTATGCTCTCCCGAATCTCCCGAGGTTTCAGCAAGTGTATTGGGTCAGGATGAATAAAACAGGGTTAAGACAGACTGTGATATGTCCACACATTGATGCCAAACCAGAAGTAAGTAGCTCTGTTTGTTTGCATGGTTAATTTACTGGTTTGGCAATGGTAAGTGGATCTGTGGCCATCAGTCTTAACCGCGTTCGTTAACGCTGATATGGACCCTAAATATGGAAACTGCAACTCCCCAGTTTACTCACCAGCATGACCAGAGTCACATCCCCCAATGTAGGGGTATGTTACAGAGGAAAATGTACTGGAGGCAATGGCATTATAAAAAGGAGGGATGGGGGGAATATTTAGAGGAGTCATTTCAAGATGTGGGGTGGGGTGGAGAAAATATTTTTTGGGGAGCTAATAATAATACATCTGGTAACCCCATTTTTATGCCTAGAGCCAGCCTCTGGTCAGGTCACATCCCTAATAGTCCTGCAAGCCGGTGGAGCCCTTTCATCCTTGCCAAAGAACCTCTTGTCTTAAATCAACCCTGCCATACTATATCTCCAATCACCTTATAAACTGCCCAGAATGAACAGATTGCTCTGACAGTTTTCCTTCCCCCGCGCCCCCCACCTCCCCACGATCACGAAGACCTGTCCAAAGGAGATCCAGACGTAATGCAAACAGACTACTTATCCGAGACTTTGGAATGGGTTGTTTTAACCTTTACTCTCTGATTTCAAGGTTAACGTGCCTTGACTTAGGCGTTTTCCATGGAAAAAGGCCCCTCACAAATGTGTTGCCTGCACTTTTAAAACAAGCAAAATTATCAGCAGTTTTATTTTACAAACTGGGATGTTCTGCACATCATTTTGCAGTACTAAGTATTACAATGATAGTATGGTAATCCTTAACAAGAATAGGACCTACCATATGCACATCTAAAAAGCTGTGAAGGTGCTGGGTGAAAGGAGAAGGAATGCTTAACTGAAAGTGATGCACACCTACACACTGTTGTGATGTTCCAGTAAGTGTTAAACAAAGTAAAACAGAACAATGTTTCAGCCACAAGTACAGTACACTAATCAATAATTTATCTACCCAAATGGGTGTCCATTGTGTTTATATTTTAAAAATTGTATACAAGTTTCACAAGTTAAGTCTTGTACAAATTTTGTAGAGATTGCTTATTTAAAATTTCCAAAACAAAGCTATGTCGGTCATGGGTAGCTTCTCGCCTTTACTTTAAACCCGTAACTCAAAATGAAACTGTAGCACTTTGTGTGCATCTTTTGTCTGTGTGCATCTTTTAGATTAAATGAATAAAGCATGTCTTATTTATGCAACATATGATACATATAAATGTAAGAATTATGACAAGCTGATGACTAACCAAGAAATTTCCTGGGATTTTTCAGACCTAGCGTGTGCTGCCAGAAAGGATAAAGTCTACACTAGCATTTTCCAGCTTTATGAAAACACAGTACAGCTGCATTATTTTATAAGAGTTGCATTAGTAATGTGAAGTGCTGATAAGCAGAATGCAAAGACAAATTGCTGAGCACTCTATTGTATGTTTATCTTTTGTAGTGCTTTTTGTAGTGCTTAAATTTGAGGAATTGTGTCACAGAATCAGTGTCTTCTCAATTGGCACATAGCTCTTTCCTTTTTTTCGTTTTCAGTTTTGAAAATATTATTGTTAGAAATGCGAGCGCTTATATAAAAGAATAAAAGTATGGGTATTTGTTGAAATTATATCAGAATTTACACCTTACCTGTGCCAAGATTATCCCTTATTACTCCCAGTGTCTATCAATGATTCATGTTTTACATTTTGCTGTGACTATAACCTGGATTTGTCTTTCACCTTGACTCACAATTAAATGAAAGTTCTACTTTCTTTCTTCACAAATTCTTTGACTCGCAATTAATTGCAAGTGTTATTATTTTTTTCACAAACACAGTTTGTTGAGTTTAGCAATCAGCTAATTGTGAGTCATAGCTAATGTTATTATCCGATTGTCCAATCATCGGTATGTCAGGTTGGACTAAGAAGATGAAATATCATATGTTTGTCTGATATGTGCAGTATAGGGACTCACCCTTCTGAAAACCTACCCAGCTGCTCAATTTTGTATTCTCAGATAATTCCCTAAAAAGTTAGGGTAAACATTCGCAACACGCATTTGACTTGTTTCATGGATGTCCCTTCAATGTTATTTTCAAATCACAAAGAAAATTGCTGGAATAGTCTTGGAACATTATTGAGTTTTGTTATTCCAGTTGAATATAATTTGACTTACAGTCATTATCTGGAATTTCAATACTTTACATACTTTAATACTAAAACAATTCGGACCAGTCATTGCGTTTTGCGGTGGAGAGGAAAATATTAAATTGGTTTAAATAAGTCAAGATTGACAGATCATTGCAGCTCCACCCATTATGGGGTTCTTGAAACCTCACTCTACTATCACAAAAAATAACCATATGGGGAAGTATGTTTGTATGTAACATGCCTATAAAGTTTTTCTGCAACTTTGACAGAACTTGTTTGGGACAAAAAAAAAGACTTAAGACTTTTTTTGGAACGTTCTGTCATAGCGCTATCCCACAGCCAAATGGGAATCTAACTGGAGTTTTCCCAAAAGTTTTGTGCCAAGAGTAGCTGTCATCTCCAGCCTGATATATTTGCACTATATAGCATTGTGTGCTTTATAAATAAAATGCATTATTATTATTATTATTACTATCTGTCACATTATTCAAAGTAAACTGTTTAATTTGAGATATGTGTGTTTCTGTCTTTAATCTCAACAATGTTATGGCACTTACTGTTGAATTGCATTGGCCACAGAGGTGACAGACGTGCCACTTTGTGCTACATGGCCACAGGGGTCATGAGGGATATACGGTGGCACTAAAGCTATAATGAGGGGGGAAAGGTTAGCGTGACCGCCTCTGTAGCTTGCGTTGGCCGGGCCTCAGATCCTGTGTTCTCCTCCAGCGCGCAGAGCTACAATCTGCACACATCTGCAGTTTTGCGCATCGGCACATTAGTCATCCCGAGAGCCCCATTCCTCTTCCCCTCCACTCCGATATCACCAAGGCAACAGAACATTCGGTGCGTTCTGATTCTCGTCCCAGGATGCGGTCTTGTTTGTGGAGACCGACTGCATACTCTCTCATGCTCCGGCGAGACCCCCGTGGCTGTTTTACCCATCCAAGGTACAGTAATAATTGGGTTATTCAAGTTCAGGCTCTACGCAGTACTGGATTATTCTCTAGACCAGGGGTGGCCAATCTCACCCTGACAAGGCTGGTTTGGGCACAGGCTTTTTCTCCAACTGAGCAGCAGCACACCTGATTTGACTAAACAACTAATCATGGTCTTCCATCAGGGCTTTCATTAGTAGAATCAGGTGTGCTTTTGGCAGGACAGCACTGGTTTGTGTTTCTGATCCACGCATGTCCTAAATGTTGACCGAAAGTTTGTGATGACAAACATTAACAATGATTGGCTGTATTCTGATAAAACTCTCAATCTGGTAATAATTAGTATAGGTAGCTCCACCTATAGAGCACAGAGATATTAAATTGCATAATTTCATTTTTTACTAATTTACATATAAATCGACTTGGCATTATGAATACAGTGTGTCTAACCATTCTAATTAAACCTTTTTCAGGAAACACTTTATTTCACATTACCGACATAAATACTTCTTTATTGTGTCCATAAATAAACACACTGTTATATTAGAACAGGTTATTGCAGATTTAACATGGTTATTAAGAGCTGTTATTATATTTTGACACCCAGAAGTAGTAGTGAATGGACTAGGCATTTTGTTTCACTATGATTGGTAGACATTACTTGTGGAGGCAAAGTAATCATTACCCCCTTCCCACAAAAAAACATACAAAATTATATATATATGGCTACACACACATACACACCCAATTATACACCCAAAATACTAATTAATGTTTTGTATATTACATGAAAATAATTCAAATAAAATAAGAAGAAATGTTTTAACCCAACTAAACTTTAGACAACGACATCTTATGTCAGAATGAATGTGCTGGCCAAAAAACTAGAGATTTGGCTTACAGTTACCAGAATTTCTGGGGCCTGTTGAATATGTAAAATACCAACATGAAATGCTTGTTATGGCTCAACAGTCAAATCCCCACAGAGAAATTCTCTACTGTAGCCTTTCATTACTGTACAAGACCCCGCTATCCTCAGGCATATTTTTATAGCTACTGTATGAATACAGAAGGATACAGAGAGCCGTGAGAATTAAATATCTACACCACATTACCGCACAAATACTGGGAATCACTAACAAAAATCTTCTTTGTACCACATGGTATGGGTTGGCATAAAAACAAATGAAAAAAGGAAATGGTGTGCTATTTTCTTTTCGTGTGAAAAGAGGAGGAAGGGAAGTGAGATGTGCATGAATGTCAGTCACGGAGACGGAGGGAGCGGACGATAAAGACAGGAAGAAGAGAGAAGTCATTAATTCATGCTCCAGTGCTCTCTGTAGATTTGTTGATGTAAATGAGCTGCAGCGCATTTCTTAAAATAAAGGTTACGTCCCATATTCGGAGCCTGCAGCCGTTTCTCTTTATATAAAAGAAAAAAAGAACGCCATTTCTTGAAACACTGCATGCTCAGAAAAAAAAAAAAAAGGAGATAAAAGTTGAGCAAATATACAGTAGAAGTAATATGTTACCCCCACACACACACACGCACATACACATTCTCACACAGTACTAAGAGACCTCCCGCAGTTTTTATCTAAACAGATTACAGCATTTGGTTGTATTGTTATCTCATTACAGACGAGATGGCGGAGCGGCTGGTTAATGATGGTGTCTCTTAGCAGCTTATTTTTCCCTCCTCCAAAATTCTGTCTGTGAAGCAAATTGGGTGTTTCTGGCCCTCAAGACACCTTTCTTACTCAGGGGAGACTGACTCCCCCACTGACGAGAGAGTCTAACAGACACATGTGGGAAATATCCACGTCCCTTTCTGCTGCACTGTAGGGAATCATTACCTACATATTGCAGTGTGCAGTAGCTCTCCAGTGGGGAATATATATCATTTGTCTAAACCTGGGGGATTCACGCACAAATGTCATCACAGAGAAAAGTTAATGAAAACATTAGTCGAAGAGCTTTCAACTGCTTGATGACTTCCTGTGCCATAGTCAAGCGCTGAAATGATGCAGAATCAGCTCAGTAACCCTGCTAAAAAGTAAACGTAGAGAAGAAGTGTCACATGTCACGGTCCTCAGAAAAACAGCACTGGTCCATTGTAGAACTGAGCGCTACTGGCGGAGTTCTGTCCCACAAATGACCCTTCTAAATGAGTGAACACTGTAATGAGTGCTGTGTGCTGGTGTGACAGTTTGTCATGTTATTGTGTGTCATTTAGTTTATTTTATGTCTATTTTATGTTATTAATGTTGCAGTTTACGCTTTGGATTATTTTATAGATCATACCTATGTAAAATGTATTTTCAATCAGCTTGTTTGCTGCCACATGTACAATATTGTATCTTATTTTGTATAAACAAATAAACCGTTTACTACTACATGAGAGGAGTAACAATATATTTTTAATATGGTTTTTGCACCATGTGTGTTAACCTACAGAGGAAGGAACAAACTTTGCATGGTTCCTCAGGTTCTCTCTTGGCTAGGTTCAACTGTTCTCACCACGGTGTAGAAACGATGAAGAAGTGACAGGGGAAGTGATCACTCCTGTTCCATGTAAGCAGTGGCGCAAAGCCCATTCAAAGTGAGGGCCCCCCTCACTTTTATGCAGTTTATATTTTTGACAGCAAAAAATGGGCAAGCTTTGTATACATTTTAGAAATAAAAAGGGGGCATGGAGTGAATAGGCTAAAATTGCTCTGGCACAGGTGTCAAATTCGATCATTTGTGCTAATCATCTCCTGTCTGGCCATGGTATCTGTCACTTCTGAATCCCCACGCCCCGTCCCCTCTCCCAAGTCCGTTTTGCAGTCTTCTCACCTGTTGAACTTGGGCGCCTTCGGTCAATGAACGCGATGGTTGAGTACCAAGCCGGCAGTTAGAGTGTGCCCTGATTACATTTAGTTGCCTTACATTCCTTGATGTTATTGATGTTCAAATCAGATGACGGTGCATTCATAAAATTCATTGAAATAGAGTGGAGAACTCTAAATCGTCACAAATTTCAGCTAGGTAGTCAGCATTAGCTAGCTAACAATCGATACCCCTTTATTTTTTGTACCCCCTCTAAATAATTGGCTGCATGACACCCCTGTATGTAAGCGTGGGGATTTTGTTTTTGGTGAAACATTTCTGTAAAACATTCCATTTTGGGGGTTTTAGTTTTTTTAAATCAGCATCAGTATATTTTTGTTTATTTTCACAAACCTAGAAAAGTTGTACCTTTGGCCCAGATACACTTTCTTGGCCTGAGTCTGAGTCACATGAAAGCATATTACAATATTTTTTGTTAGTGTAATATTTATTGGAATATCAGACTATTTGGCACTCGTATAATAACTAGGCATAGCAGGGTTTGATTTATTACACCGATGTTCACCAATGGAAAAACAGCCAGTGATAAACATTGTAGGTTAAGGACTAATTGCATACCATTATGTTCCATTGTTCTGTACGAGTGCCTTGTGTAAACATTGTGTGTCTCAGTTAAAAATTTGAATAGAACAGCCATGGCACCAAGAAACTCTAATCATTCTGTTTCAGAATCTTCTGGTTCTTGTTCAGTTTAACTATCCCTGCTGGTGTAGTGTGGTGGCCTTGTTCATTCCTGTCATTCAACACCATTGTATGACATTCGGGGGGAAAAAATATGATAAATGGAGCATGAAAAGAGGAATGGATGCTGCCATCTCTTGTTGAATTTGATTAATACTTTTTAAAAAAGCCTACCAAGTCTAACAATAACTGTTGTACCCAATAACAATAACCCAATGTAACTGAACTGTCTGTGAGTGACATCAGTTATGAGCAATATTAGTCTATATGGAACATAAGAGAGCCACTCCGTTGGGTGGATTTAAACACCCCTGACACTGTTCCTCCAGACATTTAGCTGTACATTTTGAAAATGCCTTTGTCAGCGATTGGATGACTTATTGTATTATGAAGTATTTCATGGTAGAATAGATGCTGACCGCAGTTGTTGGTGGCAAGTGTGGATTGTTGTAGCTGTGGACTTCCACAATGTTCCATTTAATTTCTGGGTCATCTACAGCATGGTTTCCCTTTGTGGCTAATGTTGGTGAAGCAGGAGATGGTCCTGGTAAGGGTGTCACTGAACTACTTTGATCCCAGATCAAGGGTAAGGAGTGCTCTGTGGAAGGAAGACCTTCCCTCTTGGTGGATTGGTGACATGGATGTCTTCCCTGGGTTAGAACAGGATGTAACGCTTGGCCGTAAAAGCGCTGGGTTTGGTGATAAGCCCTCCGATATTGCAGGGAGGAGCCCCGTTGATTCCCTCCCGTAAACAATCTAATATTGCGAATCCCACTCTGTCAGAGGTCACTGCACTAACAGTGGGCTAATAAAAAACTTCTGAGATTTGAAGCAGAAATCCAAAGCTATCACCGAGGGCTTGCCGCCTGTGAATGAGACTAGGGCAGACGCGTGTTGAGGCATCAGATCTGGCACAACAGATATTTATACTAAACAATGTCATGCCTGACACCTCTATGAAAGGAGCTCTGGTCTTCCATTGTATTTGGAAGCCCTGGTCAGAGCAGCTTGTTCAATACCTGGAGAGCACTTTTTCCTTTTGGAGAGCACCTTCTCGAACAGTCATCCCCAACCCTGGTCTAGGAGAGCCACAGGGTCTGCTGGTTTTTGTTGTTACTCAGCACTTGATTGATCCATTAAAGCAGTTGATTACACAGATTAGCGGGAAGCGGGGTGGTGTAGTGGTTAGGGTACTGGACTTGTAACTCAGAGGTTGCTGTTTCGATTCCCAGGTGGGGCACTGCCATTGTACCCCTGAGCAAGGTGCTTAACCTGAATTGCTTCAGTAAAATATCTAGCTGTATAAATGGATTGTATTGAAAGGAACTGTGTAAGTCGCTCTGGATAAAAGGGTCTGCTAAATTCCTACATTCCTGTAAATGTAGATTATTCCCTTCAACAGGTTTCTTAAGGCTGAATTGGTTGCTGATTTTTATAGTTTTAACCAAAACATGCAGACCCAGCGGCTCTCCAGGACCAGGGTTAGGTACCCATGCAGAGGTTGGATATGATTGCATGGGAGAGGAGGGACCTTAGGAATAATAGCAATAATAACAAATGAAGAGGAATAATAACGAATTAAAAATAATGAAGCCATTGCTGATGTTATCGTTGAGCTGTAGGGTCGGGGATCATGTCCGTATTTCATAAAAGTTTGCACTTTAAAATAACAGTGAGAGAATTCTGAAACAATTTTTATGATATTGTTGATGGAGGTAGCAGATATTGCTTAAAAGAGTAACATAATGGATACATTTTATTATGTGGGACAACGAGTCAAAATGTGGGACATCTGCTCACCCTATGCAGAGCATAATGTGCATCAATGAAACATAGTTAATGTTTTTAATAAACATATTTTAATATATGTGGCTTTGATGAAAATAAACTAAACTAAACTAACATGCGCCACATTTTTCCTTTTCCTCCTCCTGTACTTGTGTGACAAAAGCACTTTTCTCAGTAGGACACGGTGCACGTTAGTTTCGTATTGCCACATGATAGTCCCCCCAATTATGTACTCCATTTTATTGTCGTGAAAGGAAGTCTCTGAACTTTGTCTTTGCAAGCCTTGGTGCTTGCTCTTTATTAGACATGACAAAATTGCCAGTTCGCTATGGCAAATGTATTAAAGTACAAAAAATGGATTCTAACCTTAATCAACTAAACCCTCACTACACTCACATGAAATGTATTCTTCTTAAACTAACCTCTTTTACGTTTCATTTCTGTCATGTCTTGATTCTGTTTTCACAGGTGGTCTACACGTTTTTCTTGTCACAAAACTACCGGAATGGGCTAATTTACTAATGATTAGATAGGTTTATTGTTTCACACCTTTATTTGTTTACGTCCTGGATTAGTGATACTGTCTGCATATTGCGCTTTGACAACAAAACCAGAGCCCTATAACTACTACAACAAAAACTGAAACTAAAATATATAAAAACTAACAGAAATATGTAGAAAATAGAAATGAAAATGGAAAATAATATAGAAATAAAAACTCATTTAAAAAATAACCTTGATCCAAGCACACATTTCCCCAGCTTGTACTGTACTCCGCCCTGCTTGTGAATGCCCAGCTTGTAAAGACAACCCAAACTGACTTTCTATCATTTTTATCTCTATGGTTTTCCATGAGCTGGAGAAATAGTCCGTTGTACTGACTGATTGAATTTACTGTAGTATCTAACAGAGGCTAACATTCAGACCATACAGATATATGGTTAACCTAGCCTGCTAGTTAAATTACAGCACTTAATTCATAATTTATGTAAATAATCAGTGAATCAATTCCAGTGAATGAGTTCTCCTCCAATTACTCTGCCACCCTTAGTGAATGTATCTATCTCACAAATGTGTCCCTTAAACACACAAAGTCAGACAGATCCAGTTGGCTGGAAGTGCCGGGTAATAGGACTTGGCTTGCTATGTAAATATCTAATATTTCTGCAGACTGTGTAATGATACTGGAATGAGGACAAAGTCAAATTAAATACTTTATTGGTATCTTAACTACATCAAACAACATTAAAAAAATTGCTGGCTTGCTAATGATAGGAAATTCCATGACATCTTTCCAACTCCGACTGAGCCTCCTAGCAAAACAACTTGTCGTTTGAATTTCATTTCAGAACCGTGTTTTCTCCCTCATGTAGCTTGTTTTATAAAATGCCATGTGCTGATTACATATCATTAAGGGTTTATGATTTAGCATGGGAATTTTGGGAGATTTGTTTTTCCAAGGCAGGATGCTCACCAAAAAAGGAAATGCATACACCTAATGAAAGTCATCAAAGAGATGAATGTCCCTAATACTATGCCATAGTCTACTGAGTACCATAAGGAACTGACAACTGTCGCAAGTAACAAATTCCTCATGCCACACCGCACGGTACTCTGATGACTGGTGAGTCATAGAATCATGTAATCTTTGTGTAATAAAGAATGGATGACATGTTCTGCAAATCTATCAAAATGGTACCACTGAGGCCACATTATCAACCCTCTAATCTCTCTTGTCACGCGCGTAACTATGAGCCTGACTAATTTCTCACCATGGTATAGCTCTGCCCAGCTTCTGGGGATGTGCTCTGTTTATAAAACTATGGAGAGTTAATACGTCTGGTGAATCACAATTCTAAGGGTGTGTGAAATGGTAAACTGCCTCAGTCAATCAAATCCACCTGCAGAAATCCACTGGCACCGATCAGATTACAGGAAGCCTAGACCAGAAAAGGAAAGTAAACGAAGCTATCCAGACACTCTATCAGAGATGGAGCTCTGGAGTCAAGGCTATCAACCCTCCAACTTCATTAAAACCTTCCACCACTTTTCCCTTCTCTCCTCATTGCCTGAATAACATAACAAAATGTGGGAAAAGGGAAGGGGTCTGAATACGAATGCACTGTATATATGTTTCTGCCCGTGTATATATCAAATCAATGTAAATTTGGCTCCGTGCATAATTTTCCCCGTGGGTGCACACAGTATAGATATCTCAGACAACACCTGTGGAAATGCTTCCCATCCACTTGCTTACACATCAATCAATATTCATAAATCCTTTTGTTCAAAAGATTCACCTGAGAGTTAATCATAAACCCTAGTCTGCATAAAGCATCAGAAAACAAGAATGAAAAACAGATACAGATTTTGGGACCTGTTCCACAAAGCAAATACATGATTTAATGAGCTGGTTCAGGTGTTAATCTTGAGTAATTTGAATACTAGATGGATTCATAGTGAAGTGAAGCCATGGTACTATGAGTCCAGCTGGCACCACTTTTCTGTTGTTAAAAAGATGTTGAATGCTGACCCACAGTCCTGCCAAACACTAGTTCTGGCCCGACCTGCTGCTGAGACAAAGCTACAAAGACCCCCACCCCTTCTAAACTAATGAGAGGAAAATAATATAATTAAGGCAAATCTTAACATATGAAGTGTAAGCCATGGTATTTTATTACTTACACCATCTGGCCATGTTTAAGTCAAGCTTTTTTTTATTATATTGAACCTGATGGGAAGCGCTATGGTAACCTATGGTGGTCTCATGAAGAGTTGAAGTTGGCATTCATTTTTGTTTGCTTAATTTTTGTGCACCTGGTACACCTTAAGCACTTCATAAATATAATGGATTATTATTACTGTTATTATTATGTTATAGATCATGGATAGATTATGCTAACAAAATGTCTTAATACTCTATTGGCTACAGTGTTACATTTGCAATATATTGTTTTAGGTGAGGCGAGACTTCCTTCAGATCAGCTAAGTAGGTACCCCTGCAGTCAGTACTAATCGCACTGCAGGCAAAGGGCACCCGATCCAAGTAACACAGCATCAGTGATGCAGGACCAGGCTTAACCTTGGCCACATCAGCTGTGATGTCATCACCTGCCACAGGGGTCCATTTCAAAGGCAAAGGAGGGGAACGGGAATGGGGATGAGTGTCAAATTTCAGATACATTGCCTCGGAGGCTGCTGTCTGTGTGCGAGGCTTATGTAGTGAATGTACGCATGGCTAATTTCTCATTACGCCTACTGGGTTTGAAAATATTGATGCGACGATCCAAAATTACCCCCAGTCTGAATTATTGATTGCAAAACATTTTACATTTAATGAAACGGCCACAGCCAAGGGGCATACGAGAGGGGGGATATGGAACGTGTGTCAAGCAAGAGATTGCACCTTCAGGAGAATATGTTTTGTGTCAGATTTACTGTCAGCATAAAGGAAGAGGTCACAACTGGTGTGAGATATATGCCTGAATTCAATCAACTTTTGTCTTTAACTTTGACTTACAATGCAGCTGTTAGTTTTTTTCCATCATAAACAGTTTGTCAAGTTAACTTTGGGGATTGCTGCACTCTCCAGCCTATGTTTGTGAAGATAAAAACTCAAACTTGACATTAAATGCAAGTCAAAGACACATGTTGATTGAATCCAGTCCACGGAGAGGTGGCAGATTCGTATAATTTGTGCCAAAATGCTAAAATATTTGTTCAGATGTTCTTTTTCTCTCGTTCTCTCTCACGGCAACAAAAACTCAACAAAGCGCCGTAGACACCATCAGATGGATTGAAGAATGAGTAAAGGCATTTGACGCGCCGTTCTGTGAATACGAATCATGGAAACAAACAGTGGATGTAATGCACGGGAGACGAGAGAAACTCATGCTAAAATACATCCGGTGAGGTGATAGAAGGGGAACGCAAAGAGCTAATCGCTGTGTTCTGACACATCTCCCTCCGAGAGAGAAACCGCCCCAGTTCTCTCTGAATGATTGGCACTTCACAAATCTGAGCCCACCAGAGGTTTGGAAAAATGACTCGGAGAGTTTGAGAAAACTATATGTTTGTTTTTCCCCCATTTTACATTTCCATTCGGAATTCCCAGTTGCACCTGTAGGGCATGTCCCATCGCTGCAACACCTTCCATCTGCCACACACAACGACCAACCTCAGAAATGCGTGCAGTGCGCAGTGCGATTTGAGCTGATGACAAGATTTCATCAATCATGTACTTCTTGTTTTTTCATTCTTAGACCATTTTGTGTGGAGTCAAATTTGTACTGTATTGATCTCGACACATAGCACTCCACTTTTGCTTAAGTTATTATTTTTGCGTTCACAACTTTGTATGCTTTTTGATGAATACTTTTGGCATTCATTTGACTCCATAATTTTGGCACGTGTCAGTGCAAAGTGAGGAGCAATGTGCCTGATTGAAATGGCAAGGCTTTTAATCATCTGTCAGGTTATTAATTTCCCCCGATATTTATGGCACATCTCAAAACATAGTCATTGTACACAGCCAAATAATCCACTGATGCTATAATAGAGTTGGCTAAGGTTGTTGTTGTTTACGGCTTAGCCAAACTCCCATTTATGGTAACCATATTCAGAGTATTCTAACTTTTAGAGTGTTTTTCTGCTTCACCAAGAAATTACAAAAGGTCGGTAGGAATATTTTAAAATACTCAGGACACTAGTACACTCTGCCCATGAAAACTAAATTTTGAAAGAAAGAATTACTCATACATCAGAAGAAGATACAGATGCATACAAATACACCATCCAGTTTGTTTTTTAATCACGAACATAGTTTGGCATGTTCATTCTGGTGATTGATGAACTTGCTACACCTGCTACAAAAAAAAAAAAAATGTATACATAAATCTAAATTAAACACTAACTATGATTGAATACAGACCCCCATTCATGGAATGTAGATAACCAAATACTACTCTTATAATATTATTAAGTTAAAACTATCACTAGAAGAAAGCTACCTTCACATTTCCTCTTCACACTGAATGCAATCTCAAGTCAAGCAGTGCTGGCACTGGGAAATGTGAAACTGTCATGTTTAGTACAAAAAGATATAGAAAATTTGAATAGAAATTGAATAAAAAGAGAAAAAGGCACAATCTTTATAGCCTGACCCCGAACCTTAAACTCAGCCTTACATTTGCAGATGTTGGGTGCACAGACATGTGCTTTAACGGGATCCTAATGGCACACAATGTTTCTTTGGAGAGAGAGAGAATGAATGCCACCCCGGGGTCCTCTGTGGGTGTTCACTGAGGGATGGCTCCCCTGAAAATGAGCAGGGTCACCTTGACAAAGTCAATGGGCTGTTTGGCGCAATGAGGAGAGCGACCCTGCCTGGCTCAGACATTGGGACGAATAAGAAAAAATAGCTTTTCATCCACGTCTGTACCTTTCATTCTTTTCTTTTAAATATTGGATCATTCGTCCAGAATGACTTGCTAAACCCTCTAAGGTCTCCACAGACAGAGTTTAGTGTGGTAATCTAATGTGCGGCGGTAATAATGTCAATCGTGGTTTAAATGATATGTTGTTTTCCATAAAGAGGATTTGTGATGATCATGATGAGCGTCGCTGTGGGACACCGCTGCCGGAGGTCTGTTCTGTCCAGTCCAATAATCCCTGCAGATCGAATCGTTTCTGAAATCGCTGTGTCCACGGTTGAATTTCATCCAAAATCAGAGATGAACAAAATGTGCAGTATATCACAAATTAATTAACAATGGTACATTGTTTGTGGCCCAAATAGTTAAGGACATTGAAATACAAGTATGTGTTGTAAACCAATGTGATTTCCCTGCAGTGACTGTTAAGACATCTGCATGTCTGATCACAGTCGGGCTTGTTCTTTGCTTACCCTGGGGTTGGTTGCTTTATTATATATTCTTTTTGGTTGAAATGTTTCATGGAGGTCTGAGAATCTGCAGTTCACTCTAAATAAATGATCTCACTTGCATGGTTTTGGTGTGTGACATCAATTTGTAAAGTGGAACCAGCAGCATGTATAATTGAGTTTTTTTAGTACACAAAAGAGCCATAATTACATCCTGGACTATCCACATGTTTTCTGGAGCTACGTCGTTATTTGCAGGTGCTGCCTTCGCAATTAGGAGAAGGACTGCTGTGAGCTACAGTGTTGAGGAAAATATACCCACTGCCTTTATTTTATGTTGTGTTGCTTCACCATATAGTTCAGGAGAATCAGTGGAATTGTTATTGTTATGTTATTTTTGTTGATTTATTTTTTTACCAATGAAAATGGTTAAGTCAGCACTATATTCGGGGCCTTGAGCAACGCATCTGTATTTTCCTTCCCTTCCCATTTTTTCTGTTTGACCTCTTGGGTCAAGGGAATTTTCCACCTTACACTTCCAGTGTAACCTTGCCGAGAGGGCAGGAAGTCCCGAGTCTGCAGATCTGATTAATGCCAAAGTCTCCCCACGGAGCTCAAGGAATAAAGAATAAGGATTCTGACCAGTCGGGGATGGAAACCCAGGGCTGGTTCCACTTGGTTTGTTGGCCATTTGGATGAAAATAACATTTGAGGGTCAGCCTATCCTGCCCTCTGTAGATCCGTTAAATAATTTAAAATTGTTTAAAATTGTCTGTGCAAGAAGGATATACAAGTGTGTGTGTGTGTAAATATGTTCATGTGTGTGTGTGTTAAGTGTAAATGTGTGTGTGTGTTTAAGTGTGCATGTGTGTGTGTTAAGTGTAAGTGTGTGTATGTGTGTGTGTGTGTGTGTGTGTTAGTGTGCGTGTGTGTGTGTGTGTTCACACTGTCCTGGTGCGGAGGTGACAGAGCCTTGCAGCCCTCAGGGTAGCAGGTGCAGGGCGCTGAGGTCAGCAGATTCCTGGTCTGTGCGTCGGCTGAGTCGGGCCCGCTGTTAATGGCATCCAGCCCTCAGGGGAACAGGCGGCCAATCGTAACGGAATCCGCTGATCGCCTTTCCCTAAAGCCCCCCGCTCGCTGCCCACCTCAGGACCTGTGTACACAGCCCTATTGTTGGACTGTGTGTATACACAGTGCAGTCAGTGTGTGTGTGTCCCAAATCTTCTTACCTTCTCTCCCCTCTTGGCCACATTCACCACATGCATTTCAGTTCTCCGTCTCTAACCTCAGCTGCCTCTGCAGGCTACAAGGCTAAAGTGATGTTTATTTTCAATCACTAGTTCAAGGAAAAAGATTAACATTGTCCAGCAACTCTTGTTCATGATAACACTGGGGGTTTTATCATTGTTTCATGTACTATTGATACATTTTTAACACACAAGGGGCCATTCTCTGTCAGAGTCAGATCTTATAGTGACCTGAATCTTCACAGGAAAACACACACACACACACACACACACACACGCCTCATTGGTAGCTACCACTGATTCTCGAACAGAGAATTACAAACTCAGCGAGAAGGCATCCCTGAATCCAAAGCCAGATGTCACTGAATATGTTTTCAAGCTGATCTCACGGAGGTCGCCTCGCCATTACCGACGTGAACCGTCAGAGACTCGGGCGGCTTTTCTTATTTCACGCACCTTTGGACATTTTAGAGCAGACGTGCAATTTACTGAAGGCTAAAAGCATTTTAATGGAGTCTATTCACATTGATATGTTCAGGTTAAATGAGGTTTAAATCATTCATAATAGTTTTCCGAGACCCCATGTGCATTTGCATCACGAGAAAGGCTTCAGATATTTCCTATCAAAAGCCAATCATTTCTAATAATTAGTGATATTAGACATATCATATGATAATTAGACATATAAACAATATGATTGGTTTTTTCTATGGTTTTTAAACTGAGTAAAATGATTACATTAACAATAAGCACATTGAGAGGGTAAATCATTTTAAGCAAAAAGATTTGCATACCTAGCCCTACTGTAGATGGAAGTTTGGGAGATGGAAAACAAAATATTTTAATTCCTCAGAATACCACTATAATAAATTAAGTCCATATAATCATATCATTTGGAAAACATCATTATCCTGGTGTTTCCCCCTAATCATAAGCATACATACGAAGACCTACCTCTAAATCAGTAAGCATCTATGGTGCTGCCGGCTGATGCTACTTCCTGCATGCTGGTAGAAATTCTCCAATCTCTCCTCGAGTTCATGAACTACAACATCGCTCGGAGAGAGCTGTGGGCTCCCTGGGGCTCAGAGAGAAGGTCACTTCAAGAGGGGATTTGAACTCGGCCAACACACAGGAGCAGACAGATCACTGCGGGGATCAGATTAGGCTTTGCGTCTTGCAGCTTCGCGCACAGCACGTGTCTTGCTGCTTGTGGAGAAGTGGGCAAGCGAGCCCAGATCTGAAGGCACTGAGTACACTGCGATCGACAATCTCAGAGGAGCCGAGGGTTCTCTTAAACTGCGAAAACGTGGTGTGCGAGGTTTGGCTTGCGCTAGGTCACTTGGGCGGATACTGGGAAGGAGTGTTCTGGGAGTAAAGTATCATCGGGGAACTCAGGCCTAAGTAATATGTCTGAGCAAAAACGTCTGGTCCCGAGTGTGCCGTAACAGTCTATGGCATTATCTCTAATGCATGCAGCATTACACGGATGGCGCATTCTGAATTACCATCGGTGAGAATGCTGTGGCCGTACTTTGATTAATCAGATTTACGCATACCAGGTACTGGACAGAGAATACAGTATAAAACACGCAGAGACCTTTGCTTAAATATATATTTGCAGTGAGTTCCAGATTTAAATCTGTTCAATCCCCGCCCCCCCCCCCTCCCCAATGAAAGCTAGCGACACAAAAGCGCATAATCTCTATCTGTGCATTCAGGCTAATACATTTAGACAAAGCTCTCTGGTCTCTCGGGGAGTCTGAGACAATTCAGTGGAGAAACACTATAAAAATAGAAGAGGGTACAGAAAAAAAGGATTTTAGAGGATTACACGGAGATTGGGAGAGAGTACCCTTTGGAGCAGCTCTGTTAATCTGAAATTAATTTAAATATTTTCACCTCAAGTTGTGGTGAATATTTAATATTTGGGAATACATTTTTTTTTGTCAATCTTGTTTTTTGCTGGACGAACCGAGGTGAAAACACAATGAGGCAAGGTAACAGACAATTCCTTTGATGTTCAATAAGAGTCAACAAGGTGACAGAGGTGTAAAATTCTCATACGCCTGTTGCCGAGCAACGAGCCCTGTCTTGCCGATAGCCTGGGTCTTCAAAGGTGACCAGATCAACTGTCTGTCTTCTTTATTTTAATTTCTGTAAATCATATTGTGCTTAATTATGATGTGCTGTCAGATATTTCTAATATATTTACATAATAAACAAACCAACGAAAACAGGTTATTATTTCTCAATATGATAATTAAAAGGTATTTTGAAAAAAAACATTTACTCCCTTTTACTTCACTGTCGTATGTAAATACTCAACGTGCACCCTGTGAGCATTAACACCATAGCCAGCATATGAGGCTGTCCCACTGTGTCATGATGTATGGCCTCTAATAGTCACATGCTTCTCCCTTGAGCCATTCCTGCCCCCTGTATTGTTTGTGCGAGAAGTATTTCCTGTTCATTATTGGAATCCTTTCCTCTTGAAAAAAAATAATGGATGGCTTTTTCCTGAAATAATAAAATAAACATGATTTGTTCAAAATGCGTTTTTGAGTGAAATCGGAGACAGCGCAGTTTGTCTTCAGTTGCTCAGCCGTGTTTATTTATGTCTGTGCTTAACAATGTTATGTTTTTAAATCAACATGATTTGCTTGCTCTATATGCATGGAATACATACGTACAGTACACACAGACATGCATACTTACACACACACATACATGCATGCATATGTACTGTACAGCTGATGTAGTCATGCAGTCATTTTACGGCGGACCGTTATGTGGCTGTACAGGCAGCGTTGCTGTGTGAGATAGATGGGGCTCATTTTCATGGCTGCGGTTTATCACTGGCAAACAAACAGAAGGTTTTAAATC
This sequence comes from Aldrovandia affinis, assembly GCA_029706075.1. Lineage (NCBI taxonomy): Eukaryota > Metazoa > Chordata > Actinopteri > Notacanthiformes > Halosauridae > Aldrovandia > Aldrovandia affinis. The sequence continues at coordinate 4,308,877 of JAINUG010000027.1, read as the reverse complement.
ACAGCGAATTGTAAAACTGTATCTGAGGCCTACTATCATAAACCCCAATACTCGAGAGCACATACATGCAGAATTGCTGCTAAAATCCCACATATTATGTTGCCCTACTTAACAGACACCCTCTCTTAGGCGATAATTAAGTTGCCTGGACGAGGAGGGGGAAGAAGATTTAAACACATGACATATGACATCCACATTCCACACCACTACAATCAGCTATAACCAAGGAGAATCACAGTTCGTCTTGCCAAAACATGAACTATTTTGAGGTATGCAGCTTTAAAGAGGAAATTCATAATCTCAACAAAAATATTTTTTCAATGTAAAAATGTAATATATATATATATATATATACAGTGGGGAAAATAAGTATTTCATCCCCTGCTGATTTTGTGAGTTTGCCCCCTTACAAAGAAAGGAACGGTCTATAATTTTCATGGTAGGTTCATCTTAACAGTGAGAGACAGAATATATAAAAAAAATCCCAGAAAATTACATTATATGAATTTTAAACATTTATTTGTGTTTTATTGAGGAAAATAAGTATTTCACCCCTAGCAAAACATGACTCAGTACTTGGTGGAGAAACCCTTGTTGGCAAGCACAGCGGTCAGACGTTTCTTGTAGTTGGTCACCAAGTTTGCGCAGATCCCAGGAGGGATTTTGGCCCACTCTCTTGCAGATCCTCTCCAAATCCTTAGAAATCAATTTTCAGTGTCCTGGCTGAGGGAAGGAGGTTCTCACCCAAGATTTCCCGGTACATGGCCCCATTCATCCTCCCCTCGATCCGGTGAAGTCGTCCTGTGCCCTTAGCAGAGAAACAGCCCCAAAGCATAATGTTTCCACCGCCATGCTTGACGGTGGGGATGGTGTTCTTTGGGTCCAAGGCAGCTTTTTTCTTCCTCCAAACACGTCTCATCTGACCACAGCACTTTCTCCCAAGCCTCCTCTGAATCATCCAGGTGCTCATTGGCAAACTTCAGACGGGCCTGTACATGTGCCTTCTTGAGCAGGGGGACCTTGCGGGCACTACAGGATTTCAATCCATTACGGCGTAGTGTGTTACCAATGGTCATCTTGGTGACTGTGGTCCCAGCTGCCTTGAGATCATCAACAAGCTCCAGCCGTGTAGTTCTGGGTTGTTCCCTCACCTTTCTCATGATCAGGTTCACTCCACGAGGTGAGATCTTGCGTGGAGCCCCAGACCGAGGGAGATTGATGGTCAATTGGTGTTTCTTCCATTTTCTAATTATCGCACCAACAGTTGACTCTTCTCACCAAGCTGCTTGCCAATGGTCTTGTAGCCCATTCCAGTCTTGTGCAGGTCAAAAATGTTGTCCCTGATGTCCTTAGACAATTCTTTGGTCTTGCCCATTGTGGAGAGGTTGGAATCTGATTCATTGATTGATTCTGTGGACAGTTGTCTTTTATACAGGTAACGAGTACTTAATTAGGAGTACTAATTAAGTAAGAGGACTAATCTGTGTGCCTCCTGGTCACATAACCGGTCTGTGGGAGCCAGAATTCTTGCTGTTTTGCTAGGGGGTGAAATACTTATTTTCCTCAATAAAACACAAATAAATGTTTAAAATTCATATAATGGGATTTTCTGGGATTTTTAAAAAATATTCTGTCTCTCACTGTTAAGATGAACCTACCATGAAATGTATAGACCGACCGTTCCGTTCCTTTCTTTGTAAGGGGGCAAACTCACAAAATCAGCAGGGGGTGAAATACTTATTTTCCCCACTGTATACAGTACCAGTCAAAAGTTTGAGTACACGTCCTATCTGGATTACGGCTAATAGGGCACTCCTTCATTCTTTAGCAAGATAACAACTTGAAACAGACCTTGAAGTTGTGCCAGAACTATCTGGTGAAGGAAGAACATGAAGGACTCAAACTCAACTCAAACTAATGATCTGGCCTGCCCAGTGTCCAGAACTCAATCCCATAGAACTTTTATGGGAATAACTGGACAGAAGAGTCAAAGCAAAGCAACACACAAGTGTCTCTGGGAATTGCTGCAGGAGAGCTGGGAAGACATGTCGGGTGATTTCCTGCTGAAACGTAATAACCAAATGGCCTGTGTTTGCGAGGCTGTTATCACGGCAAAGGGTGGCTATTTTGAGGAATCCAAGATTACATTTTCAATAAAAATTTCTTGAACTTTGTTTTGATGTTCCTTTTTCTTATTGGTAAATTTATTTTTTATCATTTTCATGTATTTACAGAAACTTATACGATGTAAAACATTGTCAATTATGAGATAAACCTAGTTTCCAGCAGGTGTACTCAAACTTTTTACTGGTACTGTATATATATATGTCATTTATACTCTTTTATCCAAAGTGATAAATTTTTTAGTATATGTGGTCCCAATGGGAATCAAACCCACAACCTAAGCATTGTCAAACGCCATGCTCTACCTACTGAGCCACAGTACCAGAACCAGAACCACGTATGAAATATATGAATAATACAAAACTAAAGACAAGTTCAAACAAACAGTTTGTACTATAGCCTATGCCTCACAAAAACAAACATTACAATAAAGAAATGCAACGCAATTCTTCCAATATTCCTTTATGTAACTTGCCCTGTTTTTTCTTTCAAATCTGGAAATAGTAATGACAGCATATCAATGACAGATCGATAGCTTATATATATATAAATCTTATTTTGGAATCTAAGAGTGATTTGACGGGTTATAAAGAGATAAAGTATGAAATATTGAGCTGGGAGCTTTTCAGAGAGACATACTGTGTTTGTCATATTAACAAGGGCCATGATGGATGAGCTAAAGACATACACTTCATGTTAGGTACATGGGTATGTGGTAGTATACTGTACACTGACTCCAAACATTGCCCAGTACATGCATGTCCTAACTGCCCATGACATGGCTGTAGAGAGAGAGATGAGGACTTTTCCCCCCTGTAATGATAGCCAGTAGCTAAATGGCAACCTAGCTAACTGCTGCAGTCATGCACAGCCCACAGGCAATAGAAACACAGAAGAAAAGTAGTTTTGTTTGAGCAATTCACCGGAAAGCTACTCAGTGATGTCATCATCCCTTGCCCTCAATGACGGCTGAATTTGATAGACAACTGGAAACTTCCTAATTAGTCTTGCATTTGTGATGGCAACCGATGTCTTTGGAAAAGTCTTAAACAAGTTTGTTTCAGGTCACCTTAACTGCAACCAGACTATATGTTTTTGTATTTGTACATTATTTATATACTTGATACAAGCTTCTTTGTATGTTTATTGCAAAGGACATTCGATGTCTGTGCAAAATATGGGGTTTAATTGACAATTATTCCAGTCTATGAACTTTGTATGTCACTTTGGATAAAAGTGTCAAATAACTCAATTGTAAATTGTGAACAATTTATTCCTAATTTCCTTCATCTTCTTCTCTGTATATCAGTCACACCCTGTTTCTGCTGTATTAGAAAAGATTTAATAAACATATGACTTAGCAAGTGTGACTTTTTTGTTAAAAGAGTTGGTGAAAAGGAAGTTACAGGGCTGTTGCTAGCAAGATCTTGTTGGGGGCCTCCCTACTACAACCCCCTACCCTGATTACGTGCCAGATCTGCATCAAGACACCTATGCATAAATGAGACCAAAAGCTAAATTTTTCACTAAGAATACTTATTTTACTGTAAACAATAAAGTTTAATTGTTAAGAATATTTTTGCAATCCAATATATTAGTCATTATAAATAAGGACTCCCAAACCAGGACAAACATGAAAATGATAAATCATAAACTAATAATAACTTAATAAACTCACAGGATAGTAGTTTGTTTTACCAAGATAGCTGGCTAACGTTAGTTCACTTTCTTTTCCCACATATTCCATAGGACTAACTGTCAAAACTATGAGCGGAAACACCGATGTTGACAGAACAGCTCCCCTCACAACTTTGATAAATCAAAATTGGCCCACTATTTTTGTCAGCTTTCCCATTAAAAGTTTTACAAAAACTAGACACTTTGGCCTGTTACTATCCAGTGATTGTAGTCCAGACTCCAGCAGGAAATAATTTTTTGTGAGATCAGAACATTTGACAGCAATTGCTCAATGGCAAAACTGGGAATCAAAATTATAACTATGTAATTCGATAGATGAACTTCTCAGCTTTAAGTATGTGGTGATTTTTTCTGGAACCATTAACAGCCCCTTAAAATGGTGCAACCCCCTCCCTCATTTTATTCTTCATTGTGTTTAACGGCCTCACAGTATAGCTAAGCTTTTTAGCAGCCTCCGCAGGAATCATCTGGTCCACAATGCCTTGAAGCAGTGACATAGTCACACGGCAGGGAAAAGCAGGCTGAGGACGGCGAGATGGTTATCGTACACAGTGGAGCCGTCCGGAGATAAGCTCAGCTCCCCTGTTGGTTAATGGGTCTGACATGAGGAAGAAATCTGTGGTTGAGTGGGATGGAGAGGTGAAGCTGCATGGGCTTTGTCTGTCTGTGTATGGAAGCCAGATTACACCTCTGTGTGTGCTCCCAATTACATCTCTCGGTGTGAGAGGCTCACATCTTGTGTTTGACCAATCCCCCCCCAAGATGCAAGACTAATTAAAAAGTTTTCAGCTTGTCTATCAAATCAGTAGGCCTCCTTAACTTAACCTACTGAGTTATACATTCTGCCATCATTGAAGGCAAGGGATGATGACATCACTGAGTAGCTTTCCAGTGAATTGCTCAAGAAAAACTACTTTTTTCTGTGTTTCTGTTGCCTGTAGGCTGGGCATGACAGCGGCAGTTAGCCAGGTTGCATTTAGCTACTGGCTATCATTACAACAAGTTAGCTGCTATTCTGCCAGTTGATTCAGTTCATCCGCTTTTTAGCTGACCACGTTATTAACATTAACCGACCGATTTGATGACGTTCTTGTAGTCTGCGTGTCTGTTTAGTGGCAGCAAACACCACTCATTCAAAGATTCTAGCACTCCTGACATTTGTCAAATGGACGCTTGTCAAGGCTCTTGGAAGAGAACCGTGAACCTAGTGCCGTCTCTTCTGCGTTTATAGTTCAAAACTATTTCCAGGATATTTTCAATAGAAAATAATATTTTACTACTTTTGAAAAGCGGTGGGGACAACATTGACCCTTTCAAAAAGTGGGGGGGGGCATGTCCCCATCATCCCCGGTGGAGTCTACACCCTTGCCTGGCACAAGGAAACAATTAACACAACATCAGCTGGCTTTTTGTGCTTCAAACAATGTGACTTCACCATGTCGATGAGTGGAAGTTTGAATGCAAGTGCAGGAAGAGTTCAGACAAACCCTTTCTCAAACATCCAAAACACACTAAAACTGTTTCTAAACCTGCATGCAAACCTGAATGGAAAATACATGTTAGCCTTCCTGTGTCAGTTGCTTTAGTGTATTCCTCCACTTCCCTGGTACTCCTCTCTTTAGGTACCCAGAGTATCTCCCTAAGGGGCATTACCAACCTGTGAGTTGGCCGGGGATGACTGCTTCAGGCCATGAGCCAAGCCTGCCATGCCCTGTTAGATGCTGCAACTGCACGTTAATGCTCATTTCAATAAATACCTGAATTTAGTTCATTTTACCATCTGGAAATGTATTCAGTGAATGTCTTAATACGGAAACCATATTTGACAGTGGAAAGGGAGGAAGTGAGTTCAAGCCTTTAGCAGGAAAAAATGTCAAAGAAACCACAATGTGCCAAGTCTTTGTGCTGAATTCATTTTGCCATCCATAACTAAGCTCTGCAAAAAAGTATAATTCACAATTCTTAAATGAACATGTCACCTTAAAGAACAAGGTGAAATTGTAATTTAGCCTGGGGCTGATGCATGTATGATTGATGTTCTTGGAAACAAGGGTATATGCAGTCACATTGCTTCAGGGAGATATTTTACAAGATGTAGTATATATGCTGTAGGCAGCAAATGTATCATTATATGTTTCTCATATATAATGATACAAATTTCAGGATTGATGTATGGAATGTTCGTTTAAAGTATGACCCGAAACATATTGTTCTTCCTTGCTTGTTGGTCTCGCACTGTGCTTACCCACAATGCACTGTTTTATGTCATGCCCAAGGTGAATAACAGTGTCAGACACAAAAGGGTTACCCATGGAACCCTGAAATTAGCTCCTTGACATAATTATACTTTAGAGGACTGCTGTATTTTAATTTTTCTATTCATTTATTTTAAAATGAGGCAATGGCAATGTTTTATTCCACTTTGTTTGCTTGTTTGTTAGACCCTTTCTTGGGTATGATCAAATAGTGACACCTGGAATTGAACCAGCAAGCCTCTTTGCAGACACAGAAAGGATTTTTTCTGAATGGCTGGGATGGGGAAAAAAGTAATAGATATGAAAATATTCAACAAAACACCAACAGCCTTTTTGATACTTTTCTCGCTAAGAATTTGGATAACTAGTCACAACATTTATATAACTTCATACATTAGTCAACGCACACAACATAAAAAGACATCCGTAGACACAAGTCAGGGACTAGGGATGTTTTCTTTTGTTGATTTGTTCTATCACTTGACCACACCGGAGAAGCAAAGATTAGATTTTCTAAAGAATACAACCTGGGAAATTTCCATCAATGAGAAGGGTAACTTCTCCTGTCAATCATGATGGCAGTTCTTTCAGCGCAGTCTATGATGGTACCATGATCTGATATGCCACTAAAGCAATACAATTCCTGATACAGACAAGGGTAGACAGAGATAGACATAATTTATTTTTGCATTTAATTTATTGTTGCGTGTGATTCCAACCAACATCCAACCAACTATTCCACAGAGGCAACATACCATACCCCCCCTATGTGCTCATCCATCCCATGTCCTCATCCAGTATTCACTAATAGCCCTTGGGTGGGGAGATGTACCTCCTCCACTTCCATTTTGAAACATTTTTATTGCCTGTGAGACACAGGGGGATTGGGACACAGTAACTCCTAGTCACTTATTTTTATCCATCCATTTCTATCAGACCCATCAGTCTAACAATTTGCTCACTGAGAACATGGTGTCTTATCCATGGTGGCTTATAATTTTAGATATTGTGCTTTGTACAGTAAAAAACCTTTCATGCTCTCAGTGCAATTCAGCCAAAGTACTTTACCCTAAGGTTCAATAATGGTGTTTTATAGGATGGTGATAAGTAATGGAGGTGTTCTTCAGTTCTACATTTTCTTTTAAACATTTTTTTCTTTTCTCCCAATATGGAGGGCTCAGTCACATCTTTAGGCCCCTTCCCTGCAACATCCTCTTTCAAATCGGGAGAGCACAGGCAAGCACTTGTTCTCCTCTGAAATCTCCTCTTTGCCCCCTGCAGCCCACCTGCTGAGCAGCCCAGCAAGTGCAGCTCAGCGGGTGTACATGTCATACACAGCTAAAGTTCTTAACCGATTCGGTGCATGCCAGCTAAAACAATATGCATTATACAGGGATATCTGCTCCCTTTTTTAGAACACACACACACATAGTGGGATTTGAATGAAAAATGACTGGATGGGCACAGGGTGGAATACGTGGGTGACCCATGAACTCTCTGTCTCAATAATAATCTTTTAAGGAAATCGACTGAAACCAGGAGCACAGTAATGTGCTGTTAAGAGACTGCCAATCAATAGTCCATAATGCTGGTAACAAACTGCAATTAGCCCATTCTCTATAATAGAGAGGCAGCTCCCATGCCAAAGGGCAGACACTTATTGGTAATTACCAAAGGGAAGTACAACATTGCACATGGGGCAGACAGCCATTTTGTCTCATAACATTTACAGCCCAGCTATAGTCCAGGATAAAAGGTCACTAATGTTGAGATGTAGCGATCTCCCTAACCTCCACTTTGTACAAAATGATAACAAGGTTTTTGAGAAGTGTGAAGGTCACCTTGTTGTGTTTTCTTTACTATGTGGTTGCCTTCCCCATTCTAGACTTTACCTTTTAGATGGACCATAACCTTCCACAAGTAATTGTAATTAATCAACCAACCAACCCTTGTGTCCCCAAACAGGGGAAACCCCTGATCACGTTTTTTCTCATGGTTTTGAGAAGTCCATCAGCCTAAAGATCGAGAATCATTGCATTATGTTTGATTGAAAACCACAAAGAATTTGGGAGGCTGTCCAGTTTTCAAAATAATCTGATGTACGTGATGTTTGCAAACCGCAGAAATATAGCATTAGCCATCTCTGACATTCACCATAGCTAAATATGCATTGGGGGGGTTGTTAAAAGGTTTATGGTGCAGATAAGTGACTGGGTTTAGAAATGAGATATCAAGGCTTGGTACACTGATTAGGCATTGGGCCTATTCAAAAAAGTTACATCCAGCTGTTGTGCTGCCAAAAGCCAGTTTTTTTAATTACATATTACAAACAAAATGTATTTTTAATCTGCATTTTTATGATCCTTAACTTGAAGAAGGTAAGAATGTAATTAACATTTGACTTGGCTTGTAGCATAGAACAGTTACCCAAGATGCACATTAAAGCAAATAAAGCTGTCGATTATATTGTGTGAAATTCCTGGCATTGGTTTTATTTATCCAGTGACCTGTTTGTACAAATCTGAGCTGCCTCAAATATGGTGTGATGCATTCTTTTTCCAGTTTTTTAAGCATATAATATTCATTACTTCCAAATACAATCCATATTGCATTGAAGTATTTTAGTTGAATTCACAAAAAATAATTTGAATTATATATATTTTTCCCCCATAAAACTAATCAAAAGCTTTTTGTCATTTGTGAAGATATAGTTAAGGTGAAACATATTTTAGTTTGTTCATTTACATTGGAATGACTGCGTGCCGGTACAAACAGATCAGTGCTTGTTTCCGTGTTGCCACAACCATAATCCGAAAATATAAGTCACCGCCAGAGAGATACATTTTGTCCTGGGGTACACAAACAATCCCTCCATTTCTTTTCTGGATTGTTATCCTTGATATGTGGGGGCAGGTAAAGCGGTAATCAGAACAGATTGCAGTCAGAGTGAAATGAGAGAGCATCTTTGTTAGAAGCCTGCTGTGCGTCGTCCTTGCTCATTGTAATTCTGCGCGCTGGTGCTTTGCTGGGTGAGAGCAGGTACATGTTTCCCCCTGGAGCTGGCACCCTTAGACTGCTGTTCCAACCTGCTACGCCAGGAACAGGATGCTGGAGCTCCACTGCACCAAGGGCAGATTGTGTGTGTGTGTGTGTGTGTGTGTGTGTGTGTGTGTGTGTGTGTGTGTGTGTGTGTGTGTGTGTGTGTGTGTGTGTGTGTGTGTGTGTGTGTGTGAATTCATGCATGCATGAATGTGTGTGTGTATGTGTGTGTGTGTTCATGTTTGTGAGCTTGCATATGTATGCCTGTGTGAGTGGAGTGTTTGCACGTATGCATGTGAGTGTGTTTGTATGTGCTTGAGTGTGTGTGAGTGGAGTGCCTGTACATGTATGTTTGTGTGTGTGTGTGTGTTGCAGGCAGGTACTAAGTGGTTTCAGTGGGACCTGTTGAGGGAGCAGCAGGTTGACCTCAGGGCAGGGTGATCTCTGCATCAACTCCTGTGTGAGCTGACAGAGCCAGAGTTCCAGCATCCGCTCCTCTTTCATCCCCCTCTCCTCCCACTGCTCAGCAGGGGCTTCATCACTGCCTCTCCTCTGCTCTCCTCTCCTCCGCTGCTGTTTATCTCTGCTTTATCCATCCTCGAAATGCGCTGCCTCTTTTTTTCTCTTTTCTCCTTTTCTGCCGTCATCAAATTGAAAGAGGCTGTTTACGGCTATTAATGAGTAATGGTTTGAGGAGTAGGACAGGCACGCTCTCTCCTTCGACTTCTTTCTCTCCCTATCATTTTCGGCCAAGTTCAAGGCTTCATCAAGCACACAAACTTTCCACTCCTTCAGAACAGATGGAGAATGACTGTCAATGTCAATGGTCGATTCCTGTGGTTTTGAAAATGAATTGCACATATTTTGGTGTGAGTATTTATGGCATCTTTGAAAACAAATCCTTTTTTTTTTTCAAAATGTATAGCACATTGTGCCAGTTCCAGATACTTAAAACTGGAGGGAGGGGGGATCAACTCCAACATCCAGCTTTAGAATACATTTACATTTACATTTTAGGCATTTATCAGACGCTCTTATCCAGAGCGACTTACAAGACTTGCATTTATACATGGTAAGATTAATCATGGTTAGAGCAATAGATCAGTGTAGTAATACAGTGATAGACATCATTGTTGGCATCTGCATACCATACCTGTAGCACAGGGAGAGAAAAGCTTAGTAGGTTTTATTTATGTATTTATTTATTTTATTTTTTATACAGTTTTAAACATGTAAACAGTGGTGATGACAATTCATTAATGTATTGAATCAGTGGTAGTGGAGTGTGAAGAGATGGGTTTTTAGTCTCCTGCGGAAGATGGCCAGTGATTCCGCGGTTCTGACGGAGTGTGGAATATCATTCCACCACCGGGGGGTCAGGACAGAGAAGAGGCGAGACCGCGAGGAACAGCTGCCTGTGGCCCGGAGGGATGGAACAGTCAGTTTGCCTGTGTCGGCTCAGAGTTAAACATTTATTTTTTATTTCTAGGTGCCCAGACCCCATTTTAGCTCTTCACTACCTAGCTACTTGTTTTGCATATTAACTGATTTAACATTGTTGGTAATTACAAACTCAGACCCTGAGCCTACCAGAGGAGGATGGGCTCACCCTCTTGAGTCTGATTCCTCCCAAGGTTTATTCCCATTTCCTTCACCAAGGCAGTTTTTCATTGACACTGTTACCATAGGCTTGCTTTTGTGGGGGTTCAGGCCACGGTCTGCTGTAAAGCATATTGTGACAAATGTTTTGTAAAATGAGCTACACAAATACATTTTGATTGATTGATTGATTTGAAGCCAACATATAGTACAATTTCACCAACCAGCAATCTTACTGTTACAGGCCATCCACCTCACAAGGCATCCAGGCAACATAATATTTCTTCTTGCTTTAATCAATATTTTTTAAACAATATTCCTTTCATCTAATTTCAAGAGGAACTATTTTTTTCTCCTAATTTGGCTACAGCACCACTTCATTTCATGGTGGCAACAATGCATACATAAATGAAAAGGTGTATGCATTAAATTAAACATCAAGCCTTCGCCTCGTTTGGGATATTCCCTCTTCTACACACAGTGTGCGGGTTCCACCTTCATTCATTTATTTATCGCGGCTATTGCAGCTTTTGAACCTACGCACCTGTGGTTACTATTATCCAGTTGGTGCGGCTTCACCTCTCCACAACAATGCATACATAGCATACTATGGACGGCATACTACCATCATAGAGAACTACTTCTGGGCATTTTTAATTTAGTTCAGATCATATGCTTGAGCGCATTGTTTTAAAGCAGTTTGCACAGTTGCATTTCTGCAGTCTTTGTGTAAGAGCAAGTTTAAAACTAATTTTACACATGACTGAAATATGAGACCTGAGGTGTGAATTCTTATGAGATATTGGTTCTATCTGAATTTTTAAAAATCTAATTTCCTGGACGTGTCATCTCAGTTTCATGTTCACCACTGATAGTACTCAAAATTATTCCCGGCATGAATCACAAATTATTTTCTACCCATCAGCCAGCTGTGTGTGTATGGTGATAACATACAACAAATATTTCAACTCAACATAAATATTTTTCCAACACTGCTAAACTTGAGAGATTTTGGACCTCTGGGAAATCTATCACACTATTTAGATTTGTACAAATTAATCCGCTTTCCAGAATGAAGGTAGTTCATTTTAATACCTATATCAGTATCTGTCTCCTGTCTAACTGAATTTTCTGTTTTGATGTCATATTTCAAATGGCCAAATTCATTCAAGTCTAAACTTCAATAACCATTTGTTCAACTCCAATGACTATAATCCTACAGGTAACTGCCAAAATGAAGGAAACACTTGAGGGATACAAAGTATATTGAAAGCAGGCACTTCCACACAGGTATTCTTCCTCAATTAATTAAGCAATTAACATCCCATCATGCTTGTGTAAATTATATGCAGGCTCAGTTGCCCATTATTTTGGCAACCATGGCTAGAACAAGAGATCTCAGTGTTGGTGATTGTTGGGGCAGATTTAGCAGGAGCTTCAGTGACAAAGTTTGGTCAACTTGCTGGTCCGTGCATTGGTTTGAGATGCAAGGTAAAACAGACGAGCAACTCAGAATCAGTTGACTGCAAATTTCAATCTAGGGAATGAAAAAGCTGTTTCATCAAGAACCATTCATCGAGAACTTCACAAAAAGGGATACAATGGGAAGGTTGCAGTGTATAAACCCCTTATTGCACCTCAAAATGCATGTTTGCCAGTAAAGTTGTACAAAGAACACAAGCAGTGGTCTTCTGACTAGTGGAAAACGTTATTCCAAAAGAAACCCGGCTTTTGGTGGCCTAATGCCCTATTAAAACACTTTCTGTTGGTATTTCTTTTATCTGTACATTCAACTCCAAAATGATTTGCAAAAAAGCTGTATAAAACAAACATTACAAAGAAAGCTATATTGCATGTTAATAAATGTGAAAATTATACTCTTTTATGCTAATACAATTTCTCAGATCAAAAGATTTTGTTTAACAAGTAGTATTTTCTTCTCCAGTTCGTTTTTTTTGTGTAGTTAGATTTCCCAGTGGGACACTGCTGATTTTCAACCTCCACAGCAATGTAGCTGAAGAAAAAATCGCACACAGTCACACAAAGTAAAAAATCTAGTGACATTTTTGACTTCTTTTTCATTTGATAATGACTTGTCTTGAAATTATTTTAAAAATAAATTTGAATATACATGGTGTAACATGATATAACATGGTTTATAACATGTGTATAAAGCATTTATGCAATCATATAGTGTGAATGAATTACTTAGGGAGGAGCCTGTGCCTTTACCGGTTGCGCAACCTGGGGGCCCAAAGGGTGCAACATTATAAACACACACCATTAAAAACAACAGGAGCAACTCATCATAAAATTAATTCTACATGAAGTTGGATATGTGCAAAATTAATCTGTACAAAGTGTAATGTATGAAGTGAAAATGAGCAAATATGCATCTATATATGCATACAGGGGGTAGACAAAATAATTTAAATCCAAAACAATATATGAATACTTATTAACTAATAAGGACTTTGGCTACCTTTTGCCTTCAGATCAGTTTAAATCTTCTTGAAATGCTGTTATACATAGTCAGTATTCTCAGTAAAACATAACCGGGTGTCTAGGTATGTGCCAAGGTACTTGAAGCTGTTTACTGTTTCTACATGTGTGCCATTAACTATCACAGGTTGGGTTATATTTGATGCATTGCTTTTATTGGCTATTGCAATTTATTTTGTCTTAGCAACAGAGCACTTGCTTGGCACCAGTTCTGGAGGGAGGTGACATGATTAAAATACAGACTCAGAGTGGCCCCCTCAAGTAGGAGACCAACCAAGGCCATGTCATGTGCATATTAAATAAACCAAAAGAATCACCCTGGATCCTAATACTGTTTGTATATGCAGAAAACAGCACTGGTGATAAAATACATCCTTGACATCCTGTATTTAAAGGATGTGTTTTGACACCAGTGCTGTTTTCTGCCTAACAATTAATTATAACATCATATGTGGTATTTTACCAGTAGCCCATTTCAACCTTTTCTTTCATATTGATATTACTCAAGGTTTTTAAAGTAGAAACTTCTCCATGAATGACATTACTGCTCAAGTTCTGGTAATGACATTGCTTTTCTTTAATACAGTATGCCACACAGAAATTAATTGTGCGTAGAACATCAAGGTCTTTCTGACTCTTGGGGCTGTATGTATCAAGCCACTCAAAGTAAGAAAATTGTCTCAAGTGTAACTTAAGTGTAATAATTGGTGACTTTTACTCCTACACTCAAATTTAAGAATAAAAGTGATTGATCAAATTTGTCTTGACTTAAAAATACTCTTAAACTGTCAGGTATTTAAGAGACCTCTGGAGTTCTCTTGGAGTAGGCAAGATGGCACAGTTGTGAAGACGGAGACGTGCGCGCACCTTCCAAGACAGGAAGAATGTTTTAGAAATGTTTGATGATGCATAGTTAATCAAACTTTTTTGTTTAGATCGTCAGGGAATCATCTTTGTCACTGATCTTGTACAGAATGTAATATCGCTAGCAACTTTGAGAAGTAGCGCAGTTGCGGCAGAGATGCAAGTAGCCTAACCTAACATTAGCTAACAAGACTCATTTTATAATGAGGGTCTGGAAACTTGTGTTGACCATCAAAGAATACAGATTTTCCAAAAGCAGATTGGTTCTTCCTCTTTGCAATTTCGGCGATTGATGACCTAATCTTAATCTTTTTATTTGCGGCACCCGTGATTGTCGCAAAAACACAATTACAAGTTACTCTTGTGAATATTTAAAGACTTACCTAAAAGAAAGTGTGAGCTGCTTGATAACTATGTTTTACCCACCACTTTAAGCAAAGAATGATTTCACTCCAAATAAAGCTCTTAGGAGGTGTGTCAAATGTAATTCTTAAGATATTTGATACATACTGGCCCTGATATTATTTGCCAGTATCTTATTCAGCTATGGTAATTGCCACTAGATGATATGCTCTGTATTATCCTTTTTTTTTCTTTTGTAGAATTTTTCCCCTTTTTCTCACAATTTGGAATGCCCAATAGTGTTCTTAGGCTGCGTTCGCTCCACTGTCAATCCAGGAGAGTGCAGACAAGCACGTGTTGTCCTCTGATGTCTGCTGCTGAAACTTCTTTTCACCCCGCAGTTCACAACATAAGCTTGCATACAAATGAGTTGTGAAGGAAGACACTTTATGTACAGCTTTATACAGACAGACTGAGGGCCCTAATTTGGTGAATCAGGACAGTGTCGGTAACGCAGACGCAAAGTGAGGACAGTGGCGCTTTAGGGCGTGTCTAACGCAATTCCGGTAATTTTGTGACTTAGGACGATATCGCACCTCCGGCGCAGTTGTAAAAGAGATTAACTTAAAAAAAAAAAATTTGGGTGTGGTGGGGGTTTGGTTTCATAATGGCCAATCAAAACACCTATTTTCTATCCCTTTAAATACCAGTGCGCTAACACTATAGCAAATTGGCAATTTCCTGACATGGATGACAGTTTTGCGTGGCTGCGCCAGGAGCGCTTCTCAAAAGAGGAGAGCGAATCAGAGGGGGAAAACAAGGCGCACATGAATTTGTTATTTTCATGATTTGAGTTTATATTTTGAGACCTACATTGTTAAAAGAAACCATCTCTTTTTTTCCTTATTTGTAGGCTTTCCAACTTAAAAAACAATGTTTATTTTCTTCTAATTTAATGTAATTGTTAAATGGAGAGCAATAAATTAAAAAACTCACAACTGCAACTAGGCCTGTTTCATTTATGTTCGTCATGCAGTAGGCTACATGCGTCACCCTGGAGTGTGCATCACAAACCTCCTGGATATTAATGGAGTGGACCCCCTTCTGATTCATATAAATGATATTGTGATCAGATTGTGCGTGCAACTGCACATGTGTGCAGTCAATGGCACCCAAGACCCCAGGGAATCCACATTGCGTATAAAAATCCTGTTTAGTTCTCTGCTGGCTGTCGGGTATAGGAAAAGTAATAAACTAATTTGCATGTTGGACAAGACTGGAAGAAACTGCATGTACAGCCGAACTGATAGCCGTCTGGCCAACGCCGGCTACCAAACCCAGGGTATTGCTCACGGTATCGCCTTCGGCGTCCAATTATGTACTCCATTTTCTGTAGTGCAAATGGAAAGACCCTTTCACATCAGAAAAACAATGTGCATACAAACATATATTTATTTAACAGGTGTATCTTACTGAACGGTAGCGATGGATGGCCTGCTGGCTTCAGTCTTTCATGTCCGTGCATTGAATAACCACAAGTTGTGGTGAAATAGTTTTTACCTTAATTGATTACACTTGCAAGTTACCCATGGATTGGATGATTTGCCTCAACATGGGGGGAAATTCACAATATTCACAAAACATTCTCATGTGATTTCAGATAACCTTATGTTCATATGTGCACATCAATAAAGTCACCAAATTGCACAGAGCGCCAGCATTTGCGTTAAGAGGTGGTCTAATTGGACGTTAACGCAAACTCATTATTTGACACCAAACTTGCATAGCGCCGACTGTTTTAATTGGCACACCCCCTATTGCGCTGCTCAACCCATAATCGCGCAAACAGCTTCATTGCGCACCATGAAATTGCCAGACTCGGAGACGGGAAATATTCCGTTTGCGACAGACAAAACTGGCAATTCGCCAGTGCTAGGGCATAACGCCGCTTAGCGCCGGCACGAAAATGGACACTGGTGTATCCCGGGCGACGGTATCCCTCCCTCCCTGGGAGACACTCCCACCAATTATGCCTCTTCCCGCCCCCACCTTGGGGCTGCTGGTCTGGATTGGGTACCAGACTGTGGGGCTCATCCACACTGTAACAAGTGCCTTAACAGGAGGAGCTACCGAGCGGCCCTGTATTGTTGAGTAATTATGGAGACAACCTTTAGTATTTACCACTCAACAGGTCCATGAATGAGTCGCCATTGTTCTCCCATTATGGCATAGGTTATCACTGTAATGTGAGCCTGTAACTGATCAGTATGTTTCCCTGTAGAAAGTTGCTATGATTGCGTGACGCATGTTGTTGCTCAGATGTTCACATTTCCTGTAAAATGAGAATCAAGGGAGCATTTCGGATGAACCACAGTTCTGGATGTGCTATGATTTCAGGGAAACAGAAGGCCCTTGGATGATCTGATGGAGGAAAAAACCCACAAGCTTCCCAGGGGGTGTTTCCAAAGAAAGGCCTTTGAATGAGGAATGCCTTGAAATCCCAGCATATCACACTTCACAGGAAATGCGTTTTCCTTCAAACTCCACCTTTGAAGATGTACAGTGCTTTTCTCTGTTATAACAGACTGGCCTGTGGGATGCTCATTGAGGAACTGAGAGGGGGAGAATGCCGTATGTTATGAGCTATAAAATGCTGATGTAAAGTGCAGGACGAGCCACCACAGACCACAAAAGGCCATGTTGATTGCAAAACTGGTCCATATGCAATACAACAGATGTATGCATGGCTAAGGCTTCTTTGGGGTGATGTACCATCAGTGTAGAAGAGGTTGACTTGGAGAAAACCTTGGAAATCTGAGGCCCTGGCATGTGCTAAAGCTCCTTACAAATATGAAATAAGTAGAAAAAATGACATTTCAACATCCAAATTAATGGTTGTCTACTGTCTACAATTGTTGTGAAGGCCCTCGTACCATCAGCCCAGAATGAGGAGGACTGAAAACGTATTTGATCAATGAGATCATTTGATTGCACAGTTAACTCACCTCACCAGGTTTCTTAGGTCTGAATTGGCTGTTGATTTTAAGTTGAAAATACCTGCAGCTCTCCAGGACCAGGGTTGGGGAGCCCTGCTCCTAGGTGAAAACCAGGATGAGTTCCCCCTCCTTCTCTTACCACACCAACCTTGTGCAGCACACATATTAAACATCTAAAGATGTGTATGAAGTGTCTTGAGGGTTGATATGCATATTGTTCAAAAGTATGTCATTTTTTTCCAGTCAGGACAGCAAAATCACTAGCCTTTTCAGGGTACACTTCAATTAAATATAAAAAACTAAACAATTCTCATCCTTTGTATTACAGGTATTGTGGCACTCATCCTGACAATGGCAATGATTGAACTGTAGCTTCACAGATTTCTAGCTCTAGTCATGATTCTCATGCCACATTAACACATTTTGCTTTGGTTAACACTAGGAGCGCCATGATGTTTCTTTCTGTCATTTGATCATTTTAAAATTAAAACAACTGTGCTGTTTGGAAAGTCATGTAAAAGTCCCGTACTTTTCCTAAATATGTTTTTTCAACACACTTGTGTAGTTTGAACATGCTACTCGTATAGCCATGGCGTATTTTGGGCGTTGGTGCCTCTCTAACGCAAATAGGACACTCAAACATATGATGGTATATTGAAACTCAGGTGTCACACTTATTTTGTTATGTATCTTTTTTGTCCCCAAGAATTGTCTCTCTTGTTGATCGGTATCATATTACTGCCCTTCCTACATGTTTACTCATTTTTCATTATAAATAGAAGGTTTTACATGTTCAGTTGCATGTACTTTCTCATTTATATTTGTAGTCAAAATATCTTCAGTTAAAATCGATAAGAAAATATGTTGTGTTCCTTATTCTTACAAAACTGTGTATAGAGTATGAATAGTGCATGTGGTGGCATGCTGTAAAGTCATGAATGCAGTATTCTGCTTGTAGAAATACGTTTATATATCTTCATGTTTCTTAAGACCTGCCCGAACAAAACCAAATCATTATTTTTGAGATGGCATATATTAAATTCAATTATTATTACTTTACAATGTCAAAGACCAACATTGATTGGCATCATCTTGTATGCCCTGCAACCCGGCGCTCCTAGTGTTAAAAGTGACAAAAGCGCCATTAGTGACAAAGCTTACAGACATAGTTTCACTTAGCTGCTGAAGCAATGGAGAGTATTGGGAAAATGTTTTTATTCCTGGCGGAACACAGAGCAGGGGCAGATTCTAGGATTTTATCTTTAGGGGGGCTCAGTCCCCAATGAGAATGTGAGATGTACAAATGCAAAGCACAAGCCTACAATTTTAATTAATTTACTGTTATATTCCCCAAAACAAAAACACCACAATGGTGGTCGCTCTCAAAATTGAAATACCACTTTCTATCTGTGGTATTTAAAAAAAATAGATATTAAGTAAAAATGTTTTTTAGAAAAGAATGACTAACATTTTCAGGGGGGCTGAGATGAAACACAGGGGGGCTAAAGCTGCCCTAAATAGTGTCTAAAATTGCCACTGACACAGAGTACTCTGCTGTTTAGAGTACTATCACCCATAGAAAAACACTACGCAGGTGTTCCAAAACCCTGTCTGCATGACACTGCATTCCTTTAAGAATAATTACATTTTAGAATCTGGCCAAAAAGTGATTCATAAACATCTTGTAGCACTTACATCTAAACAATAAATAAGTGAAGTGCTCATGAGGACTACAGGTTTTTGGAAATGGCTGCTTTGGTGATTCTGAACATCAAGCTTGCCGTTTCTTTGATAGGACAGGGCTTGCAAAGTTAAGTAGGATCTGATTCTAGGCTCTAGGACACATCACTGCACTGAAAAACAGTGCTTCAACTGGATGAATCATCCAGGAGCCCTGAAAACGATTTTTTTTCTTGAGTGCAGAAGGTGGGGGAAAATCAAAATAATACACTGAAGTCTGTTCCCATACAATATAATTATCCCATACAAATCCCAGACTTCTAGACTATTCCCCCATACCCCCTTTTAAAATCCTCCAAAACTGTTGACTTCCATACATATTTACACAGAAATTTTCATCATTCATTTTTCACAGACTCATTTGACTTTGAGGTAAATTAGCCAGGATTCTCCATAGTCACTGCTGTTAAAGGTTGCAATGGTAATTATGAAGCTGTTCAGAAGATATAGCCTTCACCAATATTCCTCCAGTGGAATTGACATGGGAACATGTGACATGGGAACATCTCCTATGCATTTGTTCTCCATTTTGGCGTGGTAAGCACTGCTAGAGTACACAAATACACTGTTGTAATAAAACCCTTTAATGTGGTTTAATGTTGATTTATAAATCAAATTGGGATTTTCAAAACACCAAAAAAAACATTTCCCTGTCCGAGTAGGATGAACAGTAAAATATGACAATATGATATGAATTCAAGAGTGCTAAATACTTTCTCAATATTCAATCCAGTGTATGTTGTTAAATTAGCATATTATTCAGCATAACATTTGTTTAAAAATACGAGGTCTCCTCTGTTCTTCTTGGGGGTATAATCTGAACAGTTGCGCATTGCCTCATAATTCTCTTCAGCAGGTCATGAGGTTTATTCATGCCTCAAATAAACCATTATGGTACTCTGTGACAGGCTCAGGAGTAAATATTTACAGCAAAGTAAAAGAAAAGTAAAAGTAACATAGAGGTTGATTTCATAATCAGTTGCAAAAACAACTTCACAGTGGGGTTCCATGTGTACAAGGGTGTTCATGTATATATTATATTTAATATGGAACTGTGTGTGGAAAATATATTAAGTGACTAGCTGCAACTTCATTAATATTTATGAGGTAAAAGCAGAAATTGAATCAGACTTTCTTAAAGACAGTACGCTTTCAATTAAAGTTTATCCACAAGCAGCACACACATAACTTATTCAACAAACAACAAGCAAGAATTGTCAATTGTGTTGAATTTCTCAAGCCATGAACAGCAAAGTGAGAAAACAAATCAAGTTGCAGAAAAGGCATGATTTGAATTGTTCTTAAGCAAACAAAATAACAACAGTAATACTTATCATTCCTGGGCCATTCTTTTCCACATGGGGATAAAAAATACCATTTCAGTTTTAAGGTACAATAATCATGGTTCTAAGGTATGACAAGCTATTCTGATGTGGAGCCTGTCAAAACACAACACAACATATCATTCATTAAGTCAGCCATCACTGCGAGCTGTCTTTCCACAGGTCCTTGGGGAAAGTGTATAATGTCTGGTTTTGAATTTACCCCAAAGGAATGACATCACTCCAGCTCTTTTCTTTCCACATGAAAAGACAAGAGATTGCAACATCAAATGGTACCCTGACTTGCAATTCAACCCCCAGGGAGAACCATCCTCTTGTCTGACACAAATTCTGCGTGTTTCTTTGTTCACCTTGGTGTCCAGGATTAGGAGAACAGCAGTAGAAAGATTTGAAGACTGTCAGTCCTTAAATTGTTTCCAATCTGTTTAGATTTTAAGAAAAAAAGAGAAAAGAAGTGATAGCCAGAAAGAGGGTGGAAATCTCTGAGGAGTCCGGGCCTGTGACTGATGTAAGGCTATGAACTGCATCAATCTGACCAGCTCCTGGTCCTGCTACTGTCCTGGACACACTAATGTTCTGGAATATATTCAGAAGGAAAGGGTTGAGGACCCCTCCACTCCCAGCATCCATTTTGCAACTGAATGCAATAGCAGTGTATTGTGCAGCACTGGAACAGCATGTCTAAAAAGGAAGAGTCAATGATCTGGAGGACAGTTATTTGTGTGTGTGTCATGCTTGTTAACACCAGGTGAGGCTTGCAGGTATTGGACCTCTTAAGAAAATCAACAATAAAAATCTGTACAAAAGGTTGAACAACATTGTATAATAATAATAATAATAGCGTATAATAATAGTAATAAAGCAATATTAATGTCTGTTCAATTTTTTCAGCGCAAGAGAGCCAACTGAAACGTGTGTGTGAGTGCTTTCTATTCTGTGTGCTGCAAAAAAACAACATCTTCCATTTTATTCTGTATTTGATGATCCAAAAAAAGTCAGTTATACATTCAAGCCGGAAAGTCTGCACACCCCTTTCACCCTCTCCACGTTTCATTGCGTTACAGACTTATTCTACAATAGATTAAGTTCATTTTTTGTCTCAAAATTCTACACAAAATAGCCCATAATGACAAAGTGAAAACAGGTTTTTAGACAATTTATTAAAAATCAAAATGTAATTTACCTGTGGTAAATTCAATTGATTGGACATGATTTGGAAAGGCACACACCTGTCTATATAAGGTCCTACAGTTGACAGTGCATGTCAGAGTAAAAACCAAGCCATGAAGTCCTAGGAACTCTCCATAGACCTCCGAGATAGAATTGTGTTGAGGCATAGATCTGGGGAAGGGTATAAAAACATTGCTAAAGCATTGAAAGCACCCAGGAGAACAGTGGGCTCCATCATTGTGAAATGGAAGAAGTTTGGAACCACCACAACTCTTCTTAGAGCTGGCCGTCTGGCCAAACTCAGTAACCGGGCAAGAAGGGCCATGGTCAGGGAGGTGACCAAGAACCCAATGGCCACTCTAAGAGAGCTTCAGAGTTCCTCTGCAGTGATGGGAGAACCTGGTAGAAGGACAAACATCTCTCAAACGCAATGAAACGTGGAGAGGGTGAAAGGGGTGTGCAGACTTTCCGGCTTGACTGTATATAATACATCAGATTTTACATTTATATTTCAGGAAACAATGCATTGCAAATTATTCCTGCAATGGCAATTTGTCTTTTTTTTATCCTTTTGATGTAAAAAAAACAAAAAACAAAAAATGTCTAAATGCACACAAATTCCAACCTTTCAACATGGTACAATAGTATTTAGCATAAATTTCAAATTCAGTGAAGAAAGCAATATATGCTGATCTTTATCACAACCGAACATTTATCTCAGGAGGACGCCAATGTTTTAGGTTCGGCTTCATAGAGACCGAGCTGTTTGCTTGATGAAGTTAATCATAAACTCTGAGGGTAGGGATCTGTCCCGCTCTGCACATGAAAGAAAATTAACCTGTGGAGTTGTGGGGTTTGTTTAAACTATTTTACCCATTTGAGTGGCAGAGGAAATTGTGTTTCAGCGGTGCCAATTACGCCCCACCCGAGGCCCATGGGCCCAGGATAAGGCTTCCCACTGTGCAACATATAATTGCAGTGCTGCTCAACTGTGCAACATAAATTTCAATGAATGTGAGATGTCCAAAAAACATTTGGACATCCATGCACTGGGCGAGAGGCAGGAATACACCCTGGACAGGTGCGATCACATGTGAGGTAAATGTGACAATCTGCAATCACACAAGTATATACACAAGTGCCAATATAATAATAATTAAAATAATAATACGTTTAATGTAAAGGGTCTTTCTAGGAACCCAAGGACGCTGTACAGTTTAAAAAAAAAAGACAATAAGCATTGACACCATTTAAAAATGAGCACAAAGTCCTAGAAATCTACAGAAACTACAGAAACTCTCTGAAACTAAACTACAGAAAAGCCAGGCTGAAGAGGTGAGTCTTCAGTCTGGATTTAAAAATAGAGGTGGACTCTGCATTGCAGATTGAGGCAGAGAGGGCATTCCCGGTGCTAGAAGCAGTTGCACTGAAGGATCTATCCCCCACAGTGCGCAGCCTGGTGTGGGGAGTGATGAGGAGTCCAGTGTCGGAGGAGCGTAGCCTTTGAGAGGGAGTGTAGTTGTGGAGGAAGTCTGAGAGGTATTTCAGGGCAAGGTCATGGAGAGACTTATAGGTGAGGGGAATTTTAAATGAGACACGGAACTTGACCGGGAACCAGTGGAGGTGCTAGTGGATGGGGGTGATGTGCTGCCAGGGTTTTATGTCTGTGTGAGAACCCTGGCTGCGGAATTCTGGACATACTGGAGCCTATCTAGGGCTTTACTGGGCACACCAAATAGGACTCCATTACAGTAGTCCAGGCGAGAGGTCACAAAGGTATGGATGAGGGTCTCTGCCAGAGAGTCGGTGAGTGATGGCCGGAGTCTGGATATGTTCTTTAGGTGAAAGAAGGCAGTTTGGTGATGGACTTGATATGTGGTTCAAATGAGAGAGTGGACTCAAGAGTCACATCCATGTTATGGCCTTCAGAGGAGGGGTAGATGGAGCAGACGTTGATGGACAGCACAAGGCCTTCCGGAGCCACAACCATGTTTTTTATTGCTGTTGAGTATGAGTAGGTTAGAAGCCATCCAGTTCTTTATGTCAAGCAGGCAGCTGATGAGAGACTGGAGAGATACAAGTTCATCAGCAGAGGACACAGCAGGATCAGGAGCATATTATGTCAGGATCTTGTTCCACAGGGCAGATGTGTTGATGTTTTTTAGGTTCCTGAAGGTGATGGTGCAATTTTGAAGCAGCCTGATAGGGGGGACAGGAAGATTGAAGGAGATGGCAAGATGGGCAGAGACAGCCATGTCCAGGCTCTGCAGGTTGGAGGGGGCCATGCCCATTGAGCACACCAGATCTAGTGTGTGACCTTTTTCATGCATAGGACCTTGAACATGTTGTGTGAAGTTAAAGCAATCCAGCAGAGATAGAAATTCAGCTGCGGATGTACAAGTTGAGTCCACGTGGATGTTGAAGTCACCTAGCAGTACTTCTTCTTCTTTCGTGTATCGCCATCACTGACGGACCTTGACGCTCGATTGCGTTTTGGTCTGCCAGCTTGGCGATTTAGTGGCGACATTAGTTTCACGAGCTGGTCTTCTTTCTCGTTACTTGCAGGGGAGGCCGCATGGAGGCTGTCGTCTTCTCCCCCACCTAGCAGTAGAGTGAAGGAGACATGGAGCAGACAGATGTGAGTAGTTCAGATAGCTCAGACAGGAAAATAGTGGAGGGGTCACGGGGGGGCGGTAGATGAGGACAACTTGGTGAGGTGCAGAACCAACCAGTTTAAAGTAACACATTCTGGACTGCTAGAGCTTTAACCTTGATGTCAGCTCGATGAATAACAGCCAGTCCACCACCACGACCCAGAGAATGAGGTTTCTGAATGTAAACATAACCTGGAGGTGTAGCTTGGCTGAGCACCACAAAGTCATGTTGTTTTTGCCAGGTTTCAGTCAGACAGAAGAAATTGTTTTTCATATCCACAATGACATCATGAATAAGGAGTGATTTATTGTCAAGAGAGCGAGTTGTTTGCAACATAAACGAGGCAGTATTGTTTTGCAAAGAGGAGGACGCTGAGATAAAATGAAAAACATTGACAGATCTGGTTAGCAGAGAAACCTTGGTCAAGGATCTCAAGCAGTTGGTATGGACATGTGGTTTGTTGTGATGATGCAACCGAGATGCAACTGTGTGCTTTCGGAACCACAGAGACGGGATTGAACATTCAGAGTAAAGAAACTTACGTTGGGAGCCTCTGTGCACATAGCGAGGGTGACACAAGAGTCCATGTGTTTTTAAGGCATCGAAGCATCCAGGAATGGTGTGGTGGTTGAGTTTGAAGTGCTCCAACATGGCCATGCCGGCCAGTGCAGTGGTGTAGCAGAGGAAGAGTCACGGATTCAGCAGAGGCACCTAGCCATTGAGGAGGCCGTAATCCAAGCACCGTAACAAAGTAATCCACATTCCGGAGGCGTAGAAAGCTGGCTGTAGGCAAGTCGGGTATGTACTGTGCCGGAGGTGTTGAACCGTCAAACTTGCAATCAGGCAGGGACAGTTTGCATTTGGGCGAGGCAAAAGTTCGTTGAGTTACAGGAAAAGCAAATCAAAGCTGGAAAAAAGACAAAACTATTAAAAACAAGCTAGATCACATGAGAAACTAACTCAAATTAAGTCACAGGCAGAGAAGCGGCAAACAAACAGCGCCAGCGTCCTCTCCTCTCGAGAGCTCGAAACCAAAGTAGAAATGAGGTATATATATGGTATACATGTGGACACGTGTGGTATGCATGTGAATCACGAAACCTATGTACTGTATATATGTGATCATATGTGAGTACTTGTGAAGGAAACCTGACATTATATGGTGTATATTATATGTGTGGCATACATATGTTTAACATGTGTGGAATTTATGAGATTTTTCCATAAGGAAATTATCAAACACAGGGTGAGTCAATCATTACATTTAACTTATCAAATTGTGTTTCTAAAGTAAAAAAAAAAAATTGAATTTATTAGTGAGTCAAAGTTAAGGACAAATGTTCATATAATCTAGGCCATAGTTTCCCCTCAGTCTAAATTCAGTGATTGCTCTAAGCAGTGACAATATCCCTTATGTGTGTATACACATGCACAAAACATACCAAATGTGTGAAATTACTGTCAAGTTTTTGATTATATCATTATCATATGTATACAATATAATGTGTATGGAACATGTAAACTCTTTGCTAGCTGATTAATGGGTTTACCCTTTAGTAGTTATTTGATTTAGTAAGCAATCTATTTTGCATCAAGAAATTATTTGGCTCAATGGCTCAATTTGGCTTCAGGGAACATACGATCAAAAATGAACAATGAATCCTAACAAGCCTACTTACTGGTGATAATTCATATTTATGTTCCATTGCAATTCTCAGATCCACTGTACAGGATGAGACTGCTGGAGTTTTTGGATGTAGATATACTTCTGAATGATTTTAATTTATGTATAAATTCAAAAAAAATGTGCCTGCAGTATGAAATTGTAAAAAAATAAAAATTCTAAATTATTATCATATTGCTAAATGAAACTTAAGGCCTGGATTCACTCAATGTTTGTCCTTAGCTTCGACAAATAAATGTCTGTTCGTTTTTTTCCCCTTCATTAACACAGTCATTAAATGAACTTGTAAAACTATGTTTATATGGACCCTAGCTTGTATTCACAAGTCATGTCCAAATGCAATGATAAACATTCATAAAATGGTGAAATGTGATTTATTATGTTTAGAAAACTGGAGTACAGACGTTTATGAGCCGTAAGCTTTGTGTCCTGTGTGGCCCAGTGCAATGGAGTGTTGAGGTTGTATTTAACAGTAATGAACTGTGTTTAGCCATGTAAGCTCTGTTTAATTGTTTGTGATGCTAATAAACAATAATAGGCATTTTATTGTGCAGTACCCTTGTGAAGGATGATCCTTCACCTATCTATTAAAGTGCACATTGTTGGCTAGGAACGCTAAATGCCAAATGTTTAAATTTGTCAAACCATTTTTAATGGATGTTAATTGAATAATTGTAGGTTTGTCAAATGTGCAGGATCTTTTTCACTGTGTTCAATTTGCAAATATCTCAAGCTGATCTACACCAACCATTTGATTTGACTGTGTTTGTAATTGAGTGTGAATGAGTGATTGTGTGAATGCCAGAACCAGTGATTGCCTCACGAGTTCCACCTGAGCCAATTTAGGCTATTTAAGTGCAGGTGTGTCACTACTGAAAGGGTATGTGCATGGACAATATATAGGGTGCGTTTGTGCTGGTTTGAGATTATTTTTTAAATAAATAGTTTATAAATATTATAGAATAAATATTCTTCTTTGTTTTTATGGGAGGTACATTGGCCAGCATCATCACAACCCTCCAATTATTCACACCGTTGATGAAAATAAGCAAAATAAGAAAACCGTCTAAAATAAATAATTCTGGTATAATTCTTCGTGTTCTTGGGGAGTGTGCACAAAGCACTGAAAATGGGTGTGAATAATGGGGCCCATATCTTTTAACAAAATCTTTTTCTATAACCAATTATATTATTATATCATTTTCCCATTTGTTTGAGCATACAATATAGCTCATTACAACCTATTTTGCGTATCTTTATCAAGGGTGTGAATAATTTTGACTGTTGACTGTATCTGACATTCTTATCCTTCCTCATGTATCCAGTGTGTTTGTCTTTCGCATGTGTTTCTGGAAAACCAATTCTGCTCTTTTGCACTGGTATGTAAACACACCGGATACAGACACCAAGGAAAAAAATATCCTATTTTTTTTAACAAGATCCAA
This sequence comes from Aldrovandia affinis, assembly GCA_029706075.1. Lineage (NCBI taxonomy): Eukaryota > Metazoa > Chordata > Actinopteri > Notacanthiformes > Halosauridae > Aldrovandia > Aldrovandia affinis. The sequence continues at coordinate 4,281,421 of JAINUG010000027.1, read as the reverse complement.
GTATGCTATAAACTATACAAATATTCAGTATTTACAAATAATCATTTGAGGAAGCAATTTATACCAGGGTGTAATGACCATGTGCATGCCATTATATAAATGTGGTGCTGTAATCATTAGAAAACAGCTGTGAGCAATTTGCATAGGTAAGCACACAAATCATACATACAATACAAACACCGTAATGCTGTTGTAAAACTTGCTAAAATGTTCAAGATGTCCCAGATTGTTAGTGTCTTATGTTTACGGTAACTTCAGCTTCGACCTTAATTTGCGCTCTTCAATAATGTTAGAAAGGGATCGTCTCAAAATTTTATACCATGGAGGCACTCGTTTCCTTGCAAATGGATAGTGTTTTCTGAGTCATTTTAGCACCAAGGGGTACTGTAGAGCTATGGCTGATATCTACCAAAATACTGATCAAATGTATCAGTACAGTGTGTTGGTAGGCATCACTCACCTCCCAATTACACCAAATTTATTCTTGGTTTGGATTTATTCTGCAAGTATTTTTCAGTCCAAAATCCCACAAAATCATCTATCAATTCCCAATGTGAGGGACCTCAAATGATCAAGGTTCAAGGTCAAGGTTCAAGGTTCAAGGTTTTTTATTGTCAGTCACAGATATATACAAGTATAACACGGTGAGTGAAATTCTTGTGCCAGAAAACTCCCGACAGCAAACAGCAGTAAGACTATATATTTTTTTAAACTATGTTGTTCCTGTTGCGTTAGTACTGGTAAAATATATTCTGATAGCATTGTCATATGTGCTTTCCTTTGTTTTTTGTTTTCATTTAAGCCAAAAAGAAAGATATAAACTATATCCCTTTATGAGATGCAGACCATTCCAAATCCCGAATTTTCATAGCGTCTCACTTGTCAAAGGAATTACACTGACGATCAGAAGGGGCCCAATTTTGGCCACAAAATAACTGCAGATTCACATATGCAGTTTTGTGTTTGCCACCATGTTATCCCCACAAAAATGACACTGTCCCCAAAATTATACTCTGCCCACTTTCCAAATGTCCCCATATGCTCGAAATATATGGTTTACATAGTTGTCTATTTATCACATATGCATTTTACATTTACATTTTAAGCATTTAGCAGACGCTCTTATCCGGAGCGACTTACAAGATGCCAGAGCGACTTACAAGATGAAAGCAGCACTGCATTTACATTTACATTTACATTTGTTAGGCATTTAGCAGACGCTCTTATCCAGAGTGACTTACACAGTTTGCATTTCTTTACATACAATCCATTTATACAGCTGGATATTTTACTGAAGCAATTCAGGTTAAGTACCTTGCTCAAGGGTACAACAGCGGTGCCCCACCTGGGAATTGAACCTGCAACCTCTGAGTTACAATCCCAGCTCCCAAACCATTACACTACGCTGCCAGCCATATGCTATGTATAGCTAAGGGTTAATCAGTTTTAGCATGTAATCCCAGGATGTAATTGCAAGTTCATGAGTTCGGTGTATCATGGATTCATGCTTTGTAGTCTCTTGCTTTGGGTTGCTCTTGTATTTGTCAGCATGATTCATTCTCCACAGAAGTGTTTATGCTGTAGTTGTAGTTTTTGTCAGTTAGAATTAAAGACAGATCAGCTTTTTCTATTTATTTTTGCTCGTTATTCACTATAAATGTTGTCATTATAACTTTGAGTCAACTCTATGGTGTTATTTTCAGAAAGCAAGAAAATAGCTTTTGGTACTGTATATAGCATGTGTATACATAAGGATGTAAGAAGAACATAAGAATACATAATGACGAGAACGGGCCGTTCAGCCCATCTAGGCTCGTCATGTCCTAATCTAAAGAGTATCTAGTACTGCATCTTGCCTGGACTTGAGTAGCCCAAGTGTTTGTATTTGTGTATACGTCCGTAGTTGGATACGCATCCAGCCAAGCTCTCGATGTATTCAATCCATTAATTTGCATCATTTTACTATTTGAAATCTGATACTGCCTTTAGTTTTTGTTTGAATTGTCAGATTGCATTCTTCAGAACAACATGCTGCCATATAATAACTTGGAAGGGTTTCACTACATTTTTAAGGACATATAGAAATCGTGATTATTCTTATTCTAATGCTGGGGTAGGCAACCCTGATTCTGGAGACCCAGAGTGCTGGAGACCTTTCTGGTTTTTGTTCCAACCGAGCTGGGCTACACAGTTCCATTATTAGGAGCCTGCAGCTGAATATTCTGAGTTTGAATGATGAAACACAGAGTCCCTCCAGCGCATGGTCACATTCATAAGGCCTAATAATTAATAAAATGATGTAAGTAGAGGTTTTTTATGGAGCAAACATCAGGCTCATCTCCAACACTCCAGGACCAGGGTTGCCCTTGCTCTAATGATTAGGACTGTAGTGTAATTTAAGATGACATTTGAAAAATTGAGGTTAATAATGGTGCATATCAAGCTTGTCAGGGTATGTTGTTGCCCTGACAATACTATTATACTATTTCACACTGGAGACCTGTCTTTCAACTATTTCTTCAAAAGAATGCTGGATCATGGGAGCTGCATTATTGCATTTAGCCTTATTTTTCTTAAACAATTTCTCTTTGAGAAAATATATAGAGCTCAGATGAATTATAATGTAGGTTATGTATCAGGATACAGTACATATCACACACATGTACATACAGTATACATTTTAAACATATTTTTTTCATAAATGCATGTTTGATTTGATCAATCACAGGGATCAGGTCCATCTAAGACAAGGTGATTTCAGTTTATTCTATGTTACATTATAGCCTTGTGTGCCAACAGTTCTGTGTCTGTGATAATGGACAGCACCAGAAATAGTCAGTTTGCCATGGAAGAAGTAAGTGTTTCTGGTGTCACCAGAAATTATAGGTGTCCGTTTACCTTGGAAAAACAGAAATTCGGAAGCAGAAAGAACATTTCTCATTTGAGGTGGTAAAACAAAAGTTTGTATATTGTAAATGACTGCTTTAAACACTGTGATTTAAAAACAATAAAACTAACTTTAGAGCAACAGCTACCATTCAATGTTTTTTCATTAGCTATTTGCATCAAGAGAGGCCAACTGTGCACAGATACTGTACAAATTAACTGGTGTTTCAGTCAACTGAACGCTCATCCTGTACACAAAGCCCAGCAATGCTCACCATTGATTTAAAAAAGCAAGCCCACCAACACACTGGAATAAGAGTAGGTGTAAGTCAGAGTAGAGTAGAGTCAAGGTGAAAGGAGCAGCCTCTGTAAACCAATTACAGCTTGCTGTTTCCACAGATGCCAATGGGATTAGGAGAGTCCAGGCACCGTCACGCCTCTCATATGCCTTCTGACCCCATATAAAATTGTCCAAGCTTTTTTATTTACCAATGTGAATAGGCATCAGAAAGAATGAATGGGCATCACAGTAGCATGTGACATGCACCGCGGAACACGTTTCTATTTTATCCTTCTGCTTTTTCACATCCTTGTGTAAAATGAATTCCAAATAGCGATAGTCGTGCACAGAACTGCAGGTTTAAAGTTTTAGCATCGTCAAGTCAACAACCAGGCGATGTCCTAAGACTTGCAGCGGGTGACCTTGAGAAGACAATTCGAGCGTCCTCCTGCTCTTTAGGGCATGTGTCCGTGCATGTGCATATTGTGCATATTGTGCATATTGTGCATTATGTGACCGTTTTCACACATATGGTTTCTATTTAGATTAAATCCTGCAATTACTACAAAAGAATGTTTGTGTTTGCCCACATGCACTGTACATGTGACAGAATAAATAACACTTCCATGGCTAATCCTTGCTGTATTGCTCTAAATGGAGAGGACCAATATTAGAAAGCAAGCGCTGCCTGTCTACAATAAAGTACAGGTATTGTGATCCTCATAAGGCTTTTACCTAAACCTTTTCCATGATCCACACAGGGGTGTACACTGGCAGAATAGGCCAAATAATGATACGAGACAGAGAGAGTTTTTGGTGGATGTCTTTACTAGTAGGTTTGAAGCACAAACAATATAGTATGCTCCTTCACCCTTCTCCTATTTTCTTAGATGTTGTAATCTCTCCTCTGAAAAACAAATTCCAAATGGACAATGTAAGAAAAGAGGCAAATAAAAATGTATTGCATTTATATTGCATTTTATGAACTTTTCACCTCATGATCTCAAAACGCTTTACACTGAAGGGGGGAAACTAACCACAGCCACCACTGATGGGTGATGCACAGCAGCCATTTTGGAATGGAAAGCTCACCACACATCAAATAGACGGGATCTCACCTGTGTAGGTCTCACCCAGGTATAATTGGGTCTCACCTTGTAGTCATGCCTCCATTTTGAAGGTGATGCATTTTTGTTACTTCATCACTATGTGGCCCCTTACAGATTCACAGAACACACATGGATTCTGCACATGTTTTTTGGATATTTCACATGTGATTCACATGCATACCACGTTATGCTGTAACATTTACTTCACAGGTATCCATGTGTGTTTACATATATAAATATATATATATATATATATATACACTCTATTTTTCCTGACTTCCTCTATTTTTGCATATTTGTCACACTGAATGGTTCCAGATCTTCATACAAAATGTAATATAAGACAAGGAGAACCCGAGTAAACACAAAATACAGTTTTTAAATGATCATTTCATTTATTGAAGGAAAAACGTTGTCCAACACCCATATCACCCATGTGAAAAAGTAATTGCCCCCCTGAACTTAATAACTGGTTGCGCCACCTTTATCAGCAACAACTGCAACCAAACGCTTCCTATAATTGGAGATCAGTCTTTCACATCGCTGTGGAGGAATTTTGAGCAGAATTTGTAATTCAGTGACATTGGAGGGTTTTCAAGCATGAACTTCTTTGACAAAATTTTCTGTAATTCAGTGGTTCCTTCCATCATGGAGGGCCCTTTCACACTACCACCACTATGTTTGACTGTTGGTATGATGTTTTATTGTAAAATGCTGTGTTTGCTGTAGATTTCAAAAGTTCCACCTTTGACTAAAATTCTCCCAAAAAGCATCAATGTGTTTTTTTTGCAAATGTGAGACGAGCACTCATGTTTATCTTACTTAGCAGTGGTTTGCGCCTTGCAACTGTGAATTAAGCCCAGTCTCTTTTTTTTTATTTTATTTTTTAACCTCTGCAGTTTACTGCTTACATTTGACCATTTCAGGTTATTCACTGGACTTGAACTGAACTTTCAGTTGGAAAATGGGGGTGTTCTAAAACTTTTGACCGCATGTAAAATGCATGTGTTTTTTGCCTAAGGGGCTCGATGAGCCACAGGCAGGATGATCCAGATCACTGCTGATGATATTTATGAGCCAGGGCCAGGAAATGTCATCAGGTTCACAACAGCACATTACAGGGATATTTACAGAATTTCCTGACTGCTTTGCCCTTTTTCAAAGGTTGCCCCCCACACGCACAGCTGTTGTTTCCACTTTTCTCCCAGAGAAGAGGCACATTATGTTCTCTGTGTTTAGTTAGATGACATCCTATCGAGTTGTTTAAAGTAGACAATACGCTTTCACTTCTGTGACTACAACATGATAACATGTTATAGCCTTTTTAACATGCAAAATACTTTGAATTATTTTGCTTCTCCTTTGAATACCTCTTGTATGTTCATTCATACATTCTTCACCTTCCTGCAGTGATGTGAAATAGCATTTAGGTGTAGGCCTGTTTGCGATCCATGGCTCGAACCATTGGTCAGCTAAAGATCAAGGTTCCCGGCACAAGGCATCTAATCATACTCTTACTCCTTCAGGGATGATATCACAGTCTGTAACAGGTGTTCACATGCTAACTGACTAACTGATGTCTCGGAACTCCGCTATATGGGTAGACCACAGGGGTCTGATTAACCAGAAGAGTCACTGTAGCACAGTGAGGCAGGGAACATCCTGCTGACTCAAACTCTCCCTCCCGGGCATGGCTGTGGCCAATCCTGTGCCACCCCGTGGGACTTCCAGCCAAAGTCTGCACTGGGCACGGATTTATCAGGATTGGATCCCATGTCACTGCACTGAGAATCAGCGATTTAGCTGGACGTGCACCCAACAGATTCTGTGTTAGAAAGTCTTCATTGCTAATAGATTTTTAATTTTAGGATGAGAATATTTTGCACAAAAAACTTTATATGTTACAAAGTATTACTTAAGGCGAAACATGACAGGCAAAATTTTTGCTTCCACTCGTCCATTTTCAGATTTTTGGTTCTTTTGCTTCTATAACATGTCTGCTTTAACACTGATATCATAAAAGTGGCCAAACTGCACATAAATAAATAAATTAGTATATTTGTTCTACTTACATCCACAAATGTATCCTAACTTTCGCAAGTGTTAGCATTTTTGAGCAAGGTATGGCTCCACAATGCTTTAAAAAAACATACAGTGTAATACATTGTTGTAAAGCTTGTTCCCTGTAGCATAATGTTAACAGATCTATATATGGTCATCTTCCTTGTCTTCATGACAATTGGTGAACAAACAAATGCTACTTTCATAAATATAATTGACTAATGAAGCTTTAAGGCCATTTCTGACAATGTGATTTTCCTAAAACGCATCACGTGATGTATTCAGCACTTACATTTTACATTTTAGGCATTTAGCAGACGCTCTTATCCAGAGCGACTTACACAGTTTACATTTCTTTACATACAATCCATTTATACAGCTGGATATTTTACTGAAGCAATTCAGGTTAAGTACCTTGCTCAAGGGTACACCGACAGTGCCCCCACCTGGGGATCGAACCTTCAACCTTTGCATTACAAGCCCAGTTCCTTAACCATTATGCTAACACTGCCGCCGTTAGTGTTAGTGTTTGTGGAAAAGCTACTCAAAAGAGACCTGATCAGTTAGCTACTGCCGGAAGAAGAATATCTAACGGGGAAGTGAACTGTCATCTGTTAACTGTCACCTGACAATGAGTCTGCCAGAAAGTCACCAGCTGTCAGTACCTCAAGGTGCAAAATTGACAAAATGGGGAAAGCTCCGGACGATCAGGATGACAGACTAGCCACACAACTGTGGCTTATAATGCATGTGTCGCATTTCAATGAGCTGCTGGATGGATTGCTACGTCCAAATTGCATGGTAATTGGTCTACATATAAATATAGAAACCCCCAAGCCCTTGGTTTTGTAGCATGTAGTGAATGCAAACAGCAAGAGAATGGGTGCAGAAAAAGCGTGTTCCCATAATCACGTCTTCAGGAGTCAACCAGGAGCAATATAGCATTTGATGCTAACATCAAAATGGTCCTGTTAGCACATGAGTTAGGACTGAGATATGCTACCCAAAGGAAGATTAGTTAAGTGTTAGCTATTCCATCACTCCACCTAAAGAAATGTCAGAGACACAGGAGGGTTAATACTACACTACTACATTACTACTATACCTGTAACGGGTATAGCAGTAAAGAGATTAGAGGTAGAACATGGCGGGCAATGTAAAATAAATAATTTATAAAATGAAAAAAGGATGTATCCAAAATCTGTTCTGTAAATATTTTTGTCTCTATAAAAAATTTAAGTCTGGCTTTATGCAATATCTCGATTTTTGAAAATGTATGCATATTTAATTAGATTTGCATATTTAAATATACATTTATACAAAACTTGTAATAGAAATATTTTTCATAGTTATGTAAGTAATCAACTGGTAAGTTTCATGGTGATATGATGTTCATTTATTTCCCCTATTCACCTGCAGTTTGCCTTAAAAATAACACATTCAAAATGTAATTCAATCTTTATATTTTTGTAATAGGGCAATGGTACTCAGTGCAGTACTCAGTCATCAGTGCATACATGATTATTTTCATATACATAACTGCTAAGTATGAAGGAAGAGCTATAAAAATGTAAATGTAATGTTGATGTTGATTTCTGTATTATGTACTATTGTATCTATGTTATTCATTTTTGACTGTTGACAATTATATGGCATGGTTGTATTGTATTTTGACTGTTATCTAGTAAACCAATTTCCCTCTGGAGATTAATCAAAGTATTTATCTAACTATCTATTTACAAGAGATGAGTAGGCAGCATTAACTCGCTTACAATCTTGTTAGGTAAGAACTTAATATAATGAACTTAATGTGATATTCAAATCTTAATTTTACCTTTATGCTGTTTTAATGTCAAGAATGTATTTTCCTTACAATTTTCTTGCCACACTACATGATGAAATTTGATGCAGAAACTCGGCAAATATCCCTCACCTGCCGAGCGCATTAATACAGACAGGCGTTTAGCTTTCTGCTGATCCCTGGCTCCCCAAAGGAAACATTCAGAGGATGAGGGATCATGTCTGAGGGACACAGCTAGGGAATGCTGGGAATATGAGTAGGCATCGTCACGCCTCTCGCACCCTGTCAGGACACGTCCAGGCAATATTCCTGTTCAGAACAATGCAGGGAAACCGTCAAACTGACTCTCCGTCTTCGTGAAGTCTTTCATGCAGCATGGTGCATGTTTCATCAGATGTGATACTGTGGGAAATGGGGAACAAAAGAAATGCCCTTGGGTAATGTTTATGTGCGAATAATGGTAAGCGCACGATTTTTTAATGGCGTTCATTCATCATGCATGCCTGCATCTGCTGATGCTGCACCATTTTGATTGAAAGAATTCAGAGCAGGTACCGTTTCCCTCCTTATCCTGTTCAGCTGATACACAGCGAAACACAAGGACGTGCGTTTAATTCTGTAATACGGACAAATTAAATGCGTGTGAGAGATAAAAATATATCGGCCTATCGGGAGGACAGCACAGCTGTCATGATGGCAAGTTTCGCAAGTTTTCTCTGTTGGGTTTTGCACACAAGAAATATATCGCAGCCACAGCACTGTATATCACTCTAAAATTAGAGGACCACAATGGAAAGAAGCAGTTTTTTTCCAACTTTTTTGTGTTATCCTCTGCAATTTGTGGTGTGCATTAATGTGATGTCATGTATCAAGGGTCTGTGTGTTCAAATTGTGTATCAATTTTTTTCATTGTCAAATAAAACTAAATAGGCTATAAAACATGATAAATTAATATTAGAATAATGAAAATACATGTTTGCTTTTCCCAAACATCAAATGTCAATACGTTTTCAGTTACATATATACCCCCAAAATGGGTGATGCTATCATGTGTTGTCAATGACTCACTGATTTGAACCAGTCCTAGTGTTTTGCCATGGAGAGGAAAGCCTTCAGGTGAGAGCATATGTGTCAGTGATTGACAGCACATGGTAGCTCCGCCTATTATTGGGTTTATGGACCGTCACTGTTCCGTCACTATCAATGTCCCTGTAGCTCACTCACACCCTTAAAAGCATTCAGAAACAACAAGAATGCCATGCCTGGGTAGGGGTCTATTTTAAGGCTTTTAAAATAACACAGGACAGAAACTGTGGAAGCATAGAGACATTTAAACCAACATTTTAACACTATTGTTGTGTACTGAATAGTGAAATTCAGAAGGAAATGGTATCACTATAAGTTGAGGATAAGAAAAGCAAGATCAGATCTGTCAACTGGGCCATCTGCTGAAATGAATAAGAGGCATGGGATGCCTGCTTTTAGCCTGCAATCCTTTTAAGCTGAAAGTGGTGAAATCCAAAATCGACAGATTCAAGGGGTCGCCTGTTGGTACAAAGGAACCATGAAAGAGTTCTGTCAGGCTGTAGCTTGTCACTGTCACATTTACAAAGCGAATCTTAATCAATCCTTCAAGGGTTTCTCTCTGCTGTCCCAATGCACCTCAGTGGTTGTGTGTGTGTGCATGTGTGCGTATGTGTGGGTGTGCGCACATGTGTGTGCTCGTGTGTGTGTGTGTGTGTGTTGGAAGGTCAGTGCAAACAGAGAAAAAAGCCTTGGTTTTTTTGGGTTTGTTTTGTTTTTGGCTGCACGCATGTTTGCATAAAAAACGATTAACAATCATTTTTAGCTATGAATCTTCACTACGAATGATATTATTCAGCTAACAGTTTGCTTATTAATGCATGCATTTTGACAGGATTGCTTGCATAGCATTATGTTAACCAGCTAGCTACTACATTTTGGTAGAAAACCCCACTAGTTATTCTATAACTAACCAGAGTAGCATGAGTCGTCTTTCTATATGGCTTACCTCACTGACAGACAATTGGACTGTGCTGTTGCTTTTTTGGCTGGCAGCTCTCTTTCACTCAACACAGTTCTGTGGGAAAGACGGTTGTCTGATCGTGACAGAACTGTTACGAGGGGAAGGATTGAGGTGGCGCCGACTTGTTGATGGGAGAATTCGATCTGCTATCTGCAGCCCGCCTTCGCCACAGACATAGATCTATCAGCCACAGCATAGAATATTCGGCCGCAGACACAAAACTAAATTTGAAACAGAGATTTATTGATTATAGGGAGGGGGGGAGTGCAAATTGGGCTCTTCTCTATATTGGAGGGAATGTGACCCCCTCTGGAGAATGCGACCCCCTCTGGAGAATGCCTTGTTATGTCTCTGAACAGAGGCATACATAGTCGCTAATTCTCAAAGCAGGCTGGGAGAGAGCATGGAGAAGGGAAAGAGAGGAGATGCCACTGCGCTTAAGAGCAGACTGATTTAACAGAAGCAGAACACTGACGTTAATGTGTTGCCATCGTATATGTATAGAGAGTGCTGTGATCCCTTGTACAAAGCAGAGCCCTGATGCTATTTCAACAGGCAGATACATTTTACTGTGTGCTTCCATTTACCCTCAGTGGCTGATTGGAACTTGTTTTAGCAATTACAGTCAACAAAGAAAATATGAATGAATGTACATGCACATATGTATGTATATATTTTATATGCCAAAGATCAGACAATTTTGTGCATATCCTAATGGGGTGAGGTGTTGAGCAATGATATTATGATAAATTGATAAATTAAATAAAAGTTTGCAACACACACCTTTATTGTGGACAACAGACCATGTTTAGATCACTATAGGATCTTCGTCTGGTATCTAAGGATCTATGCCAGACCTGACGAAGATCCTAAATGACCAAAACATTCTGTTATACACAATATGGTGTGTGTTTCTGAAGACAAGTTTCTGAGAGTCTAAGATAGACGGCTCACAGGACAACAGCTTCAAGCACAGCTTAACACTGGTTGAAGTAAGGAAGTCTCAGTTTCAACTGTGAAGAGAAGACTTCGAGCTGCAGGTTTGACAGGTCGAGTGGCAGTAAGAAAGCCATTGCTAAGATGGCAAAATAAGAAAAAGAGCCTTGCCTGGGCCATGAAGCACCACCAGTGGACTACTGAAGACTGGAAGAAGGTCTTATGGACCGATGAATCAAAATTTGAAATCACCCAGGGTTTTTGTAGGCCATCGAGTAGGCGAAAGGATGGTTCCTCAGTGTGTGACCAACTATCAAACATGGAGGAGGAAACGTGATGGTCTGGGGCTCTTTTGCTGGATCCAGAGTCGGCAACTTGCACAGAGTGACTGGTACCCTGTACCAAAAGGGCTACCATGCAATACCCTCTGGTCTATGTCTAGTTGGTCAGGGGTTCATCCTACAGCAAGATAATGACCCAAAACATACCTCCAGGCTATGTCAAAACTACCTTAGAAGAAAAGAACAAGACAGTAGGCTTAAAATCATGGAATGGCCAGCACAGTCTCCAGACTTAAAACCCATCAAGCTGGTTTGGGATGAACTGGACAGAAGGGTGAAAGCAAAGCAACCTACAAGTGCAATACATCTGTGGGAACTTCTGCAACAGTGTTGGGAAGAACTTTCCGAACAATATTTGATTTCCATTGTAGAAAGAATGCCACGAGTGTGTTCAGCTGTTATATCTGCAATAGGTGGCTACTTTGAGGAGTCAAAAATTTAGATTAACTTTTGTTAAACAAAACGATTCCATTATTTATTTTTTTATCTCCAATTGTTTATTTGTTCTATGCTTTAATTTCAGAGTACATTGAAACATTAAACTGCATAAATTTCAATAAAAACTGGAAGTGTTCTAAAACTTTTGACTAGTAGTGTATTTTATGCAGAAAATTTATTAATTAATATGATAAATATTTAGTTAGCATTTAAAGCATTTGGAGCGGTGTGTTTTTTTAAATTTATTTTTTATCTGTCGGCAACCTTAGTGAGAAAATAAAACTTGAGAAATTCCTTTTGGAGTGGTTCTCCAAGAAAGTACAAGAAAGTACACGAGATGGGTAAACATGGATACCCCCACATTTGGAGATGATGTACAACCATCCCCTTTTTGCCAGAGGCCAGTGCATTAGAATACCAAATGCAGGCACCTGATCAAAGCAGCTCAGCAAACAAAAATGTATGAGCTCAGTTTCTCACCCAGTAAATGACACGCACACACACATACACTAGGCTCTTTGTTTGAAAGTGCAAGAGCTGCAAAAGATTTTATATCCCCATTATCAACATCTGTGCCCTACATATAAAACATTCTAGAATGAGCACAGATTTACACTTCACACATGCATGCATGCGCACGCACATACATGCACTTATTATATATCCACCAATGTCGCAGTAGGTCAAGATAAAATCCATGAGAAAAGATGAATCACTCTCTCTCTCTTTCTCCCTCTCTTGGCACCCTTGCGATGCCATCTCATTTATGATTTTAAAGTGAGGGTCTGTTCTACCAAGGCTGAACTGCCGCCTGTCTCCGAAGTGTATCATGCGGCAGAAAGACATGAAGGCAGACAGCCAGGCGTAATGTTCAATTACTTTCCAGTGGCACAGAAAACTTCCCCAATGCTGCATCAAGTCACGCGTCTCTAATGCCTTTCAATCAAATTGGAGAACGGTTTCATTTTCCTATCCGCTAATTGACCTGCACTGCGCAATCCATCAATTCCACAGAGCACGAGTAGTCACACATATGGTTGTTATGTCATAGCCTTATCTAGCCTTACCTAACCAAATCTAGCATTTATGATATATTCTGGAATGATGCCTGAGACAGCATTTTCCACTTCCTTGAACTAGGTGTGAGATGATTGATTTTCTCATAGAAGAGCGGTGTCGTATTTTTCCTATAGAAGTCCAGACTCTGGTGGACTCTAGGTCACAGTACATACAGGCCACGTGTGTTGGCCCAACACTCTTTATAGTGACTTTACATTGGTGTTTCCAGTTTTTGCTCACTGCCTGTATATTATGAACTATAAAAGGATCAAATTTGATTTTATTGTGACTTTTGTGTCGACCAGAGGACACGTGATAGGAGGAGGACAATCCAAAGCCTACCAAAAACCTGCCCCCTTGGCAAATCCACGGCCAATTATCGGCACACACATGGTCAGGATTCAATACCAGACTGCAGGATGTCACTACACCCTAACCCAGTGTCTTAAGATGGATTTCTTGAGATGGATCATTTTTGGCTTTGTTATATCTGCACCTGACAGCAAGATAGAATAGAACAGTGACGGTTGTAACACAGTTGGTGAGCTGGGAATAGAGGAGGCTGAAATTTGACATTTAAACACAGTTTGGTTTTTGGTTTTCATTTATTTAGCTTAATTAACAATGAGTTGAACAATCACAAAGTTCCCTCTTAATTGTGTCTCAAGTTGTAGCGCTCTCTTCCTTCATGTAATGTTAGGGAATTTCAATTGAAAAAATAAACTGAACTATTTTTCAAAATAGGCTAAACTTTTAACTCCAATCCCTCCGTTAACTGTATAGCATTTCTTAATCACATTAGCTTTGAGAAATAAGCAATAAAGCCTAGAAAACAAACTTCAGTTTGTTGGAAAATGTGATGCTCTTTCATTAAGATAAATAATCCAAGGTGTGATTTTTTTATGTAGTAGTTTACGCAAGGTTGTCTCTGTGTATGTCCCTTGTATGTGCATGTATGTGCCCTCCCTCGCTATCGGTCGAGACGACCACCCTCTCCCGTGAGGTAACTGGGACTCAGGTGTCAGGAGTCTGTCACAAAGCCATAACATCACTGACTGTTCCCTCTTTCTGATGAAGAGGAGGATCAATGCAGGAGATCAATGCAGCGTACCAGCCACATACTCCCTGCGTGGCAGCCATAATTTTCATTTCAAAGTCGAGATTTCTGCCATCTCCAGCCTAATTTCCTTAATCCGCAGCCTGAGCACATTTTAATACAGTCTGTCAGGGCTGGAGATCCATAACGCTGTTCTATGTCTGCAGTTTTCAAAAGAAAAGACCGCCTCACTGTCTTGAATAAGATTATTCTCGACACGTCTGCGTCCCCGTCATTATCTTCATCTGAAAGGAGTGAGGAGATTGCTTTCTTTTTCTCTCCTCTTTTTTCGTTGTCTTTGAATTTGTTCGATTGAACTAAAAGGATTAGCAGAGATTTCAAGGCCTGCTGTTTTACCTTCCTTGTTACTGTGGAACGGCTATGTCTGAGGTCATGTGACCAGCTAGCACATGAGTGAGGGGCCTTGCTATGAGCGCGCACAGATGGAACCTGTTGGTGTCCAGCAAGGATCATGGAGAGGGATTGGGGATGCCAGAGTGTCAGCAGGATTTACAGACCGGGGGTATTTTCAGCCAAAAGGTGTAGAAAAATAAATAGTGGAGATTTCAGAGCACAGTACGCTAGTCAATGATAGATGGGGGATGTTAAAAAGAGGTATACGATTTTTATTATTAGAATAGGATTCCATTGAAGGTGGTGGATTTTTAGTTATATTTGGGGGGATTAGAAGTCAGGCATCTGGCAACACTGAGCATCAGAGTCTTATCAGTTCATGATTGAGGAAGAGTATGGTTGGGTAGGACAGGCACTTGTGAAGGAGCAGAAGCTGAGGCTTAGCTGGAAGTTGAAAGCTTCTGTTTGTCTGTTTAACTTTATGTCCTTGTCTGTCTGTCCATCTGGGTATCTGTTCAACACACGGTGCTGGGATTTGTATATTAGTATAATTACTATTATTAATTATGCATGATATAAACACATAGATACCAGTGGCAGCTGGTGAGCTGGGATTAGAAGAGGCTGAAATCTTACCTTTAAACTAATGATTGATCTCAACCTTCTTTCAGTTATTGGTCTGGATATTCATTTCTGTAATTTGACAGATCTGCTGCAGTTCCAGTGGTGAGTGTTGACCTTTTGCAGCCTGTATGTTTGGGAAAATTAATATGGAACTTGTTTGTGAGAAGTGAGAAGGATTTACTGTGTGTATATATCATGTATACGCACAGTAAAACGTTCTCATTACTAAAACAAGTTGTCAGCCAATCAGAATCGAGTATTCATCCAAGCCATGGTATAAATATATATTGTCTTGGTAAAGGATGGAAGGGCTCACTGTGATTGTAAATGACATAATATGTAACCAATAACAAAGCTGTTCTCCGAAGAGGGGGGTGGTTGTAAGCCAAAAAAGAAAATAAATGGCAAAATACTCAGCCAAATCAGCGATGCCAACAGTATCGTGAAAATGCTGTTAAATTCTTCACAGCTCCATATCCCATCAGCCCACTGCAATCTGACCTCCCCAAGTAACCTTTCAGAGATGTTTACACGATTTTGACATCTGACTGCACTCATTCAGGTCACAGATCAAACAAAGTGGTGTGGTCTTAGCAACACACAGCATGAGGTAAAGGTAGTGTATCTCCACATTTAACTCCCCGAGGTCTTTGTTTGCAACTTTGTTTCACATAAAAGAGGGAACCTTTGCTAGAATGCAGAACAAAATGAAATGTTACATACTGTATATGTCTAAATAAACTACATCTGTCCCATAATATTGCTTCTGTTTTTCAGCCAGAAGATTTTTTTCATTATTCCAAATATACTGTATGATCCAAAGAGAATGATAATCCAGATTGTCCCTGCCGTTAACATGTTAATCAGTGCCAACCTTTGCCAGGATATTGAAATTAATTCTAAGCTCACAAATCTTATTCCCCCCTGTAATCATTAGGCCTATAGGATGTGTGCATTAAGGCATCTGTCTTCTTATGTTCGTATACACATCCTGATAGTCTGATAAACCCTGGTGTCTATCGTACGAAGTTAGCTCACGTCCTCTATTAAAGAATTCAGGTGTTAATTAGTTCCTGTCTTTTGCTTATAAAAACCCCTAAATAACCTGAAGATGCTGATATAACTGGACGGCCCCTAGAGAGGAAGCACAATAAAGATCCACCCACCATCAACCAGCAGGATAAATAATGTACTCCTGGTGTTATACCTCCAGAACATATCACCCAGATTCACAAATACACAGGACAAGATGTTACTATCCCTTGTGCCATAATCCAAGGTAAACACTTGTAGAAGACCAGTATAGATTAACAAACAAACAAACGAGTGATATGACCATCATCAGAAGCAATACCATAGGAGACATCAGGCTCGCTGCGCCGTCATAGATCTCTGGAGTCATTCCTCAGATGGCACCAAACGCCAGTTACCTACTCTAAACAACAGCGGTATGCAGCATGTCATTGGGGTTATCAAGTGGGCACCTTCCATCACCAATGTTTCGTTAAGTTAGGCCCACGACACCTCCAGAAGGCTTAACAGTGTTCCAGCGTCCTGGAAACACCCCCCTCCATGCCACGACCACCTCAAGTAACTTATCATGTTGGAACCTACAGTCCTATAAATACAGCCACACAGTTATTATGCTACACATACACTACACTACGCTACATAGTACGCTACGAAATTAGCAGCTATAACAAGCCCCACTGGTACCGTTAATGCATATGCATGACTCATGCAGTCTACAGTCCTATAAGTACAGCCACAAAGTGATTATGCTACACATCCACTACGCAGGGCTCGAGACTAACACCGTCCCGTCGTCCCGGGGACGATAAAATATGTATTTGGGACGAACAGAAATCCTCCCGGGACGCAGTCGGGACGAAGAGGATTTTTTTTTCCACGTGTAAAATGTCAACTGAGCTGACTTTCAGTGCGCATATCACTGTCACTGGCAAACGGTGCGCATCTTCTGAGTGCTCGCCTACTTGACAGTGGCATGAGACCACTGCACGAGACCCGCGAAAATATCAGAATGTTTAATAAAAGTTCCCGCGGTACTTGCCATTCTCTCAGTCAAGGGAGCACTCGCAAAACATGTTGCGCTATTTGAAGAGGATAAACACAGCAGAAGAAGATGGAGAACAGACACAGACTGACCAACAGGGAACTGCATCCAACCCAAGTACAACCCCGAGTCTAAGGTAAGGACACATTTAAATCACAGAGGTGTAATGTTAGTCTATTGGAACTGTATACAGTAGTCAGCTGCTAGCTAGATAGCGGGCTGCTTGCTAGCTAATGTTAGCCCGTGTGTGTGTGGCGTGTGTGAAAAAACGGTGTTAGCGCTAACTCCGTGCTGAGTGCGAGCACCCAGAACAATTAGCAAGGCAACCAGCGAAGTGTAAGCTACATTTAGGCTATTTCAGTATATTATTTTTGTTAATTACACTAATTGGTTGATTCCGTGATGTTTTGGTTCATATTAGTTCAATTTTAGATTCACGCCATGGCCGGCAAATGCTTCACCACTGCTGTAGGCTGCACGGCAGTCACCAGAGCATTCAAAACAGCATGCACTGCATCAGTTCGCCAGTTGTCTCAATTCAAGCACAAGACAGATACATTGTGTATACCATTTTGCAACAAAATAGCTACTACCATTGCAGGACGAGTTGATTGGCCTAACGTTACATTTATCGAAACAAAAGCGGAGAAATCCGTCAGGTTACTGACGCTACAGTTCACTGCGCCACACGGTTGCTAGGGCCGCATTGACTGGCGGCAATCTGCCAGCCCGTTCATTTGTTCAGTCCACCACAGAGGTATTTTACAAGCGTCTTTGAACACACACAATAAACAATGATAATGCGAACCCGCGTTTCGGAGAAATTAAAGGTTTTTGTCGGACACAACGTTAGTATGAGTTACAACATGGCATAACGTTACACAGCAGTAATAGCTAACGGTTGAGCAGTTGATTTGATTGTGAGTGTTGAACATTTTCAGTTTGTAATAAATATGGTTGAATGAACACACTCGTATTCCTTACAGTATCCATGAAATTCGACACTTTAACTCCCTTAGATATGTCAGATGATTTCTGTACTTTTCACTACATGTTTTATTAATTCATAAACTATCCTATCAGTCCTTAAAATAATAGAGTTGCAAATATCCATAATAATCTACAAGACATCATTAACACTAACTATATATATATATATATATATATATATATATATATATATATATAAATAATCATAATGATTCTTGTGAAATCTTTCCACCTGGGAGCCTTTTGACTAAACCAATTTATTTTCTCTTTCTCTACAGAAACAAAGCTCTGGCCAAAAGGAAAAGAAAATTTCTTCTAGAATGGAATGTTGTTACCTGTTGATCTAATGTGCCTATTGTTAAAAGAAGTAATTATTTCAAATAAAAATACAATTATTTATTTCCTAATCATTTGAATGGTGTTTTTTATGGCAATAACAACTATAGATGACAAAACCAAAATAAAGAAACAACATTCTCGATTTTTGGGACAGTTTACATTCACTTTGGGACGGTTACAAATGTATTTCGGGACGGTTCCGGGACGGTGATGAAAAAAGTTAGTCTGGAGGCCTGCCACTACGCTACGCTACGAAGTTAGTGGGCTCCCCAGGTAGCATGCTTCCTCCTTATCCATAACCATTCACTTGCTCGCTCCGCTGCCTGAGACATATTCCTAACCGCAAGTTTCAAGCTCCGTCCGCGAACACCCAGCTCGCTTAGGAGTGCAAAAACTGACTTTGCCACAAAACCACGACAGCCAACTTCTACCGGCCGTACCCGAGCCCTCCAACCTCGCTGTTCTGCCTCTGCTGCCATCTCTGCATACCTCGCCTTCTTCCGCTCATTTGCTTCATCAACTCTGTCTTCCCAGGGGACAGTGAGTTCGATAAAATAGACTAGCTTCTGCACCTCAGACCACAATAGCATATCCGGCCGTAGGCTAGTGCTAACTATTTCTGCTGGCACAGACAACTGCTCAAACAAATCTACCTTTATTTTCCAGTCTCCACCCACTCCTAGCTGTCCCAGCTCACGCCTGCGTGTGCACTCTTGATCTGACTTTTTCTCCCTCACGTACAAATCCAATCTGTTTATCTACCTTACTAACAGCTAGAGAATTTACCGCTAGACGTTTTTCCTCAACTGCAGCTGCCAAACATTTCAACACCTGGTTGTGACGCCAAGTGTAACGGCCTTGGGAAGACCAACTTTACACCCTGACAATATATGCCTAAGTGTACATACACTAGAGCATAATGGGCAGGCAGCATCCTCATCAAACCACTGATTTAGATTTTGGGAGAAGGTAGTACATCATAAGTAGCCCCTATAATGAACTTAATTCTGCTTGCCTCCATGCTCCACAAATCCTTCCACTTCAAGCTTCTCTTCTCTACACTCTCCCAGTTTACCCACTGACCTTGCTTTGCCTGCGACACTGCCTTAGTACATCTTACTACCTCCTCCTGGCGATGTACTTCTTCCACTACCAGCTTTCTTTTTTTTCTACTGCTGTCGCCTTACTCCACACAGGTTTCCCTGCACACAGCCCTAAGCCCCCACGCCCATGCTGCACCTGGCCTATGATGTCTCTATGTCTGAGTGCTGCCTGTGCTTGCTGCACTGCCTCTTTTTGGGTTCCACTTCCTCCCTGTTTTAACTGTGGGTGCTACGCTTCTAACCACAGGATCCTTTGACTGGGTCAGCGTCATTTCCAGTCTAACCTTAGCACACTTGTACTCCTCTGTTAGGCTAGATACTGGCAGCTCTAATATGCCTTTCCCATACAAAGCCACACTGCTTAGACAGCGTGGGACTCCAAGCCATTTTCTAATAAATGAGTTGATCATCCTTTCTAGCTTTTCTACCTTTGAAATGGGAACCTCATACACTGTCAGAGGCCACATTAGCCGAGGCAACAATCCAAACTGCAAGCACCACAATTTTAGCTTTCCTGGGAGCCCTGACTTATCTATACCTAAAATGCCTTGAATCATATCCTGCCTTATCTCCTGAAATTGGCCCTTATCACTGAGGCTTGCATCATACCATCTTCCTAAGCTTTTGACTGGTTTCTCTATGACTGTTGGCACCATTTCGTCATCTATGAAAAACTTCTTGTCTACTACCTTCCCTTTAACAATTGAAATACTCCTAGACTTACTTGGCTTCACTTTCATCCTGGCCCACTGTAGATTACTATTTAGCTTCTCTAGTAATCTACTAGTACATGGAGCTGTTGACGTCATAGTTGTCATATCATCCATGTAAGCCCTAATTGGTGGAAGCCGCAGCCCCCCCTGCAGCCTTTCCCCACCTACTACCCATTTTGAAGCTCTAATAATGACCTCCATTGCCATGGTAAAAGCTAATGGGGAAATTGTACACCCTGCCATAATGCCTATCTCCAGCTGCTGCCAAGCTGTAGTGTACTCTGCTGTAGTAAAGCAGAGTTGAATGTCTAAGAAATAAGCGTTAACTAACCTTGTTATGCTATCCGGCACTCTAAAGAAATCAAACGCCTTCCACAACAGACTATGTGGTACTGACCGAAAGCATTTGCTAGATCCAAAAATACGACATGGAGTTCTCTTTTCTCATGCCGAGCTGACTGGATTTGGTGCCAAATCATGCTGGTGTGCTCTAAGCACCCAGAGAAGCCTGGAATTCCAGCCTTTTGCACCGAAGTGTCAATTAGTCTATTCTTTTCTAAGTACCTAGACAGCCTCTGTGCCACAACGCTAAAGAAAACTTTCCCTTCTACATTAAGTAGACTGATAGGCCTAAACTGACTTATCTCTATAGAATCCCTTTCTTTGGGAATAAAAATTCCTCCTGCTCTGCGCCACGCCTTAGGAATAACCTGTTTCTTCCAGACTACCTTCATGAGCTTCCATAGATACCTCAGGACATCTGGCGCACTCTTGTACAGCCGGTAAGGGACTCCATTAGGTCCCGGGGCTGAAGAGGCCCTTGCATGCCTTACTATGTCTTGTACCTCTTTCCACCTTGGTGGGCTAACATCACACTGACAGTCTATCTCACCAATAGGTGGAATATCAGGGGGAGCACTAGCTCTCTAAGCCTTTCCCTATCTCTATGCACTTCTTCCAAATACTCATCAAGCTCCTGTTTCGATGCCTTAAGGCTACCACTCTTCTCCTTACTAAATAGCGACTTCACAAATCTAAATGGATCCTTGTAAATGCTACTCTAGCACGCTCTTTCTTTTTCCTGTTTTTCCTAATGTTCTCTGCTCTCCTTAACGTTGCCAATCGCTCCTTTACATCTGACTGCAAACTATTAATACCTTCCTTCTCAACCTCTGTAGCCTTCCTCCACTGCCTCTTAAGCTGCCTTCTCTCCTGGATAAGTCTGTCTATCTCTTGTTGGCGCCTGGATTTAACTGTCTTGACTTCTGGCTTCTTCCTTTTCTCGAAGACGCCAAACCTTTCTGATCCATAATCATAAATAATAACTCCCATTTTTTCCAACTTACTCTCAGCAGTTCCTTTAAGCTGGTCTAAAACCCTAACCAAGTCACTATTAATATCTTCCCACTTTCTACTTTCTGCCGCCCCTGGCCACTTAACTCTAGGTTTCTGAGCAATAGACTTCTCCCTTTTTGGCTGGCAAGCCTCTCTACCTTCCTCGGTGCTAGGACCTGCTTCTACACCAGGGGTGCTGATGTCCTGCAAACTGTGGTTTACTTCCTGTCGCTGGACTTCACCCGACTGACTTGAACTACTTCTTAAGAAATAAGTATCAATGCGGGGTCCCTGTGTTCCCTCTACCAAGCACCTCTTCCTCCCTTGGTGGATTCCAAGGCCCTGTGTTCCCTCTACCAAGCACCTCATCCTCCCTTGGTGAATTCTAAGGCCCTTTATAGTTGTTACCTTCTGCCAGCCACACAAGCAAACCTGCAGCTTCTTCCCATCTACCTCTACAGTGGCTTCCACTGACATGTTTACCTTACTCATCGTCAAGTCCGTTCCAGGGTCAATAGCCGTGTCAGTCATAGGTGAGTCATCTTCCGCCCCCGCTCTCGCAGACTCTAGGGGTGTTTTTCTTGTAAGACTTTATGTAACAGACAGACGGAACACGGACGGAACACAAATTCTATTAGGATTTTTATTTTTTTAAAGCTATTGTGTCCTAATATCCACCCATTCCTTCTCCGTAATGCTGTATAGTGATCAGAGCTGGCCTCGATGCAGGAGCCACAGTCTAGGATAATTGGTACCTGGGTTGCATGGTACAGTATTTTGCATCTCAGAACACCTGACCATTGATAGAATGGACATAATAGGGTACACATAATAGTGGCATTATCATATAAATGCCACTATTGAGTGATGCAACTACACGTGTGTGC
This sequence comes from Aldrovandia affinis, assembly GCA_029706075.1. Taxonomy (NCBI): domain Eukaryota; kingdom Metazoa; phylum Chordata; class Actinopteri; order Notacanthiformes; family Halosauridae; genus Aldrovandia; species Aldrovandia affinis. The sequence continues at coordinate 4,258,948 of JAINUG010000027.1, read as the reverse complement.
TGCCAATGGTCACTAGGGCTAGTAACTTTGTAACAAGACATTTAAAAATCCCCATGAGCCAGTCACGCAGTTGATGTTGTTTTATGTATGAAATATACTATGCATCCCTCAAAAAGGTTGACATTTTAACCCTCTGAGGTCCGTGCTAAGCTTTTAGACGTTTTTTGATTTTGGCATGGTCTGATATTTATCTCAATTTCATCAATTTAACACACACTTACTCCAACGTGTTTGATATTTTTATTTGAAGGACAATCACAGCTACATTTGTATGCCATCAATAGTTTGGTCAGTATCATATGCAGCTTGTAAATAGATCTACAAACACACAAGTTAAAAATAGTAAATTTTTCTGCTGTCACAAAAGTTGTGAAAGCACACACTAAACTATAGTGACGAATTGTTTTGCCAATGTGCGTTTGTTCATCAAGGTCTTGGTTATGTAAGGGTGTGAAAACAGTTTAGCACATCTGAGATCTAAATAGCTAAAAACCTGTTTTTATCAGAACTGGTCACATTTATTTCAGGCTGTGGGAGGGCTAAATGCTAAATACCTGAATATTCATTATTCATTGTCCACACCTCTAAGAACTGTCAGATGGGCCATCTCACTGGGCCATCAGTGTTATATTCTGAGTTCCTGTTCTGTTGTTTTTTGGCCTTTGTTTATTTTTCATTCAGTCCTTATTCATTATTCTTTATCCAGTATTGCATTTTCCCTGTTCTGTCACGTTCTGCTCCCTGTCTGTCCTTGTTCCGTTTATTTCGAGATCCACACCTTGTCTTGTCATGCACTTCGGGAGTTTATACTTTTCGGGGTTTTCCGCCTTCGCTTATTATCTCGTTTTCTTCCTTCTTACTTTCTAGATTGCACTTTGTATATATTAGGTAGATGTGTATAGAACTAACCAACTAATCTACTAACGTTAGGGATTTAGATTAAGTTACTAACACGCGGAATATGTTTGGCGTCACTAAGACGCGAATTCATATATTTTCACGAGTATTTGAAAACAAGCTAAATAAATAACATTTTAGGCTGTTTGAAAAGTATTCTTCCATAGATCTTGTGTGCATATTGCAATTTGTTACGTTGCAACACGCGGAATATGTAGTCACGCGAATTCATATATTGAATATATATACGAGTATTTGATAACATGGCAAATCAAATATAGTTACTTACTCCTCGTCAGTTATTGTCTTCGCTGCTTTTCATCAATACTCTCAAACACTGCAGCGCAGAAAATCTTTCCATCTTGAATAAAATTGTATGTCTGTATAAAATCTTGCTTCAAATTGTCGGGACAGTTTATGTGTTTACGCCGGCGTTTTCACACATGGCCCCACGCCCCCCCACACACCTCGCCTAAACTCGCCCCTAGTTACCATGTCAATAGAAGGGGACGTTACTACCAGGTAAAAAAGAGAGTAAAAGGCAAGGTTTACTTTTGGTCTAATTAACCTAATTTAAAAATCCCATTTGATTTGCCAGTGCTCAAATCGGAAAGTCGCGATTCTAAGGTTTCTGTCAATGTTTTTGCCGCGTGTGTATGATAAAATATCGCGAAGTTAGAAATAGTAATATACTTGTATTGCTGCTTGGATCGGCGCCGATCCAGCCGACCTCAGGGGGTTAAATAGCGGGTACCAATATGCTTTTCAGCAGTTCATTTTTGCATGTTGTCTGTGATTTTTATTTGGATATTTTTGTCTTGGAAAAGCAGAATGTGGTATAAAACTTAACCTGGTTTCACTTACAATATCACAAGGCTTTGCCTGAAGGCTCTGCCTTGGTCTTTTAAGAGCCACATACTTCACAGATCATTTTCACAGCATGGAGTTGTCCCTGTATCCTCTCCCAGTCTTATGAAATAAATTGATTTAATAGGTTGTCAGGAAGAGATTGCACCTCAGTCCACCTTCCCTGCATATTTTCCGTCCTCTCGCGCCAGCACTTGAAAGTGTAAATGTTCTGTCTCTTTCCATTTGATGAGTTAAATTCTCCTTTGGCCCCGCCCGCCTTCGTGACACAGCATCCGTATCCATCAGCAGCTTCAGCAGGACAAGGACAGGAGTGAGCCCTCTGGGCTGCGGTGGCAGTCATTAGCACTCACTGCTGTTTGGGTTCCCTGTTGGACCATTTCGGGTAAGGCTGTTACTTCCTTGATGGAAAAGCACCGCCGAGCTCTGGTGACTGTTGTCTGAGTTTAGTGACCTGCTGGCCCTTCTCTCAGGCTGCAGGGTGAGGGGTTCAGACAGAGTTCAGGCCTCCATCTGAAAGACAGATTAAAATTCCTCTTGTGCCCCAGGCTCGTATCAGCATTAACATGCATAAAAGAATCATCGAGCCAGTGCCAAGATAATACCACTCGCTGTAGTCAATCAGATGGGCGAGATGCGCATTTGTGGTTCTCGCACTTCAAGGAGTGCACACCGGCTTGAAGTTGTGCAGTGAGTTGCTTTGACCTTTCGTCAGAGGTCAGAGGTCATTACCTTTTCTGAAAGAGTTACAGTGTCTGCCTATTCGTGAAAATGTTGCTGGATGAGCTATGTTTTTGCCATTTTATGTAACATGGCCTACGATACAATAGAACATATAATCTCTCCTGCTAACAATACCACATCAGTGCAAAGGACAACAATGTGAAGTACCAGATTATTCTATATTGGTTATTCTGAATGATCTGAATTGCAGCAGCCAGTTTCCAGTGAAGTGCAAGTACAATGGCAATGAAGTTATGAAGTAGTAGGCAAGTTTCAGAAACTCACAGTTCAAAAATATAAACATGACAAAAAGTTGTTTTATTTATTATTTGGGGAATTACACTCAAGTCTTTGTAGAGAGGAATCTGAGAAGATCGTGTCTTCAAATTTTGAGAAGGAGGCTGTGTTTTTTCTTGTGATCTGCCTCTTGCATGTCCCTTGAGGTAGAATTGTCATTCGTGTCTAATACAGGCAGTTAGACAGGTGCATGAATGAGTGAGTAGAAACATGTTTATTTTCTGTCAATACAGGCAGATGTCATAAACATCACAGTACAAACCCACCTGCTAAAAACTATAATGTTAAAAATGTGCTTGTGTAAACATCCAAGTTTTGGCTACTACTAAGTTGTACAGAAAATGTATTAAAAAAAGGCAAAAAGTTTTGTTTTTGACTACGTATACCAATAAATGCTGAGAAGTGTGTATGTTTTTCAGTTTTTTTTTATGATCAACTGGTTTGCAGATCTGGCCTCCCACGTGGTCTAGTGGTTTCCACGTCCAACCCTAGCCACGGCGACCGGGGTTCGATTCCCGTCATGCCAGAGTCGGCTCTGGTCGGAAGTGCCACCGGGGCGGCAATTGGCTGTCCGCCCCAGGGAGGGGGGAGGGAAGCCGACACACACAGTTCGCTGCGCACAGGAGTGGTTCTGGGGTACCGGAATGACAGTCGACGGCACAACGAGTGTTGTCTCGGAGGAGGCAGTGCTTCGCCCTTGTCACTGCTGGTCACAGGACTACGGCAGTGAACTATGAGGGAAGGGGGATTGAACTAAGCACAGCGAGTAATTGGCTACCAAATTAGGAGAAAAACGGGGTAAAATAAAAAAAAATATTTTAAAACTGGTTTGCAGATTTCACGTGAAGCTGTGTGAATAAAACCTTGAAGAGTAGAGACGTATTCCAAAATAAGATGGCACCAGTGCTTCTATAAAATAACTGCATCTAAGGCATCAGATGGCCTTTGTGGATATTTGCATGTAACGGTGGCCCTTGTCTTCCAAGGCCCTCGGGAATTTAATCTGACATGGGATCATAGGTCCACCAAACATTTCCTCAGGACTTGCTCTTCCACAGATGTCGGGGATGCCAGTCAATCAGTGACAAGCAAGGTGGCGAGGCTGCGATGCACGTCAGCAGCCAACCTGGCCTGTCACTCAAGCATCACTGCACTGATACCTTCTTCAAAGAGTGCGGCGTGGAATCTCTTGAAGGTTGAAACTCAAAAAAGAAACCCACCTCCTAAAACGAGTATTTTCATGATGGAAGCCTGAAGTCCTACTTGACGTGATCGGTGAGTTTTTCTGCATTGCTTTGACCTTCAGGGGGGAGCCAAGGGAAGCTCTTCCACTCATATTTAATAAAGTTGTTGATACCCTTTGTTGCCCTTATTGAAGTTGTTCAAGGCAGCCACATTCTTCATTCTGAACTTCCATCTCACGGTCTGCTTGACTTTCAGAGAAAGTAGCTCTCCAGTTCTTTAACATCTTTACAAGCACCGTAACAGCTTGTGGGAAACGCCACCACTGCACAGCACAGCCGTGGCTTGGGAGGGAAATCTTCATCCTCCACAGCAGGATACCCTTCATTAGCAGAGGTAGCGATTATCAAATGACTCAGGAAACAAATTGACCCAATTAAACAAACAATGACGGAGATTATTCACTGGCGTGGCTGTGTCGAGCGTTTGCCGGCTCGGCGACGGAGCCGGTCCTCGAGCCCGATGAGTCGCTGGAGCACGACGCCAACATCTGCGGCCCAGACAGAGGAAGACACGCAGCCTCTTAATTGTGTGTTCAGCCCCTTGCTCATCCAGGATTTAACGGCAGCGGCAAGCCTGCGAACAGCGCGTCCAGTGACGGGAGCGCCTTGGGCAATTTTACAGAAACGGACGATTAGCATGTATGTACAAAATGCCAAAAAAAAATACTTTTTTGAAAAGGTATTAGAAAGATTATGAAAGAAAAAATAATAAATGAGCAGAAAAGTGTAACATTGGTTTTCTTTCCTGCATTTTGTTTTGGGGATGCTCTGTAGGGGAGATGGCATGGAACGCGGCTTGTTTGGCAGTTTTGCTTGTGTAATCCTGAAAACCCAGATGTTTACTAGAGACCGGCTCTGGCCATCTGGAGAGTTTGGATCCCTCTTCCGATGGCCCCTCTGGATCCCCCCTACACCCTCAGAGTTTTATCTGAGTGAAATTCATCATGAAGGTGTTTCACCAAATTTCAACAACCGGACAACAAAAGCATACATGTCGCATCATGTCACTAATGACACTGGACGTTTATTTGTTTGTGAAGGCCATGTTTCCCCTGGAAAGCACCAGACCCCTAACATGAGTGCCACTGAATGGTTTATTAGCTGTCTGATTGATTTTGGGGGAGGTTTTATGTATGTATGTATGTTTGTGTGTGTATATATAATACACATGTCACACACTCACACATGTCACACACTCACACATGTCACATTGTAACATCGAGACCCTCCAGGTTATGGGGCCAAAAGCAGGGGGAACTGTTCATTGGGCAAGGTAGGCGGAATGATCAAACAATGAGCAGCGTACTCGCCGTTGAATTGCATTTGAAGATGCTCAGTAAAAATGACAAGAAATGTCAGAGAGAGATTTGTAATACATCATGTATTATTATGTCATTGGCACTGCTAATCCAGCGGAGCCAATCAGCATGGATTGGTCAAATGGATGAAAGCCCCAGCATGCACAAGCTCCCTCTGCCCCTGTTTCCCATCTCTCACCTTCCTCTGTTTCTGATCTCAGAACAGGTTCATTACCTAAGCCCTGGGAAAAGCCGAGCCTCACCCTTCTGATTGGACTTGCAGTGAACCCAGTCTTGTAGGCAAGGTAGGATACTGTCTGTGCGGCAAAGCTAAGTTATTTCTTTGCTCTATTACTTATGACGGAAGATTCCCAAACCAATAGATCTTTGTCAGATTGATGTACGAATAACGAGCAGCCAGTGATCCAGCAGCAGAGCTTCCTCCGCGTCAGCATGTAGCCACAGAGCCAGCTGTTCCACACAGGACAAAGAAGCGGCCCCCACCCATATTTAATTAAGCACAAGGTGCTTTTTTTCTTTTTGGAAGTTCTGTAGTAAATAAAAAATGAACCGAAGTTCAGTTTCAAGTTCTTGTTTATTATTAATACAACTTTCGATGGAGACATTAAGCCGAGGTAGGGGGTCCCCTGTGTCCTGAATTCCCAATTTTGGTTCTTTCACAATTTTGTTATTTAGCTGATGCTTTCACCCTGCCACCTAATTATCTCCAGTTGAATGGGCTCAATAATTCCCTCCTGGAGAGCGTTTTGTCACAAAATGGCTGCCAGGTGGGTGCTACACATTGGTGTAAAGTATTTTGAATATATATAAATGCAATCCATTATTATTATAAAAAAGTTTTTTTATTTCATTTATTTTACTTTTATTTTTTATTTTGGATTGTTTTTTCTGTACCTTTTTTGTCAAGATTAAATCAGTAGATAATTTACTGTCCTCAACGAGGCAATTGAGAAAAACAAGACATTCACAATATGGCACACAATAGGCACACACATTATGTTCATAAGGTGGCTTATTTATTGCAGACATTTATAGTGTCTGGAATGGAGCCCTTGCTGCAGTTAACATTTCAGCAATGTGAACACCAGAACTTAGGACCAAAGGGCAGTAGTTAAACCCCATAGTGTAGGAAATGGTAAATAGCTGTTATTTATCTAATTAATATCTGCCCTCGCTTTGCACTGAATAGTTACTTTTTAATTTCTGCCAATTAGTGAGGAAATAACAACTGACATAAAAACCATTCTGCATTGAAACAGGCCTTTTTGAAACAAGTTTCACCTTTACAGAAAGGAAAATTCAAACATTAAAGAGAACCAACTTTGTCCTATGCCACAGGAAAATCGTAATCATAAAGTAAGATTAAAAGTGCCGTATCACTGGTGTTGTGTAATAAATAGCCATATCTGTAAGCTCTAAAATGTTGCACTGATTGCAGTCAGTCGGTTTCCGCTTTCCAATAACTGTACCTAAGTTGCCCTTGCACCATTTGATTCATTGGCTTGCAATGATCCTCACGCATGCAATGATCCCTGAACAGTTTCCTAATGAAACTGGCCACTTCTTTGGGGGTATAATAATTGCTTGCAATTCAATTTTAAATACTGAAATCAGGATCGCAGATGGTACCACAAACTTGAGCAATTTTACCCTGGTGCAGTGTTGGAGGTGATCTTACCCATGGCAAGCTCTGAAAGATTTCTTGCCGATTGTATTCATAGGACACATATAGACATGCAGTACACATACGCATAACATTATTCTTATTGAATGCAACACGTTTGACACACAGCTGTGTTCATATTGTGTTGAGTAAAACATATGTTGACATATCCTGAACTATAAAGAACAGATTTAACATTTTACATGCTTTATTATAATTCTACAAGGATGATGTCATGGCAACATCTGAACCGTCACCTTATTCTACAATCCCTTACAGGATGTGGAAATATTGTTATAGTTATTTCCATAAAAATAAAAAAAATTAATCCGAGTGCACTGTTGGAGAAAATTCCAGCCCGAAGCAGGCTGTAATAGCCGTTAAACAGTAATCCATTTTAGCTGAATATCTTTACAAGGTTTGCTCGTGTACGCCGAGACGTGCGGGCCCCACAGCGACGCACAGCTGGCGGGAGGAAACGGGCGGGGCGGCGCTCTAATGCCGACGGTCCATTTAAAACAGTGGTGCTGGAGTTACCCGGGGCATTCATTAACACATGGGGCACATCAGCGTCCTTTTAAGATGCCATATGCACCGGCCGCAGTCTCTGAATTATATTCTGGAGGAAAATTGCTTACGAAACACTGAAGGCAAACTATAAGTAAAATGTCAAGAAGGATAACTGAAATGGAGCTCAAATGAGCTCAAATGATACAGTGCGAGTCTGCTGGAGGAACGGAGGGGCTGAGGCAGACATGTACTCGGAACAAATTAATATCTGTAATGGAGGCTTGATTTGCCATCATCCCACACGTTGCTGGAGGGACACACCTGACGGGTGGGGAAGGAGGTCGGTAATCAAATCGTTATTAAGTTTGTCAGTTTGTATGAATGCACGAATCACCCCACATTTCAGAGCTCGGATTTATGAGAGTACTTTTCAGAGTATGTACTGTAGGTGAAACATCACATTTTACTTTACTTTACTTTTGCAAAATTGTGTTTCAGCGTATTATTTTCAGTGAGCTGAAGTGATTCCAAACATTTTAAGTTTAAGTCAAGCATTTCCCACCCCAGTTCTACCGCAAGATGTACAGTAGTTTGGAAATATATATTTTAGTATATACAGTATATACTATGCATAAATATATTAAACATTGCGTGGTCACAGATAATGGTTGGTTGGTATTCAGAGATAAAGTTTGATTGAATCCTCAGCAGCCTGTCCAGTGGTGAGTATATTGTTTGAGGTAGACCAACATAGTTACAGTAACGTAGCAGGTATCAAAGCATTGTGTGTGTGAATTTCCCATCTTTTGGGGCTTTTGGTAACCATTATCTCTCACTTAAATTGTAGTTTTTGGGTTTAATATATATATTTATTAAAAAAATTACATTTTCATGCTTACCTAATTCAATGAAGTGATTATGGGCCCTTTTGTAGTCTATATAGTATAAGAAAAGTTAAATCAGTTACTGTTTTGCAAGTTTCACTCGATACACCAAACCAAATACCCTCCCTTCTCATATGACCAAAAAAAGAGGGGTTTTAGACAGTTGTTAAAAGCATAAATTAAGATATCCTATCATTCCAAGGGCATGGATAGGTGGCTGTAAATCAGCTCAACCAGAGTTCTCAGCTTCTGAATGAGGGCTATGAAGCACAAAATATCCATTTGGCAAAATAAGAAAATCAATTTTCTTCATATTGAATGGGCTAGCAGAGAAAAATTGCTGCAGTCAGGAACTTAATGTTTCCCTGAAGGTTACATTTATATCAATTTTATTATTCTTTTTATTTTTTTCCATTCTAGACAGCATAGAGTTTGGCTTTGATTAAAGACAGTTACCCCGAGACGCAGAGTGTCAGCTTGGGTATAAGGCAATCAGTGCTTTAGCCAAGCTTGCATTGAAATATAATGCATGGCTGGATTGCAAGAAAACAGTGGAAAAAGCAATCTGCTGTGATATACCAGTACATGTTTGAGACTATTGCAGTGTAAAATGCATCCATCACAACCAAACCCCCTTTTCTTCATGAATCTTTCCTTACTTTCTCTACTATGATCACTTTGAAGGTCAGGTAATAGATGGTGAAAATATTACCGAAAATAAAAAGCACTGTTTTTATGGAGAGAGGACAGGGAAGCTAGTAACAGCAGCCTCGGGGGCAATGTAGTCCACCTTATTGTTTCACAACTACTGAAATGTTTCAGCACTGAAGAATTTTGTCCATGGACCAAAAGCAATGACTTCTAAATCTGGTGACTTTAATGGGATTCCTGCTCTTTGGCCTCAACTCTTTTTATTCTCCTTCCTTGTTTTTAGTTTGTTCTGGCTATTGCATGGTTTCTGGGAATGGAATCCCAATACAGAACACCAGCATTAATTTGGGATGCCAGTACAGAACACCAGAACACCATTAACAAACTCATGAACAAGCTATCTTATCAAATAATTTATTCTACATTTATTTTGTAAACACTAATCCAGGGTGCCTTAGAAACACGGTATGATTAGCTGAATACATATCGCTGGAGAAATGATAAAAACAACAGCAGGTGGAGAACAACAAGGATTATAGCCATCTGACAAGCTTAATTGCTAAAATAGGACCGATAGTATCTTAAAACAAGTATCTTAACAATAAAATACACTAAAGTGAAGGCAGGGCCTGAAAATGATATATAAAAGAATAAGAATTACCATCATAAAGCCATAATGCTTACAGGGACCAGACAAGAATCTATAAAAACAATATTAACTTTCATCATCTTATCATAATCATATTGACTAACAAATAACTGAGCTGGGTAGAGTGGATACAATGGGAGCCAATTGTCCATTGTATTTCCCATTTAACTAGGAAAGGGTGGCAAAAATAAACAGATAAAAAACAAGGACTAAACAAAACCAATGTAGTGCAAACCAGGAATGGAACGGGTCGCCATTTTGGCTGCTTCGAAGGTTCCGGAGAAACAGCCTATGCAGTCAATGCCCAAGCGGGTCTAATTTCCCACAAGGCATTGCAGGCTGTGCCTTTATAACCAGGTCTGATGAAGGCAATGTGCAACCCCTGGGGCGATTACTAATCAGCCTAAGCTGTGCATACCCGTGGGCGAGGTTGCCACTGTCCAAGGTCCTGAAGGCCCCTGGGGGACAGCAGGGACCTCTGACAGTGGCCAAAAAAGAGGATCATCTCCCCCTGCTCCACCCCTATCCCTCCCACTGACTAACCTACAATGCCACAGACCTACAACACACCCTGTAGGAAGGGAGAATGGGTGCTGGTGTAACAGGGGGCAGGTCTGCGGCACGTTTCAAACTGTGGCCAAACTGGGTCCCTCCCAGCCAAGGGGACTAATCGTAGTCTTACTGAAGCTGCACGGGGGGAAGCTGCTCGCGTCTGTAGCAGATGTCCACATGCTCACTGATGTCTCTGAACTCTGCTACGCTAGGCATAGGACAGGTCAGAATTGTGGAAGGTTAAGCCTTAACATGTTTTTTGCTGTTCTGACAGTTATAGTTCTTTCTGTCGGTGGCGGGTCACTGAGAAAACAAAAGGTGATACTTTTGACACCTCATTTGACACCAATTATGTAGCATGGATGTCTAACAACTTTTAACATGCAGAGATCGATCCTCTCACGTCTATAGATTAGTGTGAGTTTAGATGGAGTGTGTTGCTCAATTTCCCTTAAGTGTATTCCTTATTTAATTCTTCCATTTCAGCATTGTGTCTGTGGTAAATGTATATGTTAACCCCAAATGTCTCTGTTTTGCACTAGCTTGATAAATGACTAACAGTAAAAAATAATAAAAATAAAGTAACAATGTAAGTGTGTGTCACGTACCAAGGACATGACAATCCTTCAGTTTCTGTGCTCCATCGCATGCAAATATATATATTTTTGCATTGTTTTTATCCCCTCCCCCTTGTATAATCTATAATATTGTGCAGTACAAACTAGATACTACTATAATGTAAAATGTTATTTGGTTCAATTGAGTTGAGCTGTCACTTAGACTTAAGAACACACCTTGTGCTCACATGCTGGGGAACCACGAGAGTTTTATGCGCAAATGTCCATTACGCTTGTATGCTTCGCGGCGGGGGGCTGCTGCCTGCAGACGCGGTGACTTCCCCGTGACTGCTGAATCTCCAGGCCGCCTCCGCTGGATCGCAGGCCTCCTCAGCGGGAGGAGTAACAGGATAACACAGGCTTAAAGGCATTCATCAGATGCGTTCATTTGTTTTGCGGATGTCTTCTTTCACCGACAGGACGCTGATGTGGATTGATGAGGACGGCTGAGAGCGCTCTCTCTCTGGCAGCAACCTGGCTCCATCACTCAACCCGAGAATGATATTACAGCCCTGTCCCGTTTCCGTGACCTTTGGCACCGTGCGCTTGACCCACAATGCATCTGTCATGTTGTGTTGTGCTTGACCTCTACAAAGAAATTAAGATGGAGGATCTTTGCCGCCAAGCTCATTGTCTGTTTCCCTAGGAGACGCTCTAATCCAAGGTGAATTGCCACCCGCCTCCTCAAAGTTGAGAAGCTGCAAAAGTGTGAAAGCCAACTAAAATAGCAATTCGGTGTTAATTAGTCTGGTTGCTGCCAAAGTTAGTTTATGTGGCATAGGGATAAGTATGCACACAGAATGATTGTCTGGTTATTAGTGAAATCAAATGTCTTTATAATTATAATTTGATGTTGGTTATAGTGAATGCAGTTAATTCAGTTTGGGCTTTGTATGTGTCAGTACACAAATGATGATTCAAAATTCTGCGTTTTGGAAACAAGATTTATATTCATAACAATTTCTTTGCAGCCATATGAAATGTATGGAAATAACATAACATTTTTGAAGGATTTGAAGTGAAATATTCCTTCTTCACAGTAAATATGAACTGACTGTCACAGTTTCCATCAAATTCTTTAACAGACACATCAAAGTCCATGTGCAGGTTCACAAAGGGCATCCTCAAAAATTCTCTTCGGGCACGAATTGATTTACCCTCACATGGTTATATGATCATCTACAGCTCAAAGAATGCTTTGAGGAAATACACAAATATATCACAAATACCGCAAATCACAGACATAAATCTGTCTGCTCACTGTGTGCACTTCACAGAGGGCTGGCTGTCAGATCAGATATTTCAAACGTTGAAGAAACCATTAAAGCGACTGTATTGAAACCACGCCCATGGCTTGCATTGCAGCAGTGGGAGAGGAAATTGCCACTTGCAGAAGCATGTGAAAAGAGAACCATCACCATGTGAAGTATGACATTACAGCAGCCAACTACGGCATTGAGGTGTCTGGTGTCACTTGCCCAATGCTAGACACTTCTCCCCTAATCTTTTTTTATGAATGGTCATTGGCGTCATTCACATGCACATGCGCTACTGATGAAACAGTATGCCAGCTGCAATATAACAGCCAGTGAAGAGGAGGGGAATGGTACAGGAGCTGTCGACTGGGTGTGCTGCGAAAGCAACGCGTTTATTACATATTTCCCTCTCGGTGCGATGGTGGGTATTCCTCACCTCCCTCGTCGGGGAAATGGCACAAATAATTACTGAATGTCACCGGAGAGAGCGAGGGACGACGCAGGCCGCGTCGCCGGGAACGCCTCTTTAATAACGGCGAAACGGTTGGAGGGCTCTCTGTGTAATTACATTTTCATGCTTAAAAATTGCCGTTTGACTAAAGCTCTCTCCCAGAGGTCAGCCCGCAGCCCGTCTGGGTGGCGAAGCAATCGGCCGCGGCGGTGAAGCGTTCTATTATGGCCCTGCTAAAATGACAGCTTTGGAAACAATACATAATTCAATGAGGCCAAAGCATAACAACGCATCCGTTGTATGTGTGTCAGGTCACCGATCCCCCTCTGGAGTTTCAAAACACTAAGCAAAAATGGCAATAGAGAAATAAGGAAATGAGTGTCTGTTTGTACCCTGAGCATGTTTCGGGTTTTTTCCATAGGCAATGAATGACAGAAAGAGAGAGAAGTCCGTGCTCACGTTTGTGTAATTTATTGAGAGTAATCGCATGTGGACGTTTGAGCCGGAGCCACTAATGAAGACTCGGGCCTAATTTATACTCCGGAAAGAAGAGCCGCTCGGTTGCGGGGACGCAAAGGTTCGTACACTTTGAGCCCCCGTACTTTTTGCTCTAGTGCAGAGGGCAGGTCTGCACAAAGCTTTTTTAAGGATGTGCATAGTATTCCCTCGCAGGCCCTTGAGTGGACAGCTGCATTAGTCCACAGTTGCATCATGCGGTCGGCACGGCCCCTTGCCGCTTAATACTATTAAGTATTCACTAATATTTGTGAATGAATTGCACAAATTCGAGTGTGGACTTCTCTCTCTATTTTGATATTATGCATCAAGTCAACGCCCCAACACTTCGATGTTTCCTTTTATACAGCTGGATATTAACAAGGGTTTCTCTCAAGGGTACACTTAATGAACTGCAACCTGATGAAACCCTAACCATTATACCACACTGCCGCGCCCGCACTGATGGACACCGCTCTGCTGATGGCCGAGGCAGTAATGCATTAGAGTCTGAGAGGTTGAGATAAATCTGGCGTTTATTCCCCATATCCTGGTTTTCTCTGTAGCACTGTTAATAACCTCACCACGTGAATGTATGACCAACATTTTGTACAGTGCCTGGGCATTATAGGCCTTTTACGCACTTTTACACATTTGCTTTGTCTTCTATTGGACATGTTGTCATACAACAAGCGTCAAGAAATAAGTGATGTTCATTTCACACGCAAGTGGTGTGCGTACGTTGTATCCTTCATTATGAATGGCTATAAATGTGGCATCTGTCTAGCAATAATAAACTATTATACTACAATACAGTTACTTGCATAATTTGAAGAGTTAATGTGAATGGTACTTTAGTTTTCAATCCACATGATAATGTTGCCTAATCTACTATGAATATATAGTTATTTTGAGTGTGCAGTTTAAAATAACTTAAAGTATCACTATTATAAGAGATGTATTGAACATTCAATTGATTTGTTGCTATAATCATAACAGGATTTCTATTGATATTTAGCACATTTCTGAAGGTTTTTGTTTAGGTAGAAATATGGGGAAGGAGAATACATCTGGGGGAAATGATTTGGCAAAGGGGGCCATCAACCACCTAAAACTGATTATAGCAGACAGCAGACTTTGATTTATTAAATTAAAAATGAGCATGAATTACATACATTTGGAAGCCATTGCTCGGTAAAACCATTCAATAATCCTAATTAATTTATATGTGGGAGTTAAGCTAAGAATATATTATGCAAATTCCGCAATTGGTCCCGGATTAATCCTTCTGGCGTAATGCCTTTCATTTTTCCATCCATTCCACTAATGATTCTTCGTAGGATGGATGGCAAGAAGGAGGACAGTTTGGGATCTAGCTGAAGATATATTGACTGAGGTGACTTGTGTTAGCATTTATCATTTTTCTACAGTGTTTGTCTGAAACGATCAGGAGCCTCTTGTAGACATCACTTACTGCTTCGAAATAAATGAATGAATAAATGATGGCTAGCTCCTGATTTACCACTGACACCATCTTACTGGTAGAATGTCCTACAGCTGAGCAAACAGATATTGCTTTATGCCATCAATGATTTCTGGGTGGTCAAGAATCTTTAAAATAGTGACAGATGCAATCCCTCCCACCCCTTATTATAGTTATCAGCAGGTACATTTCTATCTGCCCATTGGTGTATTTTTTGAACTTTCATTATTAATAAGTAGTCTATAATAATACTACTAATAATAACGTTTATATGTTTAATACTGCTTTTCATAATATGTATCCATGTTTAAAATGGTCCCAAAAAAAAGAAAATAAATCTACTAACCTTTTCTTTCCCAGTGTTACAGGTATGGTATGCAGCTGCCAACAATGATGTCTATTACTATTGATATTACTACACTGATCCCCTTGCACGAACAATGATTGATCATGACCTGTCTAAATGCACATCTTGTAAGTCGCTCTGGATAAGAGCATCTGCTAAATGCTTAAAATGTAAATGTAATAATAATAATAATAATAATAATAAAACTGTATTTGTAGAGCACCATTAATAGTTAACCACAGTATCACAACAAAATGTGGACAGTAAAGATGGGGTGATATGATTAAGATTAAGATTATGAATTATGAATATGAATAGTTAAATACCATTCTCTTATACAACAAACATCTAAACATGCAAAGTTACTAAAGTACGCGGATACTTGATTTTAACTATCCCTGCTATAGCTTTTCCTTGGTCTGCAAATTGTTTGACAGGTACTAATGTTCATATTATACATTAAAATAGGTTTTGTTTTGTTTTGTTTGGGAACCCCCCATGAAACAACTGGCACCATAGGGCTTCTTCCAGCTGGCTTATATTTAGGCGTCTGGCTGACTCCCAGGGGTTTGTACATGACTGCTTAAAATAAGTTTTACAGTTTGAAAAGCTGCCAAAGATGAAAAAGCAGCCCTCTGAACTCTAAATACAAAACCATTTTTTTTTCATAAAATTTTGCAAATTACGAATTTCTCAAACCAAGGAGGTTGAGGCAGCTTTTCACTCTGATCCCACCAAATAAAACTGTTCCCAGCAGTCCGTGAAGCTTGACACAAGCGTAGGACATGAGCAATCTAACAGGATGTAATGATATTAACAATGTCATAATTATTTTATTGTGCCAATGATATGTCCAATTATATTTTCTTAATGACAATAAGAGAATTATAAGCATGAACCATTTGTAATAAATAAAAAATATAAATACTGTTGACAATTTTGTGAAATATTCTTAATAAAAAAAACTGTTCACAAATTGTTAGCAAACTAGGAACTTTTAACAAAATTGAACAGTGTGGAAAAACTTTGTTTCGATCGCTGAATAAAATGGCAAAACCAAAATAGGTATAAAAGAACCCTTGTAAGAAAGGTTAAAAAAAGACACCGCATTTAACTGTTTGAATGCTTGTTGCTTCACTTCCATTTTGGATTTCTATCAAAACTGCAGTCCTTTGGCATGGAGACGGAGGTCTGTACGGACAGACTGCCTGGCACTGTAAAGACAAATCCTACAGACGGGTTCATTATAAATTAATGCAACAGGCAGTGCTTTGATGACTGGGATTGTCACTGTTTCACATATCACCAGTCTACATACAGCCTGTTCCAAGCACCATGGCAACCCACAAGCCATCACTCCACCCATTTGTTTACTACACTGGACTAATATGGGTGCCAATGTAGTATAGGGAGCTGGGTGTGTGACTCGGAGGTTGCAGGTTCGATTCCCAGGTTGGGCACTGCTGTTGTATCCTTGAGGCAGCTACTTAACCTGAATTGCTTCAGTAAATATCCAACTATACAAATTGATTGTGAAGAAAGTGTAAATCGCTCTGGAGCATCTGCTAAATGCCTAGGTGTAAAATGTAATGTTCACTTCATTTCGTCTGATATCCTCCTCATACATCTGCAGTCTCCTCTCTCCTCTCCTCTTGTGCTGTTTTTTGTTGCCTTCTCTTCAGAGGTCTTTGCATCAGGCCTCTTTTAAAGTCTGCACTGTTAGTTCATCTGGGGGAACGAAAGACAGGAGGGATTTTCACTTTATGAAAACTGATAAATCCTGTTCTTCACGAGTGGCTGCGTGCGCACTCGTCTTGAACGCGTTACGGCTCTCTGCTTGGAACCAGTAAGGTTATCTACATTGTAATGGGGGGGATTTTTTTCTTTTGCTCAGTAGCTATCATCCATTTAGGAAACTCTGCATGCACATTGTGTTTTACTTCTGTTTTAAATATGTATTCGAGAGTGGTGAGAGGTTAGATTTTGCAATCAGACTGTTGTAGATATTGCCTAATTAAGTAATCAGAATGTCTTGGCTGGGGATAACATTGTACATGCAGGCAATTAACGATAATTAAGCTATCAAATCCAGAACACATGTCCATTGTGCAGCAGGAAACTCCCTCTCTGGTGCATTGGAGCACAAGCCCTGGCAGTTCAGCTGAAAGGGAGCTATTGTGGTCCACAGCGCTGGTCTCTAAGTCTACACCAGTGTGAGCCTGGAGGTGAAGCAGCACTGCTATGGCACTGTTGGGGCTTAACCCTGCCCAGTGTGTGACGGAACACCAGATAATTAATCTTCGGGCCTCTGAACCTACCCCCACACACACATACACCTCAACACACACACATACAGATATGCAGGCACACACACACACACATACACATATGCAGGCACACACCTACAAAACTATATACACACACACACACACAGACCCACTCCTATACACACACACACGAACACAAACACTCACACACACCCACAAACACACACACGCACATACACACAGCTCCTGCCACCAGCCCACACCTCAGAGAAGCAATCATGATCAATGCCATTTGAAAAGCCTCTCAGGCAACCACATTAGAGGCACAAGACCCAGCTGGATGAGAGCCTCACTCTGACATTAACTATTCATTTCATGGTGAGGTTCCAGAAATGGCTGTTAGATTAAACTGGAGGAGACCAAACGTTGAATAACAGAATACTTGTATATACAGCCGCACAGTGTTTAGATAATGATTGGTTGGCATTTACATTAAAAATACGAAAATGATCAATCCCATCTTTGCACCGTTCCAACCCCAGTATATTTTTTGGGCAAAGGACCAAGACTATTCAAACGAAACTCATTTCACACATTCGTGTTTGCTAGTTTTAAAAAGACGAGTGAAAATCATTAGCATTTCTGAAGACATCTATTTGCAGTTTTCTACAGACGTTTTACAGCGTTATACAGGTTCTCACCAAATTGGAACATGTCAGACTTTTAAACGGACCAGTGCACTGATGAAAAAGCAGATTTTCATGTCCTATGGTTTTTATTAAAACTGAAATTTTTGCCGATCTCTGATTGGAACCGGGTGCTATGGTCAGATTAGATTATGTTGAAAATAACTTCTATTTACGGTGAAATATGGTGGGTTATGTTTTCTTTTTTTTGCATCTGTTAGTTAGGGCCCCTTTTAAAGTCAATGGAGTCAAATTATCAAGACATCTTGGCCAAAACCCTGGTTCCCTCTGCCAGGAAGTTGAAACTTAGCTGCAAATTGTTCTTTCAGCAAGACAGTGATCCCAAGCATAGCTCAAAATCAATGAATAAATGGGTAACTGATCACAAAATTACTTTTTGCAATGCCCATCTCAGTCTACAGAATTGCACCCATTCAAAGATTTGAATCGAATAGGGCAGTACACAATGTTAATGCTGGATAATTGTTGGATTTAAATTTAAATTTAGTATAGATTATAGCTCATATCCTGTATTGATTATTTTATATAGCCTTTTTTTGGCTCATCTTTATCAAGGGTCTCAATAATTTTGAGATATATAACTATATCTACTGCAAGGACGGCACATTTATTTTACAAGTTTAGCACATGTTTAGTATTTACTGGTTACACACACAATCATCACACAACATGACATCGTGGTGTAAGTATGATTAGATTACCTTCCAGCTAAAAATATCTTGAAATTAAACCACCCAAAATTTAAGTGGGAAATAATGGTTGGAAAAAACAAACAATTTTGACTGTGACATATCAGTTTGGAGGGTAGTGTGAGTCAGACACAATCACCCGCTACACTCTATACATCTTTAAAAAACACAAGTCCTAAAATCTGTATACATGATTATCAATATGAAAAGTATGCCAAATTACAATAAAACATCCATCAATATGTTTCACGGAAACTAAACGGGCACTAAGCCAAAACAATGCTACCCAGGTTTTCCTACATGTGCTCCTGTAACTTGGTCAGACTATTCATCCGTATGATGTACATTTGATGCGAGACTCACTTGATTGTACTACTAGAAGGTCTAAGCTATCTGTTTCACTCCACATCCATGGAAACACTATGTATAGACTTTCCAGTAGAGGCCATAAAAACTGTCACATGTATCTATTCATTTTTGGCCAATGGGGTGGCAGGACAAAGTCAGCAACAGTCTGTATGATGTAAATTTGATAGGAAAGACTCATACTCACACACAACCTGGTGGTGAAAACTGCCCCATGCAGACAAAACACTTTTTGAGGTACCCCAAACCTTGCCATGGTAAGGCATTATTCTTTGCTATCTGTATCTCCTTGTTGGAATTTGTAAATATATGTGATAGTGTATCCAACACATACATCTCTCTCAATACAGAATTCACAGTTTTTAAACCATTCAAAATAAATGAATAAAGCACTGGTGCTTCATAGACAGTCTGTCTGTCTCCGTTTCTGTGTGTGCTGGCTCAAGGGTGTGAGGTAAACTGATGTAACGCCTACCACATGGCGGTTTTGTAAATGCTGACATTTCTGATCATTAGTCCGCATCCCAGGACCATACTGTCACAAGGAATAGGGCTGGAGGGGGGTAACCGGGGTAACCGTCCTATCACACATGAAACCATTTATGCATTCTTCACGGTAAGTCATTATGCCTCGATTGGATCAAGACAAGCACACATGCTTGTTTGGTTTAGGTGAAGTTAGCAGCATTGGCTCGTTTTGCATCATGAGAGAATTTCGGCCTGGGACAGACAGTCATCAGAGAGAAGCTAGCGAGCCCAGCGTCTTTATCTGTTGCTATTAAAGCCATAAGGCGGAGTGCGGTCCATCTTCATTCAAGTGATCGGGGTTGTGTAATGATTGTCGCGATGTAGCTAGTAATGGCTGAATGAGGTATCTTGACACCAACAATGGGTGGAGCTACCGTAAGTTACCGGTAACTGACTGATTTGAACCAATCATTGCGATTTGTTGTCAAGAACAAAACCTTGTGATTGGTTCAAAAAAGTCAGTGATTGACAGGTAATTGTAGCCCCACCCATTTTTGTCTCATGATACCTCTATTATATTCTCCCATCACTAGATATGGTTACAATGTACACTTGTAGAAGTAGGAGCAGTAACTCACCCTCCTGTACAGACACAGCATTTTCAGGTGAGGCAGCTGGTTATAGAATCATCACCACACGAACAGTGAGCTGACAGAGACAGTCCGCTTATATGTGAGGCCTGTCATGGGAGGCTTTAGAACACCGGGCCTTGTATATTGAAAGCCTGGATTTGCCAGAGCTATTTGGGGGCATTAATAAAAGATGAGGCTGAACAGAATGGTCTACCAGGCCTATTGATGTTTTGGGTTGCCTAGCAACAACCAGTGCTGCCGGTTGTCTGTTTGTAACAGACAGTTTAAGAAGCGGGCTATTTTTTTTTACTGTAAAAAAGTCTTTATTATAGCTACCTGTTCTGTTTTTACATATAATTATATATGTTTTACCTATGTGCAATCCCATTGAGTTTTTTGGTTTATTTTAAATGGAGAATCTGCCTTGCTGTTGAATGAATGTGTTACAAAAGGATAGCTCCTTTAAGAATTTTGACATTACATTTTTACTTGAAGTAATAGTTGAAACAACAGTTGAAATAGAAACATCAGTCCAAAGCATTGATTCAAAATCTAGTCCAGAACTTTTTTCAGCATGTATGTTTTTCTCATTAAGGGTGCTATGTTGTTTGGGGGTGCTGAATTAATCATATGTGCATTTTTAGCAGATCATAGCTCTTCATACTTATCATACATACTTAATGAGTTAGTTTAGCTGTATCTGTTGAAGTTGTATTGGATATCTACAGTACATAATAAACGTTACCTGTGTCTCATTCAAACAAAATTGCAAATGCTGATTCGTGTGAAATGACATTCCTGAATGCCTGAAACTTTAGGGAGAAGCCGACATTGGACTGAAACCCCATACAATGTGCATATGAGTTTCAGGGGTATTTATGGCCTCCATGTCCGGAAAAACTGTGCGCCTCTCATCGAAAAAAGCATATGATCACTTTTCGCACATGCATAGGACACTTCTGAATGGTTCCCTAAATCTTCACACCGTGACAATCTTGTGTGATAAATCTCAGACTCAAAATCACATTGTCAGGTTGTGTCATAGAGTAATTCAAAGAGGAAATGGACCCCAGTGGAACACTATGATAACGTTGTTACATGCTGTCACATCACTGGCCGCATGGAGGAGCTTCACCTGCACACGTCACTGAGAGTTAATGCTTCACTTCAGAACTCTTTGTTATTATTTCTCCCCCAGACCCAGAATCGAGAACATATTTTATCCAACTTATTTTACCCACACAACACAGATTTGATGAGGCAGGTATATTTGCCATAATGCAGGTGAGTCTGGAAAATGAAGGATTGGTTAGAAGTATGGCTAAAATAACATACAGTAGTTTACATATAAATACAAATATCTGTAAACTACTGTAATGTATATGTAATACAAATAATATGTGGTATATTTTCTATATTTATTTTTTAAACTTTTGTTTATATGAGTAGTTTGTTCTGAGATTGACCTATGATTGGAGGAGAGAGGAAAATATAACTCTTAAACCTAATTCCAAAGTGTTCAAAGTGTTCCGGCGTTAAAGTCTCACGTGAGTGTTCTGTTCGCCAGAAAGGGGGCGTGAAAAACAGACCGCCTGGCAAAGTTCTGTCTTCTCTCACAGCCTACAGGGGTGGGAAAGAGAATCTAAAACATGGCATTCCATTAGCACGCGGTAATCAGAATACAGATATGAGCTGCTTTAAATAGAAAACACACAAACACACACGCACCCACGCACCCATGCACGCAAAAACATGTACACGCGCACATGTGCACCCATGCACGCAAAAACATGTACACAACATTTGGAAACAAACACACACACTAGCTTTAAACTCTAGGGCAGTTATACCACTGTCTAGTGTTCTGGACAGGAAATTAGAAGACATGAGATGTGATATGTTTATCTGACATTATTCCACACAAAGCCCTACACTGTCATGAGACCCTCATGTGTTCAGGGAAGAGAACGGAAACCTCTGGCTAATTAAGAGGAAGAAATCACAAAAGGAGGCATGTCTTCAGTTCATTATCACCTTGTCTTAACACTCCCAGGCTAATTTTAGAGGTGCAGCAGTCTGAGTCACCAGCGAGAGGTAATGATGTCTCTCTTCAGAAGAAAGTAATTCTCAGTGTTTAATACTTGTTCAAACTTATGTGTAGTTGTTTAACAGCCAAGCCTATCTATATGTAAACACCCACACACAAGAGAGAGAGAGAGAGAGAAAAAATGCATTTTAAACTCCCTGCTGTGCTGTACCACTTCCAGGAAAACTTGAGGCCCTAAACTTCTGTTTTCCCATGGCCTCCTTTATATTCCTCTCTCCTGTATTTATTTACTTTTTTATCTATTTTTGCCACCATGGCTGAATTCTATATATTACTTACATTCTTTGTCCTCTCCATCTCCAAACCTGTGCCTCGCACTCCTCCCTTTCACTTTTCAGCCACATTCATTTTCTCTTTCCTCTCTCCCCTTCCCGTCGCCTGTCAACCCGTCAATCCGCAATCTGCCATCTGCCCTTTTTTACGGCCTTCAGTACTTTGCGTGCACCGTCCGTGTCACCTGCGACCCAGAACAAAACCACCATCAAGCGGGGGTGGGGGTGGCCTCCTCCGTGTCTCTCGTGTGTCAACATGAAGCGGCAAATGAGAGGTGACTGATGCCTTCAGAATCGTCAGTCATAGTAAGACAGCCACATGCAAAATACACAAATGGTTTGGCAGGCCGATGTTGTTGGGGGGTGAAGCAGGCCTGTTTGTGCGTGAACGTTCTTCCGCTTGCCTTCAAAGGCGTCTATTTGATTACTCCATGATTTATGAATTTTCATGATTTGATTACTTCATTATTTAAAATGAGTAATGTTAAGACACGCTGAGGAGGCACAGCACAAGATGTCGTACAAAAATAAGCTGAGGGTTTTTTCCGACTGTTCAGCTTCCTAATATATGCACATGTCATATCAAATCTCACGACTGGCAGAAAATATTAATGAAACGATCAATATTTTATAGGCTACAACATAATCACCACAGTTTTGAACAGAAAATGAGAAAAAGCTTCTGACAGCAAACGTTTTCAAAGTAAAATTAAAAGTAAAAAAATCCTGCGTGGTCTTGTGGTTTCAACGTCCGACACTGGCCACGGCGACCGGGGTTCGATTCCCCATCGCTGACACACACAGTTCACTGCGCACAGGAGTGGTTCTGGGGTACTGGAATTACAGTCGACGGCACGACGAGTGTTGTCTCGGAGGAGGCAGAGCTTCGCCCTTGTCACTGCCGGTCACAGGACTACGGCAGTGAACTATGAGGGAAGGGGGATTGAACTAAGCACAGTGGGTAATTGGCTACCAAATTGGGAGAAAAACAGGATAAAATCGGAAAAATTTAATGATAAACAAATTACAAGACAGAATAAATACCCCAGTCTCAACCTATGTTTATGCGTTGACCATGAACAGGCCTCTCTTGGGAACAAGTGGACTGAACTTTGAACCCACCACCCCTCAATTTGTATGGATCGCACTGCAATCAGAACGGCTTCACTATGTGACATCATCACAGGCAATGCGTACATACAGTGCCTGCCTGAACTTCCTACTTGACTTCCCCTCAAAATTAAGCAGCAAATCATCCCAGGGTTTTTATGTCTTCTCCAGCGGGCATACCTGAGATCTGAGCACATCCCACAGCTCCCCCCCTCTAACAGTGACCACATTGTGTTGCCGAGCGCTGCAAGCTTTTCCCATACCAGGTGATGACAGAGGGATAATTGCACTTCTAATGTGTGAGAGCCGGCGTCGCGGTGAGATAATCGCAGCCATGACGGCGATGATGATAGCCCAGGAGCCTATGACTACGCGGGCTTTTAGTGGCGTCCGAGGCATACAGAACAAACGCTTTTCATTACCCTCGCCAGGTGTGGGAGACTGTGGGGTGGGGGGGCGGGGGGGGAGTTAAAGGAGGAGGGGTGGGGGCCAGGGGAAGTTAAAGGAGGAGGTGTGGGGGCCACAGGACAAACAGGACATGGATATGGAAAATGTATGTTGGCAGTGTGGTATATGGGTTAGGGAACTGGGCTTATAAGAGGTTGCAGGTTCAATTCCCAGGCGGGGTACCACCATTGTACCATTGAGGAAGCTGCTTAACCTGAATCTCTTCAGTAAATACCCTGCTGTATGAATCAATTGTATGTAAATGATGCAAGGATATGTAAGTTGCTCTGGACATCATTGGATTTGTTACAAACTTCATTTGACAAAAGTCATTTATACAACTCATGTGGTTGCACGTGGTTCTCTTGTGTCTGGGTAAGAGCATTCGCTTGTCAGAAGAAAGAAGTGGTCTTTTTGTTTTTAAATGCATTTCCAGCATGCATTGGTACAGTATGTACTTGCATGTGGTTGTGTGTTCCCTAATGGAAAAATCACAGGAATTTCACATGTGAAATGTCCAAACAACACATGTACAGATGTGATCACATGTGAATACCTGTGACGGCAATGTGACATCCAGTGACAATGTATGGTATTCATGTCTACCACATGTGGAGAATTCATGTAAATTGTTCTGCAAGGGTTTTTGCTTGTGTGTGCGTGTGTGTGCTCGCTTGTGTGTTTGTGCGTGTGTGCTTGTGTGTGCATGTGTTTGCGCTGGCTTGGTGTTTGTGCATGTGTGCTTGTGTGTGCATGTGTTTGTGCTTGCTTGCACGTGTACATGTGTATGTGCATGTGTTTGCATTGAAAATGTATCTGTTCCAGTCAGCAAACCACAGCAGTGGGAAAAATATAATTGCCAGCCTGACATTTCCAGCAACTATTTCCTCATTAAGAGATTCAGCACCCGTTGCTGTAGGTTCTGCTATTGACATGATATCTCAATGTAATAGAGTTACACAGTATGTAACAGCAGAGCCATACATCAGAACAGCCCCTCCACAGCACAAAGTAGAGAGCCAAGACTTTACAGCTAGCCAGAGAGGTGACTTCCCATAATTATCAATGGGAGAATAGAGGGCTCTAAACCCTCTCAAACTCTTCTCTAGGGTTGAACAGAGAAGACTGAAATAGCAATACCAATGTGTATGTGGTGTGTGTGTAGATTGTATAACTGTTTGTGTGTGTGTATGCATGAGTGTGTGTGTGTGTGTGTGCAATGAGTGTGTATGGATTGTGTGAGTGGATGTGTGTGTGCAATGAGTATGTATGGATTGTGTGAGTGTGTGTGTGTGTGTGTGTGGGTGTGCAATGAGTATGTATGGATTGTGTGAGTGTGTGTGTGTGTGTGTGTGTGTGTACAATGAGTATGTATGAATTGTGTGAGTGTGTGTGTGCGATGAGTGTGTGTGGATTGTGTGAGTGTGTGTGCAATAAGTGTGTATGGATTGTGTGAGTGCGTGTGTGTGTGTGCAATAAGTGTGTATGGATTGTGTGAGTATATGTGTGTGTGTGTGTGTGTGTGTTTGCGCTCAAGCAGGGGAACAGAAGGAATCTTTCATTGCAACAGAGGGCTGCTGGATCACATTACAGCCCTGTATAACACAAACACTAATGACCTTGTACTGCTTTCACACATTAACTCTTTAAAGACACAATGAGGAATTTGTCAGCGTGTTATGAACCATTCATGAAGAGTTCAATGGAGCTGAACTGAGCGGAGAGGCAGAGGACAGCACGGGGGCCTGTGTGTAGGAGCGTGTGAGAATCTCGCCCCCATTAGATGGTGCTGGGCAAATCTCCTGTGTAAGGCTTGCGCGCTCTCCACTCACCCCTTGTCAGGCTCAAGGGGGTGTCTCATTAAGGCCCCATGCTGCCCAGGGTATGAGTGGGATATACTGAGGAGGGAATGCATGCTGTGCCACCTGCGGAAATCATCTCTCCTCGTTTCTGATGCCAGGAGAGAGACATCATGCTAACAAATGTACCCATTTGCACAAACACACACCAAAATAAAGGAAAGATTTGCATAAATGAGGGATACAAGGTATATTAAACACAGGTGCTTCCGCACAGGTGTGGTTCTTCATGTTTAGGGTCATGTATAAATGTTTTGGGCCCAGAAGAGATCTCAGTGACTTTGATACAAGAGTGACGGTTGGGCCACGTTTGGCAAGAGCTTCAGTGACAAAGTCTGCTCAACTTACTGATGTTCCTCGCTCCTCGGCCTTGACGTCCGTGCATTGGTTCGAAATGCAAGGCAGAACGGATAAGTAACTCAATCAGATGACTGCACATTTCAATCTAGAGCATGAGCAGGCAGTTTCAAAAACAGTCTGTTGAGTTCTTCACCGAGAGGGATACTATGGTCAGGTTACTGTGTATAAACTCCTTATTACACCTAAAATTGCACATGTGCGAGTAAAGTGGTGCAAAGAAGGCAGTGGTCTACTGAGCAGTGGAAAAAAGTCATATGGTCAGATGTGGTTCTCTGTGGCTCAGTTGGTAGAGCACGGCATTAGCAACGCTTAGGGTGTGGGTTCATTCCCCACTGGGGCCACATATACTGAAAAATGTATGCATTCATTACTGTAAGTCGCTTTGGATAAAAGCGTCTGCTAAATGGCATATATTATTATTATTATTATAGATAAGTCATCCCTCTCCCCATTTTCAACAAGCGGACAAGTGCACCTACAGACCTACAGGCCTGAGTGCTTGTTTCCCATCGTGAAGGGTTCTGGTGGCTCTGTTATGGTATGGGGTGCATTTTATTGGCATAGTTGAGGTCCATACAACCCCTTAGTGCTTGCCCATTAAGGGGTTGTATGGACCTCAATCATGCCAATAAAATGCATCCCATACCATAACAGAGCCACCAGAACCCTTGTCAATGCCAATAAATAATAACCCTTGTAAATGCCAATAAATGCAAAGCCATTCTGAGTGATCACCTTCATCCTATGGTGAAGCATTTCTATCCTGATGGGAGCCCTAGATCCTGCGAGAAGTGTGAGCTGCCCCCATCAACCCTCACCCCCACGCCAACCCCAGTTCCTGGATCTGGACCCTCTCCGCGTGGTTTAGCCCCCCCCCCCCGCTGACTACCTAACTCAGGAGGGGCAAAGTCTTTCAGCCCTGAGCCACCTTGGACTGACCATGACATGGTCTTTTTGGACATACCCTGTGCCGGCCAGAAGAGGATGGGCTCCCCCCCCTTTTTAGTCTGGTTCCTCCCAAGGTTTCTCCCTACCTATGGAGTTTTTCCTTGCCACTGTTGCCATTAGGCTTGCTTTTGGGGGGGTCTAGGCCTGGGTTCCCCCTCTGTTAAGCGTTTTGTGACAATTCTATTGTGAAAAGCGCTATACAAATAAACTTGATTTGATTTGATTTGATTTGAATGGTCTCTTCCAGGATGACAATGCCCTCAACCACAGGTCACTGAATGGATGGTTTGATGAGCAAGAATGATCATCGATGTAAACCATACGCCATGACCGTCTCAGTCTCCAGATTTCAACCCAGTTGAACACTTATGGGAGATTCTGGAGTGGCTCCTGAGACAGTATATAAGTATTCATCCCCCTTAACTTAATATTTGATAGAAGTACCTTTAGCTGAAATTACAGTTGTGAGGCTATTTGGGTAAGTCTCTACCAGCTTTGTACATCTAGACACTGTAATTTTTGCCCAATCTTCTTTACAAAATTGCTCCATCAGGTTCAATAGGGACTGGTGACGAACAGCAATTTTCTAATCTTTCCACAGATTCTCAATGGGATTGAGGTCTGGGCTTTGACTGGGCCCCTCCAGGACATTCTTTTTTTTTCACTTACATCTTTGGCTATTGGGCCACCACATGTGGCCAGTACCGCCTGTGTGCACTATGACGTAGAGTCTACCAGCATCTGGAATTCTGCAGGAGGATGATCACTCAGTGCCATTATTAAGTAAAGACTCTTTCGAGGGGGGGTCACACCGAACGTATTTTCCAAAGAACCAACACCATTTTCCCCCTTATTTAATGATAATATACATGCCATTTAGCAGACGCTTTTATCCAAAGCGACTTACAGTAGTGAAGGCATACATTTTTAAGTACATGTGGTCCCAGTGGGAACCCACAACCTAAGCATTGCCAACACCATGCTCTACAAACTGAGCCACACAAAACCATTATTTCCAATGGTACGAGGGCACGATGGTACACTAGACATGCTCCTCTACTGAGCGCTCCCAGAGCTTTGAGTTTAAAATAGCTCAACTCGTTCTCAGTGGCGGCACTCATCAATGTCACTTCTAGGTTGGTCGACCAATCAAATCAATGAAGAGGCAGACGTCTTGTGACCAAAAAACGAGCCTCACACCATTACATAACCACTGGAACTCATCACTGTTCCACACGCACAGCAGAAGGTTTCCATGTAGACTAGTAAATCTTAATTAGCTTAATCAGACTCAGGCTCCTTCACTTCCCTTTAACGCGCACTTTAAGGCAACGCTGGCCTAGGCGGCACGACAGTGTATTAGTGCTATCAGCATATCAGCGCTCTCCCGGGACTCCTGTGAACCTGCAGCAGTGCACTGTCAAAGTGATGCGTGGTCTAATGTGAGAAACGGTACACAGAGAATCTATAAATAAACCGGACTGCGCAATGCTGATAACTACGCAGCTGTACGGTAAAGCCGATAGCAAGGCATACTACCTTGAAAACAGCTCAACGGTGAAACTTTATTTTTTTCTGGCTTAGACTGCTGTAACCTGTGAGCTGTAACCGGAGTGGAGATACCAAGAAAGGTTTGACTTTGAGATGTTTGGGACAAGATCAGTGCAATCGTCAAATTCCAATTAACTTCTGTCTTTGTACGTTATGTATGCGCCATAATGAAAATGCACCTTTTTGTTTGAGCTTTAAGCATTTCAGATAGGACTAATTGCATTTCCTTCGGAGGGAAAAATATGAGCTCACTTCTTCCTATCTTTTTATTGGATGCCATTTGAAAACAAATTCAAAATCCATGTACATGCCCAAAGAGTTTCTGACAGAAGCAAATGCAATTTGATCAAATGCTTGGATGGGAATAGAGGTCCCAATAAAATGCTGATTTAAAGTACAATTCTCAGTTTTCTAGTGAATTCAGGGGCCCTGGCCCTTCATTTTAAGGGGGTATAGATATGTCTCATATTGCATCTGACAAAAAAACGAAGTTTATGAGTTCTGTGATAAGTAACTATAATGAATATAAAAAGCAGTAATGTTTGCAGTTTTAAATACTAGTTTAAATTTCTTGAAGTGAACTTTGCTCTTTGGTTTATTTACAAATATTTGCTAACTTTCAGCTAATTACTATTTGTGCTGCTTTAATACACATTTCTCTGTGTGAGTTCACTGTGTGATTTTGATAAGTACTGCTTGAAAGTGCTTCATTTTTCTGATTCCTTGTTCTCCACTGCCACCAGCTCTGACTTAGGGGCACCTGCCCTGAGCCGTAGTTTCTGCGAGAAGTGTGGACAGCACCCATTAACCTGCCAGCAGCTGACCGGTCCTCCCACACTTGCCCCAGTCCCTAGATTATTATTATTAATAATAATAATAATAATAATAACATTCACTGATATGGAGGGACACATCCCTTTAATTGCTCCAGTACTAAGGCTCATATTATCACTGTGTGGTAATGCACAGCATCAACTATATTCATAGCAATTAGCCATGCCCTTCTTTGCTTGTCTTCAATTGAGTACTCAACCTTGCTCACACACGAACACACATGCGAAAACATTTTAAAGATAAATGAAGGCAGGGGGCAAAGTGTAGTGGCCTCACTTAATACAGGAGAATGCTCTTTAAGAATTTTACCTGGTATTCATCACATTGAAATGATTGAAATTCTTCCCATCCACACACACACCTGCATAATTATATGTAATTATATTTTTGAACGCTCCAAAATGTGATTCATACCCTGAGTGTGTAACTCACTTGAGTGTACCTCCTCCTAATGTCAACATTGATCATCTGGAATTTGTTCAGCGTTTGAAATATCCTTTTTAATATGGCTCAGCCAGACAAAAATGTGATATCTTGTGTAATTACTTTCAAATATACAAATGCATAAAATAAATGTGGTTTCTTAAAGTGGCAGTCTGATGACTTACAGGCCAACAAGCAATACCTGCTACAGTCCTTTGCACAGATATCGAGCTGTGGAAATGAGTTATGGATGAGGAATTCTTGGAATTCTATTCATTTTTTATCTCATGATGTGTCTGTGTGTTATCTACATTGACATTTACATTTACATTTACATTTTAGGCATTTAGCAGATGCTCTTATCCAGAGCGACTTACACAGTTTTACATTTCTTTACATACAATCCATTTATACAGCTGGATATTTTACTGAAGCAATTCAGGTTAAGTACCTTGCTCAAGGGTACAACAGCAGTGCCCCACCTGGGGATTGAACCTGCAACCTCTAAGTCACAAGCCCAGCTCCCTAACCATTACACTACACTGCCAGCCCTACTACATTACTACATGTACATGTACATGTACTACACTACATTGAACAAAGAAAAAAGGAGGTTTATCTTAACCTGGTACTTTCTTTTCCAGTCGGCGGAGTGAGCAGCATATTAATGGTCATTGCAATCAAGTGAGCAGGCAGGTAGGGATTTAAATAGGCACTATGTTTGCAGCAGTGGAGTCTAGCGTGGCAGGCTAATTTAAAGTATGAGAGAATCTCATTTAAGCTTAAATCGTTCACTGCAATCCATCTAGTGTGGTTTGGTTCAAGTTACTGATCATTGCTTAAAAATCCTCAGTATTAGTATTGTGTGTGTGCCTGTGTGCGTGTGGGAGAGAGACCGAGAGAAAGAGAGAGAGAGAGAGAGAGATGTACTGTGTTAATTGTATATTCTTTTTAACCTGCTGCTTTCTTTGCACTTTTTCCTGTTGAGCCGTGTATACCATGCACTGTATGTCATGTGCCCTGTTGTACCGTTTTTAGCCTATGTGTTTTATGCACTTTTGATGTACTGTATGTCGCATGTCCTGTTTTACTGTTTTTAGCCCATGTGTTTTATGTACTTTTGAAGCTCTGCCAAATGAATTTCCCGCTTGTGAGATAATAAAGTTTACTTGACTTGACTTGATGCACTGTATGTATGTGTAAAAACTGCCAATCACTACATTATTCTCCTTGTCTGTTAGGAGAACCGGTTGTATTTCATACCGTTTTAGTATTTTCTTGATTATATTATGCCTTTGGTACACACAAAGTAGTTTGAATGCAGCAGTGCCTGGTATGCATACACCCAGGGTGAGGTAAAATAGTAGGGAACTTAGTGGAAGAAAATAGTGGGAGAAATACACAGGTCTGTCAATGATGGAGGTGACTAAGGCCAGTAACATCTCAATATCTCTTAAAATGAAGATCAAATTCATGAGCAAAGCATAACTTTTTGTTTATCACAGAGCTACCAATAGCGAGGGTACTGGATGCAGTCTGTGGGAGATTTGCTCTGTTGTCATGAGACAAGGCAATAAACAAGACAATTTGAGAGTCAGGCAACCTTTGTCTTTTCTGATATTTCAGTAGTGGTGTTCTAAGTCTGTACAAACAGCACTATTCAGATACTCTGTATAAATGGTGCTGTGTGGCTACCATGCAAAATGCAACCTTGAGGCTGGTCAAGGGCTTGGTATCTGCACTGAGTAAAAAGTCCCCAAAATATCCCCAAAAGTCTGTTTATAAGCAGACTGGTTCCATTTTAGTCTAGGAATATAGGAAATACTAACCTAAAATATTAACATATGAAAATGTGTTATTTGTTGTGTATGCATAAAGATGAATATTCATCTTTCATGCATTTTTTTGTTGTTGTATTTTAGTATTTTATAAGAGCGCTCACAGTGAGTGTACAGTGCTTATTAGGCATGCCTGGCACCTCGGCACAGTTAGTGTCCGTCAGGCTGAGTGAAGACCTCCATCCTTTCCTCTTATAGTCCCCCCCTGAAGTGCAGCTCTAAAAAAAACAACCCCCCCGCTACTGCTGTTTTATATTTATATATCAGAAGGAACTTGAAATGATTATACTGGGTTTAAATAAGCATTAGAAGAAAAACAACTGAGGGAAATTTATAGTAGAGACCACATGGGTTTATAAATTATGAAGCAATGCAAAGAAGTACTTTCCCTGGATTTATCATGGGTAATGTATAATTTATTTATTTTTCTGGAGGACGAAAGGTGCCACTCACCATGAGCTACATTGGGGTTGCTGAGTGGGTCATCCTTTTAAGCCCAGAGTGTGGAAGCGGCCCACGGCCTGGTATCCAATCCTGACCAGGCCCGTGGCCTGCATCCCCACGACTGGCCGTAGCATAGCCCAGGGAGGGAGGGTTTTCAGGCAGGACTGTCCAGCGCTCATCGTGCGCCAGCGCCCTCCTCTGGTCGATCAGGCATCTGCAGCAGTCCACCAAAAGGACGGCGGAGGGAAAATAAGCTAGTTTTAGAGCAGATATAAAATTGAAATTTTACTTTTTGAAATATCTCTCTTGAAAAAGTCTTATACCAATGAGGAAACAAACAACCCCCACGTTTGATCCCAATGAGTACGAGCGAGACTCTTCAGTTTCTCCAAGTACGTTACGGCATACTTCCGGGATTCTGGGAAGCCTCAAGCCCGGCGGGGAGGAGGAATAGATTCATTACTGTAAAGCTGCAGCCGCAATTAGTGCGGGGTCATCATGAGTGTGCACCCCGGAGCCCAAGAGCGGGCAGAAAGGCCCCTGCTGAGGGCAATCAAGGGCCGCATGAGTCACCTTCATCTCTGCGTACCGATCCCACAAACTGTTTCAAGAGGAGGCAAGGGGAGTTGAAGAGGAGATGAAAAAGATCGGCGTGGGTGGAAGTTTCCCTTGAGCGCTGTTCCGAAGTCGGTTTTGCGTTTTTCTTCGTAATGGTTGAGGTTAGGATTTGGGTAGAGTTGGCTGATCCTGTATCAATGTTTAGGGGGGCAGCTTCTCCCTTGAGAAAGCCTTGAGCAGCCTTGAGTATCATGAAAAGCGCCATATAAATGTAATCCATTCTTCTTCTGATGATGATGATTATTATTATACGATGATATAAGCCCCGTCCGTGTTTTACCGGTGTTCTGATGGTGCTTTCTGGTCCACACTGCCCTGAGGTGTAACCTCTAGAGTCCCATACCCTATGTTGGGTTGCTCTAGGCAGCAGGCCTTCATCAAATGACAGGGACATGGGTGATTAAAATGCGTCCTTGACTTTCCTTCTGCGGCAGCAGCAACCTGCAATATCCACCAGCAGGTAGCTTGGTCTGTCTGCGTGTGCACAGTGAAATGTTCAGTGTTAATTCAGCTTGTCAAAAACAGCTCGAGTCCCAAGAGAAATGTAATTCTATAGTAAGATGTACTCTATCAGTGTTGATTTAACACTGAACATTTTACTGTGTAATCAAATCAGATTTACCATGAAATATAATATACCATCATCTCATTTATCATCATTACCTCACAGCAACAGGCTTAATTGTAGCCCGTTCTCAAAGTGGGGAATAGGCAATATTAAAAATTAATTACATTTGGTTGCCAGTTTATCTCACATTCTCAAAGTCCCTCATGGAAATAGACACTGATTCATTCAGTGGATATTAGTGGTCTTACTGTGTCGTTGCTGAATGTAAAAAAGAGAGTGATCTTTTCGCACCAACTGCCTGAAAAGTGTGGGCAGAAGAGAAGGTTACCTCTGTAGCATCACATGCTTTGGGGGTGGGGTCTCAGTCTGTATCCTTTTTGAAGTTACATGATTGATGGTTTAAAGGCAAGCAACTCTGGGTGCTTTGTGTTCACCTGTACTGGGAAAAGAAAAACGAGGACACTGCTTGAACTATAATGGAAGGATACTGAAACCTGGACTGAAATAAAAACCATCAGGTAGCCTCTGGTGAGAATAAATCAAGGATTGTACTCAAATAAGGTCTGTACTCACATAAAATCGTGCTGCAACCTGCATTGCAATAAAGTTGTGTTGATGAGACTAACAGGGCCTGTTTTAACAGACAGTTCTGAAGAACAGCTCAAAGACCTGTAGAATACAATTTTGTTATTGAACATTAAGAGCTGGTCATGCAAAAGGCTTGATTCAAACCATTCGGTTGTTGCTGGTCGGTATGGCTTGAGGGGCCTACTCTCTAATCTTATGTATTCCTTCATTAGTGGCACTTCAGTGTAAAATGGACGAAGCGAATTTACTTGAAAAGCAATCAACGAGAACAGCGTCAATGTGATTCCTCAAAGTGGGCGCATTCGCAGCACCCATGACCAGAGTGAACAGGAACGGCCGCATGAAGATGAAAATGTTTGCACCCACACAACTGTTTTTCATTATTTTACCACTGCCTTACATCCCTCCGGAGGGACAGAATGCACAGAAAACAGCCGGAACAGGTTAGGGAGAATAGTTTTTGTTCTGGTGGAGACTGCATATCACTGGAGCAGATATGTCACACACCGCAAATATGTAACATGTCAAGCGGCTTGATTGCTACCATTCGAGGCAATCAGGACGATCGTCTAAACATGTGGCATTGTTTCACTGTTGTGTGTCCTGTTGTTATTTATTTATGTCTCGATTAATGACGCTGGGGAGCTCCGGTGGGCCTGTGGTGCATTAGCGTGTTTATAACAGAGAGGCTATTGGCCTACGGCTTCTTCGCGCATGCTTTTTTCATTTTTGTCTCAAAACAAAAAGAGTGGAAAAACCAAGGCCACACAGACTCCCGCCTAGTTGCCTGCCGTGTCTCTCTGTGTCTCATCTCGAGGGGCG
Source organism: Aldrovandia affinis (assembly GCA_029706075.1). Taxonomy (NCBI): domain Eukaryota; kingdom Metazoa; phylum Chordata; class Actinopteri; order Notacanthiformes; family Halosauridae; genus Aldrovandia; species Aldrovandia affinis. The sequence goes on along the minus strand of JAINUG010000027.1, from coordinate 4,224,126 downwards.
TTTGTGCGTTAACCCTTTAAGGTTTGCGCCCAGGCTTGCTCTCAGTGTTGCAGTGCTGACGGTCCACTATTGCTCTGGAAAAGGATTTGAGAAGAAGAGAGATATACATCACAATATTGGCTCTTCGTGGTGTATTAGACCTTTGATGGCAGTTTTAATTCAACCTCTGGCTGATTGTATTTTATTTATTTATTTTTTATTTGTTTCAGATTTTTTTACAGTTTTTCTCCCAATTTAGTAGCCAATTATACTCTCTATTTATTTTGATTAGTCCTCCCCCACAAACTCACCGCCCATCCTCTGGGTCAAGCTAATTCCCCGAGGCCAGCAATGATCTGCCTCCTCCAAGACGGAACTCGCCCACCTACTTCTGGAGACACCCTTTGCGCTTCTCGGCTAGTTTGTGCCGCCTCACCATCCAGCTCCTCTGGGGCAGACAACCAAAGGCCGCCCCCGATCGGGGCTCCCGGCCAGTCAGATTTCGAACCGTGACCACAGCAGACAGCACACACTCGCAAAGTCAATGCGAGTGCGTTAGATCACTATGCTATCCGAGGCCCCAGGCTGATGCTGTTTTTCACAAGCTTCCTCAGCTCCGGTGGAAGAGATCAAGTGCAGAGATTGACAGTGTAGCATAACGATTGGAGAACTGGGCTTGTAACTCAAAGTTTGCAGGTTTGATTCCCTGGTGGGGCACTGCCTTTGTACCCTTGAGCAAGGTACTTAACCTGAATCGCTTCAGTATGTCGAGCTGTATAAATGGACTTGTATGTACAATACATTTGTATGTGTAAAACCGTCAGTAGCTCTGGATAAGGGTATATGGTAAATGCCGATAATGTAATGGATCCTCACACACGCTGTCTCTGTACAGACTGTTTGGAATCTCACTTGTATTATGTCTTTTGTGAGACTTGTTTTTTTATATATCTTTTTTTTTAAATCCCCATTATTTATATTCAGTTGTAAGCCCCATCCCATCGCTGTAACCCCTGCTTTCCATTCAGGAGGGGCCCAGACTGGCACATGTGCCCTGTGAAACGTGTACTGCTAGCCTGTGCTTCTTTTCTCTCTGCAGTCCGCCAGCTGAGCTGCGCAGCCATTCTGCTGGAACATCTCGAGGCTGACGCAAGCAGGGCAGAGGCACCCGCAACCCCCTGGCCACGGTCAGCACTGGCAAGGTCAGGATTTGATTGCAGACCGTGGGGTCCATCACTGCACTGAGAGCCAGCGCTTTAGCTGCGCGCATCAAACAGGAGCCCCAAATACTTTCGCCTTTTCATCTGGGCCACGTGCCTCAAGACAACTGCTCCTCAAACCGCAATTTATCGAGCTCCCCAGCCTCCTCCCTTTCGTGAAATCAACTCCAAATGGGCTTTTTGAAAGCAACAAAAGGATGGCCTGGACTTATTCCTTGAAGCAAAGTGGTTTTCCAAAAGCCCAGTCACAGCAGACAGTACCCCACCCGGTGAATTGATGATTGCTGCATCTCCTTTCATTTGGGGTGGGCGGGGGGGCGTGCAAAGCCACAGGGCTCCACTAGAGCGGACGCTAAGTGCAGGTGCAGCACTGGGCGCTCTGAAGCCGGTGATTAGTGTGTTTGTGTGAGGAGGGTGACAGCTGCTTGAAATATTCATGTGACTGGCTTTCCCATTCGGTGCTGCCATTCTGTCTCCGTTAATCCGAGCTAACAAACCAGTCAGCGATGAAAATCTTTAAAAATAGACCTCAGCCGTAATTAAATTTGAACCCCTCGCAAGATTATTTCAACGGTGTTGGGCTCATCGTGTTTACCAGGGGTGATGAAATACAGCTGATAAAGCCTGCAAAGCATGAGGGTGGCGGTGTAGTAGAAAAGATAGGGAACTGGGCTTACAGACTCGGAGGTTGCAGGTTTGATTCCCAGGCAGGGCAGCGTTGTCTTTGTGCCCTTGAGCAAGGTACTTAACCTGAGTTGCTTCAGTAAGTGTCCAATCCACATGGATTGTGAAAAGTAAAATGAAAGTTTCTCTGGATTGTTTGCTTAAATGTGACAGAAAATACAGTTACGCATTATATAACTTTATTTTAACATTGTAATCAACATCTCATATTGTCATTCAATAATGAGCTTTCCATGGACAAAGGGTTTGCTTCTAGTTAGGACACCCAAATAAACTTGGCATATCAGGTAATTCTATTCGCATCACTGCTATTTAATGCAGTTCAGTTGGCAGACCCAGGGACCCAGACCCAGTGCAGCCCACTTGGTTTGGCAGTATGCCCAGATCATTCCCCCCACTATGTTATTAAAAGCAATTAAGGGCACTCTTTGAAAGGAGGAGGAAAGTCAAAAGTTTTACAAAGTGGAATTTCTTGGGGGGGGGAAAGGTAAGACAAAGTGAGGAGAGTGACTGTGCTGCGTTCATTTAGGTCACTGCTACCTCTTTTACGAGTACAAATGAATGCCTCAAGGGTACATGATTGTGGATAGAAGATGGTGTTCACTCTTGATTTTTGATGGGAGAATGAGATATCATGACACCAAAAATGGGTGGAGTGGCGACGTTAGATACAAACTTTTTTGATGAGCCCTGAATGTTTTCATGGAAAACTAATCACAATGCCCATCGTTTGCTCTAACATTTCTCACCGCATGTAAATGAAAGCGAGGTGACTTTTATGGCAAATACGTTATAACTAAATGAACACCCCCCAACAATTTGTCCCACAACAATAAGTACCCCCCTATATTCTACTAGTAACTTGCTGATTTGAACCAATCATTATGTTTTGTTGTGAAGAGCAAATCCGTTTGATTGGTTCAAGCAAATGAGACAGCTCCACCCATTTTTGTCAAGATACCTTATTCTACAATCCTGTCCCTGTTACATCAACAATTGTAAAAAGGACACATACTGTACATAATAATAATAATAATAATAATAATAATAAACTTTATTTGTATAGCACCTTTCATACAACTCAGGCCAAAGTGCTTCACAGAGAACATTAAAACAATAATAATAATAAGGCAAACAAGGTAAACAAAATAGCAAAATATAATACTCAAGAAATTAACAATACTGAAAGCTTAATGAACAAATAAAAGCAAGATCAATAGCAAATAAAAACAAGATACAATATAAAATAAGAATAAAACTAATAATGTAATTAGCATACCTGTCACAAATCTTTGCTTGTGGCTTTGCTAAACCAAACTACAGTTATAACTGGATTTTGAATTCATGACTGCAGGGAAGAATTCAATCAGGCTCATAGTGTGCACAAAGACAAATTCCTCCACTATTGCAAATTCAAATAATTACTCATGTGTAATGTCCCATTTGTAACTGACAAACTGAATTGTTTTTCTTTATGAGGGGGACTTGATTTATTCCATTTATACTGATAATGAGATGCACAGCAAAATTGTGATTCATTGAACATCATATTTTCATAAATGCAAATATTTTCAAATGTCTCTGCCAGCATGAAACAGGGCTTACAGTCTATGAATTATCAGTGTAAACAGAAAAAAGCAATAAAATAAGTCTTCCGTATTCAAGGTTGGGTCAGTGGGCTTTCCTCTTGCACTGGGTAGTATTGGTATGGATGGAATAACTCAAAGGATCTGGGCCCGTATGCATACAGCGTCTAAGAATAGGAGTGTTGGTCAGTTTTGCCTTTCCGCTCATAAAGGATAAAGTTAGACGGGGAAAACTGATCCTAGATCAGCACTTCTACTCAGATGCTTTATGAATACGGGCCCTGAACTTGCGAAAGATACGGACATCACTCTAGCTTGTTGCTAAGCATAGAGCAAATATGACTTAAAAATATATATTTATTGTACGGTATTCATGGCCCCAAAACTTTTATTGTGTGACAATACTTTGATCTTGGAGACCTTTTTCAGGTATATATTGGAAATGTAATTGTTTTTGGTATGTGCATTAGAAGTAGTATATAAAAAAAAAAATATATAAAGATATATGCCATTTAGCACCCCCAAAGTGACTTAAATTAATGAATGCATAATTTTTTTCCCAGAATATGTAGGCCTAATGGGAATCAAACCCACAACCGAAGCATTGTCAGTGCCATGCTCTACCTAACGAGCCACATAGAACCACATATTTGACATTTACATGTCTTTGTAAATGTCAGATATGTTTTTAAATGAACTGTACGAACAGCCCACCACAATTTGTCTGAAACCCCATCCCACAACAATGCATACGCCCTCCTATTATATTCCAATGCTTTAGACTTTAGACTGATACCTCTCATTGATTATTATAGTCAGGCATGTCAGGCAGACATCATATCCCCTCAAAATGTTATGGTGTTCTAGAGAACTATAGTGGCCTCCTTGCACAGATATATTTCCTCTTGTCGCAGGCCTTATGGTAAGGGGGTAAGGGGAACATTTTCTAACCCCAGACTCCCACTCCTCTGAGCCCCAGTGCCCAGAGCCACGCGCTCCTCATAGTAGGTTTAACTAATCCAGGCTAATTGAACGTTAGCCGGATTCAGTTAAGCCCGTTGTTGAATTCAGGCTATCCCTGTTTCTCGACTGCACATTCAGGCTAAAATGATCTTGCTAACTCGATTCATACTTTAGTAATCGGGAGAATTGTGCGTGCCCATTCTACTTCAAAAAGGAGAATCTCTGCACACTGAAACAATGATCTTGAGCTATGATGGCGAAACAAAACAGAGCAGGAACGCATAATGGAGAGCTACGAGCAGTACAAAACAATTACCATGGCAAAATAAAACATTGCAGCAATTGCAAAATTGAAAGAGGAAGCATGGAAAAAATTGCTGATAACTTAAATGTGTAAGGTGACCTTGGGTGCCCTGAAAGGCGCCCACAAATAAAATTATTATTATTATTATTATTATTATTATTATTTTTACCCTAATAAAATTGGTTTTGAAAAGTCAATTGTAATGCTGTATGCTTGCCGTGTGCAGTATGGAAAGAGACATGGACTGAGTGTTTGCTGCTTGAAAAGCTTTTAATTGATCTATTTCATTTGATCTTTGGCCTTATTATTTTTCCTACAATATTGTATGCTATGCAGTATGTATGCATGGCCAACTGAGTACAGAAGTTAAAAAGTGCAACCCTAGGCAGATGGACTGTGTGTCGCTGTCAAAGCACGGCTAAGACCATCTGTCCAGTGGTTTTGAAGGTAAATGATACCTTGTCGGACAGGCCGAATATGTATCACAAAATCCTCTGAATAACGACATCGTCAAGATCCTCCAACTCTTTCCCGACGGAAACCTGATCTACTTAAGATCTAATTTATATATGATTGCAATAAAAAAAGCAAACAAAAATACAGATATACAAAAACAAACAAGACAAACATTTTCGCATTTACGCCAGGTTGTACAAGGTTTTTGTTTATTTTTTTGTCATGGGAGGATTTAATTGTATTGAAGTATTGCTGTACTTCATAATAAATATATCTGAAAGCAGGGTTTTGTGTTCGTAAATCTAGATTTGTGAATATGATACTTAGCAAGTTTTAAGATTGATAATACAGTATTAAGATTGCTCCTTGATCGATGGCGTCTTTCTAAAGCTGTGCCTGTTGTATAGAGGTGTTTCAAGTGCTTTCATTGGGTAGGGGTGTGAGCCTTTATACACAGATGCACAGAATTTCAAGTTAGCCCATGATGGAGCAAGTTTAAGATTGAGGATTTGTTGCTGTGGTAAGTTAGTCAGCAGGACTTTGATGAATGATCAGAAAAGCCAGACTTATGCCAAGTTATCTTGAAAGTTATCCCCTAGTTAGCCAGCTATGAGGAACAGGGCCCAGATGCCCACAAAGGTTCATTTTCAATGAACAACACATCTGATTAATGCTGAGATGTAGGCAACAGGCTGTAAATCTATCTGGGGATTTTGTTGCTCTAGAGACATCTGCTCATTGTTAGGGAAGTAGAGCTAGAGACAAAAGTATAAAATAAAACATATGCAACAAAAAAACAAAAATTGAACCTATTGGCATGAGTTCTAAGCAGGTTAAGAGACACTGGATAAATGGATAAGTCAGTTGTGTTCTTTAAACTGCTGGCTTATGACATAGCATGACACTTATTCTCTGTGTCAGAAAAAGCCCTCCACAATGCCTCATATGTGCCCGATTGTCTCTTTCCGGACTCTTTGAATGAAAATGACTGTTTTCCATACTTACATGCCTACTTCACAAGTGGGCTGCGAGACAGCATTGGCCAGAAAGCAATTAAAATTTTTATTTTTATGTCTCTCTCATTTTGAATTCATCAGTCGTACCATGCTCTCGCATGGCCATTGTGCAATGCAACGCCCACACAGGAAGCTCTGGAGATGAAGCACGTATATTCACTCCCAGGCCAGTGACAGCTGTTATGAACCAGCCTTTTGATACCCCAAATAAAAAATATCTATAGATGCAGCAGATAAAGGGATAAATGCAACTGTTGTGAATATAGGGTTAAGGCCTAACCTACAGTAAGTGTAGGCAGTTATACGTACAGTGCCCTCCAAAATTATTCATAGAATTATGAATTTTTGGGGGTGAAAAAATATTTCTTGTTAAACAAAATATTAGCAACATTATTAGTAGAAAAGAATAGAATTTAGAATGCATTACACTATAACTAATTTGGCACACCTCTCTCTAAGAACCTGCTCTTTCCCCATGACCAGCTTGATCTTCATGCTCAAGTCTCATTTTAGCGACATCCTGCTAAATTTGTCTCCTGACTTATAGACATTTAGACATTTATATTTTTAAGCATTTAGCAGACGCTCTTATTCAGAGCAACTTACAAGATATGCATTAATACATGGTAGGAACAATCATAGTTTGCGCACGAGATCATTGATAGACATCGTTGTAGGCAGCTGCATACCATACCTGTAACACTGGGAAGGAAGAGGTTAGTAATTTTTTATTTCTTTTATTTTATTAAATGAGTAGGCAGGGATACATATACAAGAAGTGTTGAGCAAGTAGGCAGTGGTGATGACAATTGGGTAGATGTACAGGATTAAGTGGTAGTGGAGTCTGAAAAGGTGGGTTTTGAGTCTCTTGCGGAAAATCACAAGTGATTCCGCAGTCCTGACTGATTGCGAAAGGTCATTCCACTACCGAGTGGTCAGGACAGAGAAGAGGCGAGACCACGTTTGCCAGAGGAGGCTGAGGGGAGGGGTCTGGCTGGGGTGTAGGGTGTGATGAGTGTCTGGAGGTAAGGGGGAGCAGCTCCTCTAGCTGTCTGAAAAGCAAGCATCAGTGATTTGAATCTGATGCATACTGCGATGGGGAGCCAGTGCAGAGAGGAGAATAGAGGGGTGACATGGGTGAACTTTGGTTGATTGAACACCAGACGTGCGGCAGCATTCTGGACTAGTTGCAATGGCTTGATGGCACAGGCCGGTAGGTCTGCCAGAAAGTAATTGCAGTAGTCCAGATGCGAGATCACCAGGGCCTGGACCAGGAGTTGTGTGGCCTCTTGGGTGAGGACCCGTCGGATCCTCTGGATGTTTTGGAGGGAGAATCAGCAGGTCCAGGTGATCGCTGCAATGTGGCCCGAGAAGAACAGCTGGTCGTCCAGGGTCACTCAAAGAATCCGAGCAGACTGGGACAGAGACACTATGGATCCTTCCACGGTGATTGAAGCATCAATCATCGGGGAGTCCTTCACTGGGAGGAAGAGCAGCACAGACTTCCCCAGATTCAGCTTCAGGTGGTGGGTGGACATTCAGGCATAGACTCCCATAGGCGGATTCACTGTAAATTCTAATTCAAACTGGACTCCCAAAAAGTATCACAGTGAGCGTGATAATATCAAAAGTCCCCCTTCCATTGGAAGACCCCAATTTCATTATGGCACGTGTCCAAAACAAAACAGCAAAGTGTGCTTGTGAGCCATGTGGCACATTACTCCCAGCATTACTTTCCACACTGCAAACCAAACAGTGTATTACACAAGAGCTATTCTCATTCTCAGGCGAACTCTCTACTTTTCATTGGCTGGCTGGTGAAGCGCTCACCTCTAAGAGATTGTGACTCATATGAAACCGTTGATAGGGGGGATCAAAAGTGCTCCTCCCTGCAATATGGGTGTGCTTATCGTCAAACACAGTCCTTCTACAGCCAGGCATAAGGATATTTTAAAAAGCCTGGCTGGAGAGGCTACAGAAGAACTGCTGGTGGTCAGAGTGGCAAATTTGTCTTCAGTGACAACTGGTAACCTGTAGGTGACTGGGGAGTGGCTACAATGCACTTATCCAATGATAGCCCTGGCAGGTTTACGCATTACCCACCAAAAGGGCACAAAGACAGTTGGCAAATAGAATAGCCCAAACTCTAAACTGCTATGACTCATCCTTGTTTTGGGGGATTCTGTTCTTGGGGCAAGAACACAGTCCCCTTTACCAACTGAGCCACTCGGAAGCCAATAAACCTTTAATGAAAAGAAGGAAATGGATTTCACACTATTGAAAAACGCCAATACATCAATAAGTAAGCCAAACTGCATTATACATGTGGCTGTCTGCATTGTATTCAAATGTGGCAGTCATAAAATATTGGCTTGATACATGGGATGGATATCAAAAGTGAATTGGAGTGAAGTAAATATCTTATTTAGCCTTTTTCTCACAGCTGCAAAGCAAGCTAAGTTAATTTATTTCAAATATTAAGAAAATAATCTTGAAGTTGAGAGAGCTATGGAGGCAAGTTATACCTAGTTTTATAGAAGTGGTATGTAAATGTAAATTATTTAAAAATGGTCTTCTGTGAGAATATTTTTTTGAAATGTGATTTTTTCAAATTAATGTTTAATTTACATCAGTATTGAGAGTTTCAGTAGGACTCCTGTCAAGCTCTTTGCATCTGATATGCATGTTATACCAATAGCATCATGCTGTGATTCTCACACCCATGATATCATGCCCTGCCATCACAGAAAGTATGCCATGTTGAAGCAAGGTAGACACGGTGTCAGGGTCCGGGTGAACATTGTCCCATCAATAAAATTACTGTGAGGCTTCTTCATCTATTCATATGTTTGCGGTTAAGCAGGATATTAATCAAGCATGGTCAATAGACAGCCGTCTTAACAACTTGCCTGGAAATCCAATACTAGGTGTATTGGGTTGTTCTAATTTCTCACAAACTTAATTTGAGAATTGTTTGTCTTTCCAACAGCATGAAATGGCAACCCTGATTCTTTCCCTTTTTCCATACCTGATTTAGGATCTTTAGCCGTGCCTTTTGAGTCACGCCCCTGCACGAGGAGCATAATGGCTGAAGGGCATGCACTCCTCCAACTGTCTTTCACAGTATAGGAGAGCTCTGAAGAGAGGTCTATCCCTCACTAATTGAAATTGGTAGCCTGTGGGGCATTGGTGGGAGCAGCCAATACAACGATAGCCCGAGGATGCTCGGCTGCCTTAAACCCAGATCACTCTGGGGTGGTACAAAGTCAGGTGACCAGATGTCCCACATTGTGCAGGATAAGTCCCATATTTTGAGTAGTTTTCCCTGATTTGACATGAATAACAGCAATACGGATATAAATCAAACACTTCTCAACAATATCACCACCCTCCACCCTCTCCCCTTCAACAAACATTTTGTCAGCCTTCTTCCACTTATTGTTATTTTAATTATACCCTATATTTTGATTATACCCTGCAATAATAGGGCAATAATATCCCCACACTTCGTTATTTCAACTTTTGCTTTCCCAATATCCCCAAAAATTCATCCTGCTCCTCCTGCATTTGGACTGTTTGAATCTTGTCGCCCTCGTACAAAGCCAGCTCTGCCCCACCACTGCCCGGTTATTGGTGGATAAAGCCACCACATTCCTGGCTTGAGTATCTGATACACTGACTATGCTGCTACTCTGCATCTCGTTGAACACCAAATTAATACAAATATTTCCAGTATTCTGTCTTTTGAGGGAAGACTCAAACGAGGCCAGAACAGTTTTAGTATGAATTACGGGTGAGCGCAGGCAGCTTAGAATAACAGCTGCTCGTACCGCTGTTATACTGTGGCTGGCTCTCTTCGGGTTTCTGCTCTGCCTCGTAGGTTAAACTCTTTAAATGCATAAATTCTGGCTTGGCACACAGTGGGAGATTTGCTAAAGGTCCAAAAGAGGTGCAAACGCAAAGCAGCATTTCCACAATCAGTCGCGGAGTTGCTTGCAGAAAACATTGCAAACCACTCCTCCTTTATGTATAACGAATGTAAATGAGGTTCCTCAGCTCTTGCCAACTGAACATGCACAAGAAAGACAGATTGCTGCATATAACCCTTACTCTACATTATTTTTCAGATTACGATCCAAGTCTCACCAAAGCTTTTTAATGTATGTTTTTCTCATTCTACTCACACTTAATGCTCATTATGCAGCCAGTGAATAAGGGGGTGCCAAGAGATGAAAATATAAATATAGTGCTTATATTCACTTTTATATGCAATTTTTCATTTAATTATGAACCTTTCAGGATTTGGTTTCAGCTCAATACAGTTTCTGCATCCTCAGCTTCACTAATTGGGCTCTGGGAAACTTGTTAATATTTTGGGCCAGTTCACCCCCTCGGTTCTCCCATACATTAACCTGCAGTAGCGTTTCCTGGTTGGTCTGACCGTGGTCTCTATCGATTTGTCTGGGCTAGCAAGTCTTCTGAGCCAGTGGGTCTTGTTTGGGGAGGGGGCAAACAGATTGACTAAAACTATAGCTCTCTTAGGATCCCTACATCTTAATTGCATTCATAATTGCATTCATAAGCTCAGTTAACCTATAGTATGTAGCATGGAGTTCTGGAGCTGGTTTTTTTCGCATTGCCCAGCACAATGGTGTTTTTTTCGCATTGCCCAGCACAATGCGAAAAAATCACTGGTTATGACAGATGTTATGTCATGCTCACAACAGCATTATGTAGGTCTTATGGCATATATTTCAAGTGAAGTGTTATTATTCCACAATAATCCTTCAGAGGGACGACTGCACACAACACCATATTCACAGCTGTTGGCAACGGTGCCACGCATAACAAGGGCCATTCATTATTATTAGTCCATTCGTTTATAACATTTCCCAGAACGCATCATTCACATTCACCAAAGCCTTTGGGGCCTTTCCCCTGACCGCCCCTGCAGCATGTGTATGCCCTTACTGTGACAATGAGAGGACGTCCGGAGGAACGTTCTGCCCACGCTCAAAGAGTCTCCATTTCTTTTCCACATAATTCAATTTGCCTCTATTGGCAGGCCATCCTAAAAAAGGCAAACATTTACAGAAAAATAACACCTCCAGGGCTTACAGAAAATAATTATTAACTTCCAGCTTCTGTGTTAGTCAATGTGCACCAACAGCAAAGCTCAAATGATTCCAGATAACTTCAGATGCAGTAAATGAAAGAAACAGCTTGGATGATACCTTGTGATCTGTCACATCATTTTAATGGTCCCAGAAGGTGGTTGGTTGTCTGGAGTGAATTCTTAAAGGATTTGCAATAACAAATGTGCTTTTAATATTTCATGGGATGTTTCCTCTTTGTTTGCACACCGTCTCCAATGAATTATTTTCCCATCTTCTTTGTTAGATGACAGATCCCTGTGCAAAGAGTACTATCGACAGAAATTAAATAACTTCAGTATGACGGGGGAATGGAAGCATATTCAAATTTAATAAAGCATAAACTTGTACATTTTGTAATGATTTGAAAGCATCAGATATGTGTACACCTGAATTTAGCCAACATCAGATTAGTAGATGTATGCATTAAAGCATATTTATGGCAATTATATACAAAATTGATCATGTAATGATTTAAAAGTGTTACACATTTGTGTATGTGAATTTAGCGGTGTGTGCATTAAAGTGTATTTGCACACATTTTTTAATAAATGGATTTCTCTGCTGTAATGTTAATGGAAAGCTCATTATTCACTACTAAATTACATGTAGTAGGCTGCATATAATGTCCTCAAAACGCGTGTGCTGGCAATCACACACATACACACACCATTATTACATACTCACACATAGGCACATAGTCTCTCTCTCTCCCCCCATTTCGTTCTTTTCACCTGACCATTCCAGACGAAAGGCTGCCTTTGAGGTTTGACAGTTAATAGCTATTTTCTCCGGGAATCTGGCCTTAGATGTTTGTGTGTGGAATTATGTCCTGTCATCTCCAGCCCACAGTGAAGTGATGGGGCAGGTGTTAACATTAAAGCGGTCAGATAAAATTCACACAGTCTCCACCGGCTCCACTACTGAGCGCTGCCCCTCGTCTGATGCATCACCTGTCCTGTCTGTGATACCAGCCTCGCTCCGCTCCTCTTCACACCTGGCCTCTTCTCTCATGCCTTCCTGCAGTTTCTCAAGAAATTATATCATATATATATATATACACACACACACACAGTCAACTCCAAAATTATTCTAATCCAAAAAACCTTATTCAGGCACAAGGATTTGAATCTTTTTGAATATATATATACATTGATAAAGCAAAAAAAGGTTGTTTAAAATGAATATTGGTTAAATACATACACATACTAGATAAATATGCACACATATCTTTAAATATATAGAATAACATTTTGAACATAGTATGTTATTTTGCTGTGTAGTTTTTGTGGATTATTTAACAATCGATTCCTATTATATTTGCCACAGGAAAATGTACATAAACACAAAAGTATAAGAAAAGCCACATGGATGGATCGCCAAGACATATAGTAAGTAGTAAATGATTCAATTATGGATTTTGCGTCGGAGTGCCCCTAGGTAGCAAATGACATCAACCTTGCCCTCAAAGAGTGTGAGGGCACCCAAAGAAAAACCAAACTGCCAAGACAATGCAGCCCACACCATCACGGAATCACCAAAACTTCAAATTGTTGTGTCAATAGCTGGAAGGCTGCCTGGATGTTTATCTGGCTTTATTCAAAACTACCAACAGCAAATCACAGTGATTAACAGGGCCCTGACAGGGTTCAATACACCCTCCCCCTTCTGACAACAGCAATCTCCAAAGAAGAAACTTTTCACTGGAGAGGAAATCTGACGTGGGGAAAAAGGGTTCAGGGCAGTTCAGGCCCATCATAATGAAATTACTAACATTATGCATTTTGGTTGTGAATTAATTTAATTTATCTGTTTTTACAATCAATTTTTTTAAACAAATATTACTGCTTCAGGTCATTTGAATTGACATGTCAAACAACGATTGTTGAATGCAGGTCTCCTTGTTAATCCTTTGGATTACATTACAAATAAAGCTTTTGTTGTGTGCTTTCAAAAATTCCACTGGGATTTGTAGCACTAATGCAAACTGTATAATGTGATCCGAACACATCTATTCATTTGAACATCTACACAAAACATCCATTGATCATTTATTCATGCATTTACTTGAAATAAATGGTTGCTATTTTTCTATTCTGTTAACTTAATGATAGCATGAGAATTGACATTTTGAATGTTTTTAAAAGCTGTTTTTCTTATGACCTTTTGTACATTTTGTACTAAATTCCAGACTAAACTATAAGCTATGTAAATATTCACTAAATTGCCTGGAAATAACTGTGTTAGTGCCATTTTAACATGCTGTCCTTATCGTGCTTGTCCTTTGCCAGCAAGCAAGAAAGCAACATTAAAGGGCACTAATCCACCAACATTTGGATATTATGTAAAACAATGCAGACATGAATTTCAATTACCTACACACTGCACACTTAACATTCATATGTAGACTCAGCTATGAATGGATGCATTGTTGCTGTGTACATTGGTCGTAAAGTCAGATCAGAAAATGTGGCTTGAAATCTTGATTTAACATCTGATTTGACACCTTCAAGTTGCTTCTACAGTAGATTCTCAGCTATGGCAACTGAGATTTGGACTTGGTTTCAATCAACATGCAGGTAACTGCCAAAATGAAGGAAACATTTCAGTAAATGAAGGGTCCTGGCAGCTCTGTCAAACTGAATTTGTATCTCCCATGTTTTCTCTTTATGTTTTATTTTTATTTTTCCAATATGGAAAGCCCCATCATATTTGTGTGCCCAGCCTATTACTGCAACATCCTTGCAGATTAACACAGTCCAGTACACGAATCCTCCAAAATGCTTGTAGAGAACCATCACTTCCATTTCCCTCCTTGTGCCGAAGACTGCAGGTGCCCGGTCAAGCCGGAGGAGGTGCTCTTGAGTAATGGAATGGGCAGCACCCTGCTGACTGAAACCCTCCTTCCCTGGGCAATGCTGCAGATGATTGCTTGCCAACGCGAGGGGCTGTTGCCATGGTCAACACTGGTGTGGTTTGTTTGGGGAGGTGGAGGGGAGGATGGAGAGGTTTGCATTGCCTAATCATTTCGCATGTAAAATCATTTAATTTAAAATAAAGACCCTAAACATTTCACAGGTAAAATCATATGAATTTCACATGGAAAATTTCCCTCCCCCAAAAAACACATTCATATATCTGATCACATGTGAATATCTGTGAACTAAATGTGACAAAATGTGACAATATGTGGTGCACATGTGTAAATGTATGGCGTGACATGTGACATGTCCGTAAGAAGCATGTGATTTTTCCGTAAGGGGAGCCAGAGCTTTAACTTAAACATACCATCCAACAAGCCAGCGGTTTTCCAAATGTCATCTTTTCTGGAAATGGCTTCTATTGAATTGAGCTTCATATTGCAAATGTAGTGATGAAACACACACTCTCTTGCTTCCTTCCTCCTCCTGATCTCCCCCATATTCAAGGGCTTTTGATATCGCACTGTCACAACAATGACCTCACTTCCCAGTTAAAAAATGTGGAATAGATGTTTCCCATCACAATGACAGCATGGGCTCTCCAGGCACTGCCTGGCACGGCCAGCACAGAAGGCATCAAAAGCTCCTTGTTATATGAAATTACATTATATACAGTATAATATCTGACCAGTTTATGGTAATTTATTCAGATTAATATGCAATTTACTTCTCCTGGCCCACAGCTGGTTAAACACATATATTCATTTATTTATTTTCTATTTGCAAATGGTAAAAATGTACATAAGAGGGCTGTGTAAACGCTTCAGAAGCTATTTCAATACAGAAATGCATAATTTATGCACAAATGCAATTAGGACCATTGTGTGTTTAGATACCTATGCCTAATCCTGTGCTGAATAATGAAGCTAACATTGTATTCATTATTTATAAATAGCAAATGCTCTTCGTTACACTGTAAACTTTACTGAACTTTGCTTTGAAACTTAACCCATATCCGTCTAATGCATTATTCTGTATAAACACAGTGTGTGCCTAGCCACATAACACACTCATTCACACTCAGCCAAACATCAGTCTAATACTTCCCTCTTATTGGAAATAAGAGAAACAATAGGCAAATTATGTATAATTGGAAAGAGCATGAATGTGTTATGTCCAAATTTCATATACAAATTATGAAAATGTGAAAATATGTATTTGTACATCATTTATAATGATGCATAATTTGTGGAGATATACACTACCGGTCAAAAGTTTTAGAACAGCCCCATTTTCCAGTTTTTACTGAAATTTAAGCAGTTCAAGTCCAGTGAATAACCTGAAATCATACAAAGGTAAGCGGTAAACTGCCAGAAGTAAAAAAAAAAAAAAGTTTAGGTTAGCAAAAACTACAAAAATAATGTACATTTCAGAGTTATAAAAACAAATACTTTTCAGGGAACAAGTAATGGGTTAATGTGGGTTAACAGTCACCGACCTACAAAAACCTTTCAAAATTTCAAGATTTCACATTTTGATTAATCAGTCCATAAGACCGTCTTCCAGTCTTCAGTAGTCCACTGGCGGTGCTTCATGGCTCAGGCAAGACTCTTTTTATTATTTTCCCATTTTAGCAATGGCTTTCTTACTGCCACTTGACCTGTCAAACCTGCAGCTTGAAGTCTTCTCTTCACAGTTGAAACTGAGACTTCCTTACTTCGACCATTGTTAAGCTGTGCTTGAAGCTGTTTTCCTGTGAGCCGCCTATCATGCAAGCTGTTGACTCTCAGAAACTTGTCTTTTGATTTTGTTGTGGCTTTGGGTCTGCCAGACATCTTCCTGTCAGAGATTCCTCCAGTTTCCAAGTGCCTTTTGATAGTGTAGGAAACCACTCACTGCCAAAGAATTTACATTATTTTTCCGTTTTTGGTAACCTAAACTTTTTTTTTAACCTCTGGCTGTTTACCGCTTACCTTTGTACCATTTCAGGTTATTCACTGGACTTGAACTAGTAACTGGAAAACTGGAAAATGGGGGTGTTTTTTTGACTGGTAATGTATAGTATGTCATATCAGTTATACGTTTTCACAAATTAGTGTTATTATATACAAAATATGTGTGTAAATTATGTACATATAAATTCTTACAATCTTACATTTATTTGTCACATCTACATTTACATGTAACTATTTTGAAATTTGACGTGAAGAGTTATATTTCAATTAATTGAGTTTGTATCATTCTCTGTAATGTCACAAGTTCATCTCACTTCAGTTCTCTTGTTTGTTAGAATAGAATAGAATAGCCTTTATTAATCCCGGGGGGGGGAAATTTGGTTTGTCACAGCAACAATGGTTGGAAAGAACACACAAGACATACAGGACATAACAACATACTGGATAATAAATATATTTAAAAACCAGAGTAAAAAAACCTAGCAGCTATACAGACATACATTGTTGTGTCTGTTGGGGTCTTGTTGACTTCCTACTGCTTTCCTGTAGCTTATACCTATCAAGTTCATTGATAGAGACTCTGAAGTTGTGCAATTTCATCTTTATTGTTATTATGAGCTTTATTGCAAACAAAGCATTTAGGATAGCGATGTCAATCATGTACCAAATTATTTTATAGTACCACTTTAGTGACTTCGTTTGTCTCTTCTAACAGGCAATTTTTTTGTCAGCGAAGTCTACGCCCTCCATGTGTTTGTTATATAATATCCGTACGTTACACCTCAACACGCATTTCAATTTCATTGAATTTCTGCTATGGGATTTTCTGTAGGACGGCGACAGTAGCATCTGTGCAGTCTATGGAAAATCCTGCAGTTCGGCAGATATGGGCTAAAATTTATTTGAATAATTTTACTAAATGCATTAATTGTAGATTAGATATGTCTTAATGTAACTTGAGATTATAATAATGTGTACATTTAATTTATAATATTAATTTTTTGCCCCTCTAATTGAAATGCAATTAGATTTTTTGTTTTGTTTTTTTCTTTCAGATAATTAATTTGTAGTTCTCTGAGAGGTTTGTACCATGCACAGTCATAACTCAAGCCCCACGTCTCACAGTTACACAGCTTGTCTACACAAGAACAAAATAAAAAATTGCCTCACTAGCCCAGTTCTCCATTATTTCACTACACCTGAAACAAATAAGGATGTAATTCTAGTCCATAAATCTGTTCAATAGCAACTTCTTAAACAAAAGTGTGACCCACTTACTACACTTGTGTAGTGTTGTTCCTTTGCTATCTAAGTGGGTGTACACATGTTTCCTCCTATGTTACCTGAAGCTTTGCCCTTGGAAGGAAGGGGGTTTGGGGGGGATGGGCCTATTAGCATTCCCGATTCAGGTGACTGCATTATCCTCAGTGAAATGTAGTAAGCTTCATTCACTATGTATTCCTAGGGAATGACCAGAGTGAGTACATTTTATGCTTGGACTGCACGACGAAATGGGTTTTGCCAGGAAGACTTTTCAAGGGGGAATTGGGTGTTTTTCCTTTTCAGGGGCATGTGTTTGAATTTGACCTTGGAAGAGACATTATGTCTGTAAAAACACAACGTTTTGGCAGTCACAATTTTAAGTTAAATCACACAGACTCACAACAAGTATATGTTCTAATCACACAAGAAGGACTTGCTTATTTGCATAAAACTCTTTCTTAGTTCTAATATTGAGCTTAATGAGTCAATGTTTCTTAAGGCTACTCTAAAAATGACTCCCTAGTGGGAGTAGTCTACTGTCTATCACAAAGAATAGCATTTGGACCATAAGGCGCCTAACATTATCCGCCTTCATTTTGAATTCATCTGTCGACAGCAAAGAGGTTTAATTTAAAATTCAAGCAGAATAAATAGGTTTAAACTGAGTTAGGGCCCTTGGGCTAGATACCTTTTAGGGACAAATACCTACCACTGTTAGTTGGTCTGATAACCTAAGGTGCATGATGAAGGTGCTGGGCCATAGGGAGGCATGGTGAACTCAATATGGCTGTGCATTCAGATTCAGTTGTAACTGAACTGAGCTCAAGTGGAAGACTACATCCATGGGCCAGGGCATTCATGTCTCAAGCATGTATAAATACGGTATTTAAATTAATCGAGAAGTTTGATTTTTTAGAGTCATTTTTGTCTGGTAAATAGGTAACACATTTAAATTGATTTTTTAGCACATTCTATAACCCACTGAAGAAGGCACTTGCTGAACCATCTGTGCCTTTTGTGCTTATGCATCGATAAAATAGTCATTTGAAATATTTCTGCCCATTTTAACTTTTATTTGTCTGATAAGTAACACTGTCACCAGTTGGTCCAATGCTGGGTATTGGTGGATATGGTGGGTGATGGTGAGACCACACCTGGAACATCAGTTGGTTGTTTTATAATCTAGTTATAAACTATCATCAGACAGTGTTGGTTCAGCAATGCCACATTCAATTCCCTACAGCAGTATCTTATCAGTCAGCAGCCAATGTTGGCTTTCTGAAGGTCCTGATCAATTCCCCCAACAGATGTTCCTGCATCAGGAGCCCACTGGGAACTATCAGCAGTGGCACATCAATTGATACACCAAATATGACCAAATGTGACACTTGGTCACATCGGCCAGAGATCGGTACATTAGTATAGCCCAGAAATGAGTCCCACGTTGTTTGCTGATGGCCATTACTGGAGTACTTTTGTTGGCCCTTTGGGTTGTGATCAGCAAACCTAACATTAGCCCACTGAAAAAAATTACACAAGGCCAACATTGAGTCAGATGTGTCGCGTGTACGGAATTTCTGATGCGTTTTCACCTCATTCTGAATTCTGTGTTACTTTTCATTAAACAAAGGATTGCTTTATTCATGAGTTATTTTGCTTGTCAATCAATATGAAGTAGGAGAGGTGACAGAAAGGTAGAAAAAATAGATGAATACATGTTTGCCAAATCCAGCAGCTTTGATTCATTCATATAGACATTTTTCTTTTAGCGTCGTACACTGGAGCAGCACACTTTAATTGACTGCACCAATATCATGACTGTTATTGCAGTGTAATGAAGTACAACAGAGTTGAGTATGGGAATATGATGTTTCAAACAAATGACATCCAATAACACGATTCCAGGGTTTCAAGCTTTCAAGATGTCACGCTCTACGACAAAAGCTAAGGAATGGCTCAGAATTATATTAATGATATATTAATGATATTAATATTCAAATTTGAGCTGTGAAAGTGCACCATTGGTATATTTATATTTATAGATCCTGTTCGTATTAAGCAAAAATAAAGTAATATTCATTCTGATTATCACAAGAAGAGACTTCAGGGTTGCTGTAATCGCTTGTTGAAAGTGAACTCAATTAACTTTAGTTTTCATGCAACACAAAAATATGGTATGTGGTGATGGCATCATTTATTTATCTATTTATTTATTGCAAATATGTGGAACAAAACAATGGAGGGAAGTTCAGCAGTCATTTTTTGCAAATGCAATTGGATTTGCCAAGATTATTATATTATATTCAGTAATACACCATTTGAGATAACGACAAAGCATAGCGTTAATCATTATGAACAAATGTTGTGATGATATGGAAACACCATGAAACGATAAGTATGTTCTCAATATTCCTCGCATGTCTTAAAAAATAAGGACCTAGAGCCAAAGCCATGCATGTCATTTCATGCATCCTACATAATTGCAGCCTACATTGCAAAGTTTTATAAAGGATTATAAACTTTACCTAGAAGATTCCTCATTTTGCTGATGTTTTGTTGTCTCATGAAACATCAGCAAGTTGAGCAGTTTTCGCCACTGAAGCTCCTACCAAACATACCACACCTATCACCTCTCGTTTGAAGTCACTGAGGTGTCATTTTCTGGTCATAATTATAGGCAGCCAGGCCTGCACAGCATTTTTGTACAGGACACCTGAGCATGCTGGGATGTTAAGTGTTTCATTAATTCAGGAACAACACCTGTGTGGAAGCTCCTGCTTTCAATATACTTTATGTCCCTCTGTAGCCCAACTGTTTTGGGCCACTACCTGTACATACTCTTGCAGCCATACATTGTTTGGGCTATTCTTGGCTTAAACTGTGTAAATCTTTGTTTATTCACTCTGCAAAGCAGGATGTATTTCAAAGAAAGCATGACCTACAAACTGCAAAATGAGTCCTTAAAATAGAATGTAAACCTGGAGAGCATAAATTATTCAGCTTTTGATATTGTCTGCCACTAGGACATCAGCATGGAGCTTTTTTTTATTTTTGACACTTTTCTCTGAATTCTATTGATTTGCTGTGGGAATTATTTAGATTGTTTATTGTTAACATAATTCATGATATTATTGCTCCCATTGTGGTTTTCGGTGAACATTGCAGTACATTTTTAAACATAATAACTGCTGCTAAAATGATAACATTAAATTACACAATTACAAAATAAATAATATTGTTTCATTGGAGGATAAGTTGTGAGCATGCAGGAAGCCAACAAAATGCAATACTGACTGATAATCAACTTAATGATTTAAGAGAACACAAAGAGGCTTTTGTCAATACCACATGACTTAATTTGTGTCACAATAAAACCAGCAATTTTAGTCAAAAGCTGTCAAAATCGAATAATTTCCACTTTTGGAGGGTGGCACGGCCACACTTGAGAGCCAGAGTCAGAGCTAGTGATTTCAAATTAGGGAGAAAATAATTGTTTCCAAAAGGTTTAGCCTGATCATTTAAAAATGTTCCACAGGAGCCCTGCTGATCCCCTGCTCTAAATAATTTAATATGACTCTTAAGGATTTCTGAAGCAATTTTCATTGGCTCGATGTTAGAGCACTCACCTCTAAGAAAAGCTGTGAGCGTTCATCTGGAGCTGTTTGATATATTTTGAAAAAAATAGGCTAGCTAGCTAGCTAAAGGGCATGACAGGTTAGCGGAAATGCTCATTCACGTCAAAAAGTTGTTGCATTGGCCTCCCATGTGGTCCAGTGGTTACAACGTTCGACACTGACCACGGAGACCGGGGTTCGATTCCCCATCTCGCCAGAGTCGGCTCTGGCCGGGAGTGCCACCAGGGGCAGCGATTGGCTGTCCGCCCCAGGGAGGGGGGAGGGAAGCCGACATGATGCTCGCTGCGCATAAGAGTGGCCCTGTAATACCGGGTTACCGTCGACGGCCTGGTGAGTGCCATCTTGGAGGAGACGTTACTTCGCCTTCATCACTATGGCAGCGAACTCACATTACTAGGGGGGGATTGACATAAAAATAGCGGGTGTAATTGGCTACTAAATTGGGAGAAAATGGGATAAAATCAGAAACAAAATGTAAAAAAATTGCATTGACTTGTTTTACATATGAAACATAGCTAGCTAGGTCACGTTAGCTACTCAGGTAACGTTAATATGCTAGCGAACCGTGAACACGCTTACATCAAATCAACAACACATACCGGCATCCAACTTGTTTCAAAATACAAATAATTGAAAGCCCACCCACTGAATTCCAGCTCCCACTCTAACTGTCTCCTATTGGCTGACACATTACTCTGTCACAGAGTGCACTCTGTCAAAAGTTCAACTCTGGGTGAACTTTCTCAGTGGACAATGGAACATTGTTTTAATGCAATCTGGTCTCCATCAACACACTACTCTCAAAACAATGGCAGAAGTGCATTTTTGCAGCATGCCAAAATGCCAGTGTGAACCCCCCTTCATGACTGTGAAGAGTTCATGATGCTGTGGTTTAATTCCCGCAAGTAATCTCCTCACCTCGAGATTCCCCCGCTCGCCACAATATTAATTAACCAATGTTTCCGGGCTGCTGGGTGGCTCATCCTCATCCAGACCACACCAGTGCTGCCTAGCCAGCAGCCCCATGTGGTGACGCAAAATTGGGCAGTAGCAATTCCCAGGGAGGGAGGAATTCAGTGGGCCGGGATGTCCGTGTCTCTTCGCACACCAGCGACCCCGCTGGCCAATCGGTATGAAGCTGCACATGAAGGGTCTTCCTCCGACTCATGTCTGTGCAAGCTTGACTTGTGAACTGCAGTGTCTCAAGAAGCGGTGGCTGACATCACATATTTCGGAGAAGAGCGCGTGCTTGTCTACACCGTTCCGCATTGAGAGCGGGGTTGCAGCCACCTTAAGAATACGATTGGGCATTCCGAATTGAGAGAAAGAGGAGAGAAAGCACAATAATACATTTTAAAAAAGGGCCAATTTTGCACAACCCTACATGTGGCCAAACCTTTTTTGCTGCCACTATCATTTGGGAAGCGTATAATTACTATCAGATCCATCCCCCTGTTGGTTTTTGAGTGGCAGAGGTGTGGTTGATCTGAATGGCTTTGTTTGCTTTCACTTTGTCTAATGTGCAGTCACAGCAAAGATCTTACATGAGGCGTTCATTAAAACGCTTACATGCCTCTTTTGTTTGTTAATATCCCAGGCAAATTCTCTTGGAACATGAGCTCAATAGATTAAATGCTGGCAGTTATTGCCTCCTTGTATGGCTGTATCACTGTTTTTTGACTGGGTTTCATCAGAGATGCGTTTGAATATTTTGTGTACTGATGCTCCTACCTTTCATACAAAGATTGACTGAGGATCAATGGCATTATAAGTAAACTGATAAAAGCATCGTACTGTTTGAGATGAGCCTTGAATTACAAAGTGTTTTAATAAGTGTGTTGTTATTGTCTGCGCAGCAAATTAATGGCTAAAGCAATCACATTGTCTTCAGTTCCAAGTCATTGTTTGTGGAGATGGAAAAACATTTAAATTAATATTCCTCCAAGGCAAGTGTTCTCCACTGAAGGTGGCAAGCAGCGCTTTTTGCTTCTTATAATGATCTTGTTCTGAAAGATTAATAGAAGTACAGGAATCACACTAATGAAAACCCAATATGTCCTTCCCCCTACTGGTTCTGTTGCCAAAGCAACTGAGCTACCCCCCCCCCCCACCCCCATACTGCTCCATTGCCCCCAGTGTATGAGAAATGAATGCTGTGATCCAGTGATCTCACACAATTGTTGATGATATTTTGATTATTATTATCGAGTTACTGAGTGTGTGGGTGTGTTCAGTAAATACAACATACTGCGTGGGGTTTTCAAGCTCTCAAACAGATGGTAATATGCAAATCATTGCACTCTGCAGTAATTCATCAACAGCTAGAGAATTTTCGACCAGCTACTTAGCTGGGAGTGGAATGAGTTATTTGTACTCTATTGTTAAATAAACATGGGACATGCATTGTATGTTACTTAAATGGAGGGAAACTGATTGAGCCAGCACTTTTTTAAAATGTAATTAGTATTGTTGCATTAAATTTGGCTAGTTCTACATTGTACCTAAAATCTGATCAGCCATTATTGGCTCAACATTGGGTACCTACGTTCAGGGTTTTCTTGAGTTGAGATGCAGCTCACGTTCTCCTTGAGCAGCTATGGTGTGAATTAGCTTTGGGTTTAAGCGCAAGAGGAATGAGCGTCCTTAAGCCGCAGTGCTCCTGGTGTGCGGATGTGGGTGGCATAACAGTAACTCCAGAGGCACAATCAGGTGATTCCAAATTGGAGAGAAACATTTTTTGTTTATTTATACAGGAAAAAGGCCTTATTAACATAGTAGTACACAATGTGGTTTAGGACCAACTCTGTATAATCACTGGTTTACAGTGGACTCCTGTCCTGCAGTGTGAGAAAGAAAGGGAAAAAGGAGTGATCGGGAGAAGGAAGGGAACAGATATTGTGGAAGAGAGAAATAAAAGCAGGTGAGGGAGAGATATACAGAGATAAAGTACATAAGAAGTATGGCAGAGTTTTTTTATTAGTGATTACATCAGTAAAGTGAAATTACCACTGCTTACCTATCCGATTAGGAAGGAAATGTGAGAATTTGAGATTATGTTTAAAAGAACAGAGGGACATGGAGGCTTTCAGAGATAATGGGATAAAGTTCCAGATAGGGGTGTTATGGTTGAAGTAACAATTATTTCTGAAACTTGAAAGACGGTTATTTTACGGTGTTATGTGGTGGGTCTTGATTGTCTGTTTTAGGAGTGCCTTGGCAGGAGGTTATATATTTTTTGAGGGAGTAAATTGTTTTGAATTTGAAAGTACAGTTTCATGGCCACAGGGCTGCAGTAATTATCCAAGTTAAGCACGTTGCAGTGTGCAATGATGTGTCTAGGGGGAGAGGGATGCTAGTATTTTATGTGCTCCTTTACAGAGTCTTTTGACGGGATCCATGGTCTCCTTGGAGGTTAGGGACCATATTGGAAGGCAGTAGGCAATGGAGGAAAAAACAATAGAGTTCAGATGTGAATATGACATGTCATTCTCTCGCATTTGAAGAAAAATGGCTTTGTAGGATTTTTTACCCATCTAGTGGCCAAAAGAGGTACTGCCATTACTTTGTGGGAGCCGCTTACTCAGGGACAAAGTGAGGTACAGTTCCAGGGCTGCTGCAGTCACAGTCAATAGCCATTGTACAGTACTGTATATTACACAAGCACCGTGATGGATTGTCTCCAGCATAAGTTTTGATTCGTGGTGGATTTGACCCTGATGGAGACGGATTAATGCCCTTGCCATGCTCTATGAAGCAAGAATTCATTATTTTCACTGAAATCTACTAAATATACTACAGAAGAGCTTGCACCTGGTCAGAGGGGAGGGACATCTCTCATTGACGACTGGTAACCTGTAGACACACATAAGCACGTTTTATTCATAAATCAGAAATATCCATAAAATTGTGTACATGTCAACAAACTTTATGACTCCGGGAATACCCTCAAATAGCCTTACATTATGGCTTATTAAACCTTAAAATCATATATAATTTGCTTGGACATAGTCGGCCTGCCCGAAAACCCGCTCACACAGCAACACTTGCAAGGTCTTCCAGCGCTGTTCTATTCATACACACTTTTAGTGTGCTGCTGCTGTGGCCAATGAAATAGCCAGGACTCAAACTAAATTTGTGAAAAGTGTCCTTACTGACTTAGCGACTCGGGAGCTGTTAGAACATTAGAATGTTATTTAGTAGATAGATACATGCATCTGTATCTGTGTCTATGGATACCTCAGTTCTTTCCTCCATCCTTTCAGACTCTCAACTCAACGGTACTCAGCAGTACAATGAAGTAGGGTAAAAATGTCATAGCAAAAGAAAGACCCAAACCGAGACATTTCAAAATATGAACCGGTGGTAACAAGGATTGCCAAAGGGTAGCAAAACAAAGATTTAAAAAATATATACAGTATATCATTTTGGGCAAGCATTGTCAAAGATATGCTAATGATAACTTTCCATTTGGAAGCTCCGTAGCTCAGATAAACTTGATTGAAGGTTCATCAGCAGATTAATTACGAGGAGCTGACATATATGACTACATATATTTTTGCGAATTGAGAAGAAAGAGTCATTCATATGCATGAGCTTGGTCCAATTAGTGCCTCGTTAATGCTTTAATTGCCAGTTTTACCCATCATCTAAACTACTGCTGTCTAGATTGTTTTCTAAGACACAACACTACTTTATTTTTTTTCTCATAAGCGAGGTTTAACTTTGACTTTGAATGACTATACTGCCTTTTCCACTGCTCATAGAACTTTACCTCATCCTTCCATCTGAGGACCCGAGACCATAATTGAACAGAGTGATGTTGAAGTGTAAGAGGATTCCCCTGGGCTGCTGACAGGGAATACTGCCCTGTAGATTCCATGCTCTGAAAGTGCTGACAATAGCAGTTTCACCTCTGTAGGTCATGCCTATTAGTGTAATCTGTCTGCCCACCTGCCTGATTCGATAAAAAAATTGGATGAAGGTGGTTAATATGGAGCTGGGTTTCTCACCTAAAGCTACACACAGGGATTTTTTTGTGTCTGGAAGTGCAGCCAATGGCTGAAAGTGGGGATCATTCCTCTATTGCTTTTTACATATTTTGTCTTTTTTAAATAGGATAACAAAATATTCAACATTATTTTAACAAATCACTTTGTGAGAGGTTCTCATGATCATATATTCAAAAACCTCACAGGATGTTTCTACAGCAACCTTGGGTCTCAGTTTAGTTTAGACTGAATTCATTTAACGTTTGTCCTTAAATTTGACTCTTAATTCAACACAATCTTCACAAACAGAGTTTGTTGAGTTTAGCCATCACCAAAATTAATTCACCAATTGTGCTTGTGAAGAAAAACACTTGCATTTCATTTTAAAAATGAGGACAAATGTTGATTGAATCCAGGCCTTTGTGTTACTTAAATTATGTACCTGCATTACCTAGATCCTCAGGCCAGTGGAGCTGAAGGCATACTGTAAATGCTACTGAATTGATTGGCTCCCGAAGGCACTGGTGCTTAAGGGTGTGCGGTGTCTTTATTGAGGCTGCTCCACTGTGGTTTCTCATTATTTGCAGTGTGGACGATCCAGATCCCAGTTGCCAGCTTACCTGTGCTGTAATCATTCCAAGCCATCTATATTCTGAACTCCCTTCCACTCTCTTACCTTTCCAGGTTCAACACATTGGCATACTCCAGCATGCCATGAAATTCAGTCAATTGCTGGCGCTTGTATATAAATATAAAACGGCCGATTCGATCCAGCTGCGATGGAACTGGTGGTAGATCTCAGAGCATGTGAGAGAGTGTTGTCCTTCCTTACTGGCTCCTCCCCTTCTCTCAAGGTCTGCGATGTCATAATGGTGGTGACACAAGGATAGGCTGTAGTCCGTAAAGGGCATTGCATTCGATACACCTGGTTGATTGACTGATATCTCAGATAGGATGGGTCCACTTAAGATAAGATTCCAAAAGTATTTGCTGCAATATGTGCCAAGATCCAGAAAGTCGTCCTGTACCCATACCATCCTGTAGTGAGAGATCAGGCAGAGTGAACCACTTGCCTCCGTTTGCTTTGCTCTCCGCCCTCCTTAAAACTCTGGCCTGTACAGTTTTGCATGTTCAGCGACCACCAGTATGGACTAGCCAAACTGTGTTTGTGAAAAAAGCGAACCCTTGCATTCATTCATGAAAGTTAAGCACAACTGTCGATCGAATCCAGGCCTCTGTCTTTTCCATCTTTTGTTTTTACTCAGAGAAAAAAAGACATCTTTTAAAAAGATGGAATAGGACCTACAAAGGTTATTTCTCACCTAGACCTTTGCCAGTCACACAGGGATAAACCTGCTGTACATGGCTCCTCCTCTTCTGTCTTTCATTTGTCTTCAGAAAGGCTATATTGTTATTTACTGTTTCTATCACAGATGTGCTTTTTTTGTTCCTCTCTCTATTCATGTACCCTCAAAGATTTATTGTAAGACTTCCTGGGCTCCTGGTTGGTAATGTACACAATAAATGAATACATTATGGTTAGCTTTAAAAAAATAAGGCAATGCTCTGTATGTGTGGGTGTGTCTGTGAGTGGGTATATCATAATCAAGACAATAACATGAAGTCTTAGGGAAACTCATGACAGCAAACACAGGTAAGACAAAATATTTTTTTTTCTTAAATATTTATCCTGCACTGTAAAGCTGGAATGTGTAGCATTACATCTGGCAAAACACTTGCTTTGTTTAAAAGAAAATGTGTTTTAAAATAAATACATTTTCTCTTTTATTGTTGTTTTTCTTTTTTTCTTTCATAAATATTGCCTTTAAATCTGGTGTGACATTTAAATAAGGAACAGGTCAATTTTACATTTCCACCACTGAACTGACTATTAGAATATGCTATGCTTATAAATTGCTCTCCCTGGCAAGGATCATACATTTGGTGCAAATACAATGATAAACCCATAGACATTGTAACTTGGTCTCAACAATTGCAAATGTTCCATATGTCTTACAAACAGTTAATAGTGCAGTATGAGACTGAAATGAGCTATGTATGATATTCAAATGAATTGGAATATTACAAATTTCTCTCTCATTTCCACATGTTCGCAGTCATTTAATAATGTAGCACTGCCAAGATTCATAATTTAATACAACATTATAGAGTTTCCCTGCTATAGAAAATGGGATAATGGAGAACTGGGGGCCAGAGGCTTTGTATTCATCCTAAATATGGGTGCTTTATAATAAGGGACCATTGTAAATTATACTGCACTTGGCTCTTCCGATTAAAAAAATGATTAACTTTATTAATCAAAGATATTAAGCTATGTTTAGAATAAATGGATTTTAATTTCAATATTATGATATACGCCTTGGAAAATATGTTTGGTATATACATCTCATCTCATCTCATCTCATCTTCAGCCGCTTATTCCTGGCCAGGGTCGCGGGGCTGGAGCCTATCCCAGCATGCATTGGGGCGAGAGGCAGGAATACACCCTGGACAGGTCGCCAATCCATCGCAAGGCACTACATACACCATTCACACACACACTGGAGGAAACCCACGCGGACACGGGGAGAACATGCAAACTCCGCACAGAAAGGCCCCCGGCCTGGATTCGAACCCGAGACCTTCTTGCTGTGAGGCGACAGCGCTATCCACTGCACCACCGTGCCACCTGATAATAATAATAATAATAATAATAATAATAATAATAATAATAATAATAATAATAATAATAATAATAATAATAATAATAATAATAATAATAATAATAATAATAATACCAACCAACTTTATTTGTATAATGTCCTTTCATACAGCTTATTTGATTCCCAAAGTGCTTCACAGAAAACATAAAAGAAATGTGAACATGATATAGTAAAAACTATTCCCAAGAAAAGCAAAAGTAGCTAAATAAAATGTACAAATGCTCCAAAAAAGGATCAGGAACAAATAAAATCAAGATAAAACAAAATAATAAAAGCAACCCAAATCTACAAAAAGCTAACTTTAAAAAATATGTGTTTTCACCTGACAGATCTTCTGCTGCTGCCACTCGGATCTGCAGAAGCAAGCTATTCCAGAGTCTGGGAGCATAAAAGCTTGCCCTGTTCTTTTGTAGTTACGCTTGCCCCGTTCTTTTGTAGTTATAGATAAAAGCGTCTAGTAAATGGCATATTAGTTCACTTTTGGGATACAGAGAAGTCTAGCTTCTGCAGATCTGAGGGCACATTCCGGCTGTTATCTTTCCAACAGTTCAGCAATATATTCTGGTGCCAAGTAGAATCATTTTCAAGTCAGTTCTGAAACAAACAGGCAGTTTTCTTGCAAGCAGCATTGAACTAGTCTTTCAAAGGGCTTTACCATAAATTAGTCTCCTCGCAAACAAGTGCCTTTATACATTTTTCAGCATTCAGTGTAAAAGAAAGGGTCTAGGGTCAAGAGCAATGTTATTAAGGTGAAAAAAGGCCACTTTTGTAATGTTATGTATATGTATATGCATCTGGAAACGCGGTAGTCACTGTAAATATATTTTGCCTCATAGCAAAAAATACCCAAGTGATTGTTTTAAAATGTGTTTGTTTTTGTCATCTTGACAGATTTCTCTAGCCAACCAATACAAACATCGGGGGGATTCGTTTAGGCCTTGAAATCCCGCCCTAAAGTCTTCGTTCTGATCACTTTTTAGTAAAAGATCCATCAGTTCCACTCAATGTACCCACACATCTTGAAAAACATTCATTCATACCATATAATTGAAAACCCACTGTAACAAATGAAAATGAAAAAGTAAAAAATAGGTAGTACTGGCATTTTGTGGTGCCATGGCAGTTGAATGGAATTTTATGAGAGTAAGTAGAATTCACTGAGAGAAATCTTGCGCGCAACTTTGACCTGCCTACCTTTAGGGCAGGTCTACACCCAACCACTGTGTGTGTGAATATTAAATGGACAGCATCTGGGTGGGACTGCCATTGCATCAGCATATGGAGGGAAGGTATGTGTATTTAGAATTTGCCTTGTGATCACTGGTCTTAGGCGTACTTGTGATTGTCTATCTGCTTCAGACACCTCAGTGGGAACTGTACTTCATGTTTTCCATGCCCTCTGACCTGTCCTGTGCACTTTGCTGTTGCCGTGGCGTCAAAAATGTCCAGGCCTTACTGTTAATTTTCATCCTACTGCACCATGGAAATGGAGTGCCTGGTTTAAGCTGTGGAGTTCTCCTTCTCCTGCCGGACGTTCCCAGGCCAGCTATGGTCTGTTCTGTAAACGCTTAATGAAACCTTTTCTCTAGGGTTCACTTTCAAATCCTTACTGACTTTTTCCCAGAAATCAAATAAATCAAGGTAGAATTACATACATGATAAATTACAATTGGAAATTAAAAACATACTAATAGTTTTTCAAGGTGGCAAACCTCTCAATGCAATTGACTATGAAAATGTGGTTCTCGAAATACAGTAACAAGCTCATTTTCTAAATTGCTTGTTGCTTTCCCAGCTAAAATGTTTAGCATATTTGTTTTTTTGAAGCACCATCATGCTTTAGCATCCTATGTTTTATATATAAATCTGTCAAAACTGGGAATGTCAAAAATTGAAGAAGATGCCCTAGCTGAAAGTGCCAGGGAAGCAAAATAAATATTGTAACAAAAACACTTCACATGGTACAATGTCAATCAAGGAATACTTCAGATACTTCTGAAATGCACGCATTCCCTCTCTACTACCAGCTCAGGCACTGGAAATGTTTGTAAGGGAACAGGTACAGCACACTATTGCTGTGCACTATGAGCCCACATTGACTCCAATTTCTAACCATGGGTTGTATGTAGTAGTGAAAACTGTACAATTGGTCTCAAATTTGTAATACCATGACATTAACTTGTTGTTTGTACAGTGTGTGTGTGTGTGTGTGTGTGTGTGTGTGTGTGTGTTCCATGTGTTTGTGTGTCTTTTATTTTTATATACCTACTTTGTTCCAAAATCTGAACAGCAGTCTCCTGATTCAGTATCTGGAGATTGATGTCACATTCACTTTACCTTTTCGACACTTTGACCTCTGAAATAGTTCAAAAGGCTTCAACTGACAGACAACCATTCAGTTCCCGTACTTACGTTGGGAAGTGCAGATCCCTAAGAGCATCTTTGGAGCCTTTGAACCATTTTGTGCTTCCCTACATCAGAGTCCAAGGCCCACCTCAGCTCTGAAGTCTGGGTTGTCATCGAGAGCGTATGATCAAAACCCCAGAATTCCACATACATCTTTCATCCACCGGGGGATTTGGATAGGGGCCTCTTCCTGGGCTGTTTCCACGCCAACAGCTTCTGTTTCTCCTCCATATCCATGTGAATACACTTGGATACTCCTGTACCAGTACCATCGTAATTGTTACAAAGCATTAGTATTACAGTCCATTAATAGGCACACAAAAAACAACTTGTGCTTCACTTGCATGAAACATACCTGCTTGTTTGAGTTTCTTTTAACTTGAGTGAGATTGGAAGGGCCCTAGCAATTAATTAGACATCTCACCAGGAAATGACATCCAGTTGAGATTTTCGCTCATTCGAGAAGGGTAGGGAGGGAATTTCTCTTGTTTTTATTCAAATCAGACTGTGATAAAATCTCTGAATGAGTTTCAGATGTTGTAACTCATTTTAGAACATTATAAAATTCAGATATTTCACTGAGACTATGCAAGACTGAGCTTCAGTAATGAAAGGACGTTGCCAATGTTTTCAGATAAAAAGGACCTTTGTGTGTATGTGTTTGTGTGTGTGTTTGCATGTGTGTTTGCGTGTGCATGCATCTGTGAATTGTTTGTCATGTAGAAACACCAGAATACAGACTGTAATGGTCTCTGAGATCATCGAAAACAAAAATGCAAGACTGCCGGTATTGGTCGTAATCAGGAACACTTGGACGGATGCAAAGCTGTTGATTACTGGGGCAGATATGTTTGTTAGCAGGAGGGAGATTCTATGCTATATGACAAGTTCCCTAGCATTGGCCTCCTGCAGGGTCTTTTTATGTGGCTATCAATTGTGCTGCTTTTTAAAGCTTAATGCAGGCAGTTCTTTTTCATTAGTGCTAATAGGAAGCAGCGCTGCTAACACTGAAAAAATCTTATCCAAATCATTTCCAGTCTAAATTATGTGGGATGTCTTGTATTAACTTGTTTATGTGTACAAAGTTGATGTATGGGAAACAAATGTACCTTTTTGACAGGCTAATTGAACCCGATGAAAAGTAAGCGGTTGTGATGGTTTTGAGTTTCACCCTTCACAGGGCAGTGATGGGTTTGAAACCAGTTTGAGTTACAATTTGTGTAGCCTCCACAAGTAGCAGGCTTATCAGCAGTAATTATTCACACCCTTGATAAAGATGATTAAAGAAGGCTGTATAAAATAAGCAATACGGGTAATGAGTTATATTGTATGCTAAAAACTGGGAAATTATATTCCTTTATAATAAAACCATTGATTAGAAAAATAGATTTTGTTTAACAAGTAGTATTTTTTTAAAGAAAACGATGTGTGTCACAATTACTCAAATGCTCAGATAATTTTTTTTTTAACAATTTTTTCCCCCAAAACTTCATTTTATTCACCCCAAAATTTGTTTAAATAAAATTAAACAAAAATAAATCTGTATTATTCTTGTCTTATGAGATGGTGAACATATTGGGGGGGGGTCTTTGACCATTCCTCCATACAGGATCTTTCAGGATCCTGCAGATCCTTTGGTCTGCGCTTGTGGACTTCAATTCAAGCCACAACCTTTCGATTGGGTTCAAGTCTGGGGAATGAGATGACCATTTAAAAACATAAATTTTGCAGATAGTTAACCATTTCTTGGTTGATTTTGAGGTATGCTTGGCCACAAATTCATCTTTCAGCAAGACAATGATCCCAAGTTGATCCTCGCAGAGGGAACCAGGTTTTGGGCCAAAATGTGTTTAAAAAGTTCATGATTCCATTTCCCTTAACAAGAGCCCTAGGACCAGTAAATGCAAAAAAACCCATCAAAGATCCACCATCATATTTCACTGTAGGTATAGGTTATTTTCAACATATGTTTCAACAAAAAGCTTCATTTTGGTTTCATCTGACCATAACACCTGGTTCCAATCAGAGTTCGGCATTGGAACCCCCATTGGAATTTGAGACAAAAAAATTTGAGATTTTTGGCATCCTTTGTCCTTTTTCAAGAGGAGCCACACCAGCAGAGCCTGCAAGCAGCAGTAGAGACTCTTTATTCTTGTCTTGTCTTGTCCTCTCTTGGTTCCCACCTCATCCTCTAAAGCAATCATTCTCTGCTTTCTCTTTGCATAACTATCCAATTTTATTCACCCTGCCCATTCAAATTACCAAAGGGACAAAAGTTAATCACTCTTTTCACTAAAATATTCCATACTAAGTTCCATATTTCATATTAAACACTCAAAATAATCCCAGGTTGCAGTGCAGAGAGGTGGGGGCTTGAACTGTGACCCAATGTATCAACTTTTAATATTCGCAAAAATAAGAAGAAATCCTCAATATTGTTTCAATACATCCTTTATTTATACCATTCTTGTGCCCCAGTCAGATTCTCATTCGGTTTTCCAATTGTACATATTTTGGTGATGGTAGCTTTATTCACAGACATTACATGTCCGTCTCCACGCCCACTACACACAATACAACGCTTTATTCATTCAAGATCTTTTCAAACAAACAATGGGGATTTTCAATCGAACTTGCACATATCTGACGAAATTGAAAACAGGTAAATTCACGTTGACATCAAAAAAGTCATGCCTCTGCTTAGTAATCATTTGTGAACAGACATTGAGAGATAAAAAGACGACCACGTTCTTTCCACTGTGTACTGTATATCACACAGTGTTATGCTGGCAGTATAAATCTGGGTGAAATGACCCATTGAAATCTGGGTGGGAGGTGCAAGAGTTCATGACAGACCTCTACCTGTAACAAAAACACCATAACATGCACAGACATAAAAGGACACTGTCCCACTTCTTCCAATATCAATCGGTGACTGGTGCATTTGCCAAAAAAAGGAAAGAATTATATTGGTTCAATAATAATAATAATGGATGTGTATATATGTATATATTTATATACAGCATATGGAATGGGCTCAGCTATTGTACAATATTCAATGCATAGCACTTTGCAAACCATAGAGTGGAAATAAATTATACAATATAAGCAACTCTGTCAAATGAGCCTCCTGAGTTTAAAAATAAATTATATCCTTCATACATTGCATTTCGAGATAAGAGCAAGCGCGGTATGTCCCAGTAGCGTTAGCTGCTAAAGCTGGGTGAAGAAGTGAAGAAGCAGGCAGGTTTAAAGTTAGACTATGAACTATACATAGAGCCATTTAGAGCAGGGTTGGTCTCGACAATTGTACAACAATATGTATTTCTGAGGTGAGGGCACCACAGAGCGGTAAGACCACAGTGTGAATGGGATTTTCTTCGCTTGTTGGACCCTAAATGCCTCCTGTGACACCGAGACCTACGGGCGGAGTCAGGGGTTGCCAAACTGGGGTCCCATCGGAGTCCGTGAAGAACTTCCAGGAGGCCCCCGGCCAATATGGAAAATATTTTGTTTATATTTCTGTATTTCATACATTTCATATTTTAGAATTTCAGATAAAATAAACCTGGTCTGGTTTACATTCCTTGGTAATATTGTGATTTGTGATTATTTAAGTATTTATATTGTATTGTAATAGATACATGTCTTATGTAGATCCCTAATATAGTGACATGCTCCCATGCCCTGGTGTGTTAAATAGCCACAGCATTGCAGGCTAATGTGGGGTGTTGGACCAAGGTGTCAAAAGTCAACCATTTTTGCAAGGCGGGGGTCCTCATCCGCAGGATGGCCATTTTACTGGGCCTTGAGATAAAAAGGTTTGGGAGCACTGGCACTAAAATTGTACTATTCATAAATGCCAGGGTAGGGGTCAATTCCATTTCAATTCAGAAAATCGAGGAAATTAATTTAAATTAAATTCATGAATTGGAAACATCCCCATTAGATTCTATGAGGATTTAAAAAAATAATGAATTTTATTTCATTTCCTGAATTGACTGATTGAAATGAAATTGACTTTGATGAATACACACAATGTAATGTATGTATATATACACACACATACACACACTAACACACTCAACATGATCCACGGTCTCTCATTCTGCTGTGATGGGTACTCTGTTGCTACCCCTCTGCCTTGACTGTTTGAGTGATGACAGTAATCGTTTCTCGAGGACCGCGGACAGGATAACATGGCCTCAGGCCACAAGCTGCTGAAAACGTTAGCATAGCCACAGGAGGTAAAAGAAAAAAGGAAAATCAATGAGCTAGGCTAGGGGGCGCTTTTGTTTTTCTTTGTAAAATGTACTTTGCTTCTTCCTACTCACACTCTGAGTGGTCTCACATTCTCTTTTTTATAGGTTTACAAAAGAGGGGAAAAAACACAATTCTGAATATGTTGCTTCTTTCTAATATACTGTATACCAACACAAGTACAAATTACTCGTTAAGAGCAAGACAGGATAAAACACCAAGTTAAAACAAGCTGTATGTTTGTATACTTTCCTTTTAAATCTAATCTAGCACCATCCGTACACATATTATGTCAAAAAAAGGTTTGGATTTTGAAGTCTTTGCAAGGCACTTGTTGTCCTTTTTTTTCTTTTCTCGTTTTTGTACGTTTTTTTCTTTTTCATTCCTTTCTCTTTCATCCCCTCTGCAATTCCCCACCTGGGCGTCAGGTCTTTTCAAAACAAGCAAGCAAGCAAATCTGTATTTACAGTTCCAGGATGCTCATAGGTTCCATTTTAAAAGTGCTCTTCCAGCCCTGTAGGAGACTCATCTTCTGGTAACGATTATCCACCTGTTCTTCCCCTCCCCCTCTCCCCTCCAATTTCACACACGATATCCCACCGGGCAACCTTGTGACTGTGTTCCTCCATCTGCTACATCGCCGAGTCGCTCGACCTTCCACGGAGTCCTTGCTGTTCGCCGGCCCCTCGACGTCTACCGGCGCCTGGCGGTGACGTCGAAGCACGTGATCATCATCAGGTGCGCCTTGCAGAAGTTGACTCGGCTCTCCAGCCGCTCGGTGACAAACTCCAGAGCCTCCAGAGCCTCCAGATACTCAAATGTCTGCTGCAGTCCACCTGAAATGTCTGCTGCAGGTGTCAGGCCTTGATGTAACACAAGTCATTATAAATGAATGATTTTCTTAAATTGAATTTTTCAGATTAAATGTCATGTGTAAAAATTTGACATATAAACATATTCCTTGATATTTATTTCTATTGGAATATCCCAGACTAGTGATAACTTTCAAAAGTAGATTGGGAATGAGTGACTTTTCTTACTAAAATGGATGGCTGTACTACTTTAAAACATGTTAATCAAACCAAAGTTGTGTGTGACATGTTACATGCACAAAAGGGATGATATGGAACTCTTTATAAGTGGTTCTCTGTGGCTCAGTGGGTAGAGCACGGTGTTGGCAACGCTTAGGTTGTGGGTTCAATCCCCACTGGGGCCACATATACTGAAAATGTATGCATTCACTACTGTAAGTCGCTTTGGATAAAAGCGTCTGCTAAATGGCGTATATTATTATAACCGGCTTAAAGCAAATTGATCACTGCCAGCCACTAACCTGACCATTGAGACCAAGAAGGCAAATGACAGTTAGCATAACACTTGTTCTGTGCATTATTTCCAATGGCATCAACCTCGCACTGGGAAGGCCTAAAATCCATGGTGCTTTCTAAAAATTTGAACGTATCTATTTGGCTAGAATGCCAACAAGAGGCAGGGAGGACAGCTGTGTTCTGTGGACGGATGAGTGGCTGGGGTACTTCAACCAGCGCATGCTAACAGAGAACTGTAATGTACTACTCCACATGGCCAATGAAACAATTCCAATCATCACTGAGGTCCAAATGTCACAGTTCTGGCGTAATTCAGGCATTCGTGCCTCACTGCTGCTGGTCCCAAATTCATATTTTTATACGGTAGATGCCTCAAACAAAAAGGATGGGGGCTTTTGCATTGAAGCTAAATGATATTGTCAGGTTCTTCTGAATTAGCTGAGATTACATGACTCCACAGACAAACACCTTTCCCTGCACATGGAAGTCATGTGAAAGGCAGACACCTGAAAGAGTAAACAATGCTGTGGGACTGAAAGACATGTCATGGGTAGTGATGGACCAGTGAGGTTTCATGAACTCCATAGTGGGTGGGGCTATAATGAGCTGTCAATCATTGACCTGTTTGAACAAATCAAAAGATTTTGCTCTCCACAGTAAACATAACCATTGATTCAAATCAAAGAGTCACTGATAGCTCTGCCTATTTGTTTCACAAAGCCACATTTTTCCAATCATTAGTCATAAGCATGAAGCGCTTAACACTGACTGGGAGATAGGCCAGGATTCCTTCAGGTTTTGTCCTTCATTTTTCCAAATAAGTGCAAATTTTTTTCTTTGTAAATAATAACTTGGCAAGTTCAGTGTTTGTCAAAATTAACTTGCCAAACTGTTTTATAGTGTAGAAAAAAATTAACAATTGCATTCATTTGTACGTTAAGGACAAAAGTTGATTGAATCCAGGCCAGTGTGGTAACTGTGAGTCTGAGAATTCTGACAACCAGCTGAACATGGAACAAGCAACGACACACTGAGAAATCCTTTCATTCCTGGAACAAAATAATCAAGATAGACTATAAAGAGGAAGACAGATAACAGACCCTTTCTCACATGCAGAATAGACATCTCCATGTCTTTGTCTCTTTGTAAAAGACAAGCAGCCTACAGCTACAGCAGCTGTCGCACACCATAGAAGATCAAGTTAAGGAAACTGTATATTGAAATAAGGAACCATTTTGGCTCTTGCAGTATGCCTTTACAGATTACAAATTTACAAATCCATACAAATTAACCTACTTGTGACAGCATTCATAGCATACCACAATTAATTAGTCACACAGCTCAAATGATCCCAGACAAACATTGTGTTATGGCCAGACCTGGGATAAATATAGTTTTAAATATTATTTTTGAGGTAACTCAAATGTAAAAATGATGTATTTAATCTATTTGAATGTTAATTACACACATATTTAAATATTTATAACTAATATATGAGTTCTACAATAACTTTAATTGTATATTAGACTACTCTAACCTGAATTTTAGCATGATTATTTTCCTTAATTCAAAGGTGGTTTAAACTTGTTAATCCTTGTTAGTCCTTGTTAATATTTCTAACAGTATTTATTTTGTGAGATTTGTTTTAAAAACTTTTAAATAATATTGGATTTTTGTTGGATCAATATTTGAATATTAAAACAAATATATTGCTTAGCTGAGCATATTTATTTGAATATTTCATCTATTTGATACAGTTGGCATTCAGAAATAACATTTCAAATACTGTTCTTTCATACATTTTTATACTGAGCCCAGGTCTGGTGGTTGGCGCAGACCGGGGCTGCCGCGCACCGTGCCACCGTTCACCATGACTCACATTCATTGGTCCACTTCCCCGGCTCCAGCATCAGGTGCTGCTTGGTCTGCTCCAGCTCTTTCTTCAGCCAGTCGTACTTGGCCCGCACCTCGGAGATCCTCTGCTGCCGGTGTTCTAGGATCTTCAGCTTGGCGCTGAAGTAAACCATCTCCTGCACGCACATTAGGAGAGAACAGAGACCTCTTGAGTGCTGTTACCCTTCGATAAAACAGTTTGACAACTTCAGCACAAAAATCATGGTAGCATTAAAAAAAGTTGCATTTTGCATTTATTTTTAAGTCAAAGCTCAAGGCCAACTCCACTGTTGCATAATCTATACATAACAACAAAAAATATTTATGTGAAATGAACTTTCCAGAACCTACTGTAGATAATGAAGCAGAGAGGATGGAAGGAACACAGGAGCTGAGTATCTGGACAGATTAACACCATTCTATAGACTCAGTTAACTATAGTTGTCCAGTTGGTAACAGGAGTTTCCAGGGCTGTGTTGCAGGATAAAATATCAATTGTCACTGTATTGTCCTTGGTCACGCCCATTAATAAATTTTCAGAATTGGAAGGTCTATAGATTCTGTGCTATGACCAAACTAGAAAAGAACTAGCTAGCAAACAACCACAATCTCATATTATCCTCTCAAAAGAAAAGTTAAACATTTAAAACATTTTTACTAAGCTAGCTAGCTAAAGAAAGCACATTTTCTAAAGATTTTTAGCTAGCTAGGTAGCCAGCCATTGGCATTATACTGCATCTAGCTAGCCAATGATGGCCTAGCTAAAATCTTTTATTGTAAACAGTTACAGATTAACCCACAATCTCATATTATCCATTCAAAAGAAAAAAAGACATGTTTATAAAATGCAAAACTCATATAAA
Organism: Aldrovandia affinis; assembly: GCA_029706075.1. Lineage (NCBI taxonomy): Eukaryota > Metazoa > Chordata > Actinopteri > Notacanthiformes > Halosauridae > Aldrovandia > Aldrovandia affinis. Next base: position 4,184,530 of record JAINUG010000027.1, on the reverse strand, counting down.
CAACAGCTAGTTTTAAGGAATTGGTCATAAACTATAATACACTGGCATTGCTGGTTATGACAGGTGTTATCTCATGTCTATGACAGGATTATGTAGGCTTTATGGTGTATTCTTTAAGTAAAGTGTAACAAAAATTGTTTCTATTTGTACCCAGCATTTGGGCACTATGGATAGCAGATCCCTCCTGATGACGAGGGCGTGCCTTCCCCTCACCTTCTTGCCCATACCCCTCCTCCTCTGCAGGCGCTCCACGTCATCTATCTCATACACCTTGATCTCGAAGGAGTCAGCCAAGCCCCTCTGGGCGGGTCGCAGTGGGCCGTCCACCCAGCGCACCCCTGGGCTGATGGGCTTCCTCACGGGTGAGGATGTCTCCAGGGACAGGTTGGGGATCAGACGTCGTCGCATGGAACCTGGGGATAGAGTAACGATGGAGTAACTATGGAGTCAGAGAGTCTCACACAAAGGAAACCAGGCAGCCATTTTACACAGCATAACATAACGTAACATATTCCATTTAGCAGACGATTTTATTCAAAGCGACGTACAGTAGTGAATGCACACATTTTTCTGTATATATGGTCCCAATGGGAAACAAACCCACAGCCTAAGCGTTGTCAGCACCATGCTCTACCTACTGAGCCACACAGAACCACAAGAAAAGTCCTTAAGTCTGGCTGCTGGGTGGCTAATCTTGTTAAGGCACTGTTCTAGTATGTGGAAGAGCCCCGCAGTCTCGTATCAAATCCAAACCATTGCAATGCTGACTGTGGCCAAGAGCCCTGTGGGGCAATGCATAATTGGCGGTCGCGTCGCCCAGGGAGGGAATCAGTTGGCCAGGTTGTCTGTGTCTCATCGCACACCAGCAACCCCTGTTGGTCAATCAGGTCATGGTCTGCCGGTATAAAGCTGTGCACAAAGTGTCTTCCTCTAACTCATGTCTGTGCAAGCTTAACTTGCACACTACGGTGTGAAAAGAAGCAGGGACTGACATCACATGATTCGGAGGAGAGCATGTGTTTGCCTATAATTTCCCGAATTGACAGCGAAGGTTGAAGTGAGCGCAGCTTAGAATACGATTAGGCATTCCAAATTGGGAGAAAAAAGGGTAAAAGCATAAAAAATATTTTAAAGTCCTTAAGCCTCTCTTATGGGAAACCAGATAGCCATTTACATGAAAACTCCTAATAGAAAGAGTGAGTAAATGTCCTTGAGGTACTGTCCACAAGGTCATCCTCCATCATCTCCCATCACCCCCTCCAAAAAATAGTAGTGATTAATAATGATCATGAATTTCTGAGAATTGTTAGATAATAATGTATGTTTTGTCTGTCCTCTGCAGATCAGCTTCAAAAACAGTTCCTCCTTGCTAATTGTTTAATATTATATACTGAAAGACTGGCAGTGAAGCACCCACATAACTCACATCCCTCCCAATTTATTAAAATAGTAGAAGAAGCATTGGATGGTGTCAGCTTTATGCAGGCTAAACCGCGTCGGTGAGATCTCGGTTCGAAACGTGAGGCAGAACCAACTGTTACATTGATGCACTAGATGCAGAATGTGATGTCGAGGAGTAAGGGGGAGAATGTGATTAGTTCCCAGAGAATTAGGGACTTGAGTCTTTAGCTCAGCGGGCTAAACCGCTCTCTTGTCGCGTCGAGATCCTCGGTTCGAAACTCGCTGCAGGCAGAACCAACTCTGTTACATCAGGGCATTTGAAAATGTTCTCATTCAAGTTTTAACACAGCTTCTGTCAATTAAACAACTCTAAATAATACAAATTAATGATACCACCTCTGTTGAGTGATCTTAAATGTCTAATCCAGAAACCAGTCTACAAGAGCCTGTGTTGGAAGAGCTTTGACTTCCTTTTTAGCAAGATTAATTTTGATGGAAACAGGACTATTTCAAATCCCCAGAATTTCTTGATGGCAGGATTTATTTTGTAAAAGATTATGTTCCAGCTGGAGTCTGCATACAGTTTGTAGCAAGAGTGGTGTCATAGAGGGCCAGCTTAGCTGGTCTGGATACAGAGCACAGTGATAACTACTGCTCTGTGAAATTCATAGGCATCTCTCTCTATTTACATGGAAATTGGCACCTCCAGCAAACTGTTATCTGATGACTCGTATTTAATGTTTCCATTGTTGTTTGGGGGAACATTGGGGGAAAAAAATCCAGACTTATGTGATTCTCAAATAACCAATTCATTTGTATTTGCTTATTTAATCCTCTCACCCCGTAACAGAATTACATCCAGTTTTACTAGCCTCACATGCAAGAGCTGCTCCATTCAGGCCCATAAAACTTGTCTCCTCGCTCAAGCAGCGGTCGCAAGCTTGGCCCAGACCATGACGAATAAGGCATTCAAAATATGATTACTATGCTCCTTTTCAATGGATTTCAGTACCGTGAAAATACTATGGCTTTGATCCTTGAAGACTGTCAATGTCAGTGTTATTTCAGCAAGGGGGAGTGAGTTCAAGGGGCGGAGGTACAAGTCCCCCGAAGCAGAAGTCTAGCTGGGAGTGAAAGAGAACAAGATGCTCACCCCTGTGGAAGGATGGCCCACCCATAAAAGACTGTCACGAAAGATCACATTTACTGCATGTTATTGTGGGGGAGGGACAGCTGAGGGCCCAGGGGGACCAAGACCGTGTGTTGATTTTTAACTTACTGGTTAGAAAGGACAGTGTAAATACAGTTACACTGATGTTTTTGTTTTTTGTATCATTGTTTCATTTCAATGCCTTCAGGATCCTCCCAGCTAAATATTTGGTTCACAGAACATTCCCAGAAAGTTAGGATCAACGCTAAATTTTTTTGGCTTCCTAGATGTCCTTTGAATTTTATTTTTAAGTCGTGGATGATTTTAAATAATGGATGGTCCTCTGTGTTTATTTTATCCGGAAAGCAATGTTCAACAAATCTGGCATTTTAATACTTACAGTCGGAATATTCTTAAAATGTTGGCATGCATTGGCATGTTTTGTCATAACTAAATTATGATCAACAGGGGATGATTTTTTTCTGTGACTTTGACAACAATTTAATTCTATAACTGGGGAACTTTCATCATAACATCATCTTACAACTACATGAGAATCTAACCGGGATGTTCCCCAACATTCTTGAAAAGCTGGGCTGATATATTTGCCTTACCTGTGTTGTTCCTCTTCTTTGGATTCTTAAGGCTCCTCCGCCCACTGACCGAGCTGCTGTTGTCGCTCATGGAGTCCTGCGTAGAGGAGGTACTCCCTGTGGCTTCACTATCCCGCATCATGCTCTCGTACCCACTGCTGCCTCCACTGTGGTAGAACAGGGCGGTCTTTCCCATGGCGGGGGGCAGTTCGCCACTCAGTACGCTGCTGTTGTCACTGGCATGACCGCTGCTGCAGCGGTGAGGCCTACGGGGGGCGGTTATCTTGCTGTATGGTGAAGGCAGGGTGTGGACAACTGGCTTCTCCCCTCCCTGGGGCCCCCCTTTCTCCTCGGAGTCAGAGCCCCCCCGGGCGTGGCCAGTGCGTGAGCCCCCACTGCCATGAAGAAGCTCAGAGATCCTCCCGTTCACGGCCCTCAGTGGGAGTTTGGAGGCCAGCCCTGACCCCCTATTGCGGCTCAGGGACTGGGTGGACCAGGAGCCCTGGCTCTGGTTCTTCCCATTAGGGGGCAAGCTGGAGCTCCTGTTGACAGACTGTGGGAGGGACTTTGTGGAAACGCTCAGGGTTTTGGTGCTGGAGGCAGACAGGCTGCGGGCCTTCGGACTGGCCATGAGCAGTTTGCTGACGGCCGAGATTTTGGACTGGCCGCCCTTGGGTGACTGGGGTGTGTTGTTGTTGTTCCCATTGGGACTGTTAGTGTTTGAGGACACAGAGCTTCTCCTGAGGCTCCGGCCAACACGGGGCATAGTGGAGTCCTTGCCGATGCTGGTTTTTGAGCCCAACGACGTCAAGCCATCAGCCCGCTCCAAAGACAGGCAGCGGCTTTGATGAGCTCTTCCCAGGGAGTTAGTTCTGTTGGCTAACTGCTCCAGCTTTGCACTGAAGAGCCTGCTGCTCTCTTGGTTGGGACCTTTCAGTTTCCCATTGCTGCCAATATCATCAAGAGTGCCACCCAAGGAGGAGAGTATCTGGTTGAAAGCCTGACCATTGCCAGTGCCATGCTGGGTGCTGGCTCTGTTTCTCTGGTCCAGGCTAGACTTCCTTATTGGTGGCAGCGGTGGAATTCCTCTGGACCGTGCGAATAATCCCTGCTTTCCAGATGATCCACGCCTTTCTAGCGTAGCCCTTGGGCTACATGGGGTGGAGGATGTGATGCCCAGGCCTTTGCATTCCCCACTCGAGTATCGAAACGAGGCCTCATCGAGGTCACCCTGCCTGTTGAGGCGGTGGCAGCCTCTTGGGAGGCTAGCTGTCCTGAGCATGTCGGATGAATACAGAGGACTCAGGCTCTCTGATGCATTGACAACCATTTCACAGCCATCCACCACCCTTTTCAGAGAGTCAGGTGAGCAGACCGCCTGTCCACTGCTTGAAGTATGTTTGTCAGTCAGGCTCGGAATCTTCCCTGAATCTGAACTTTTATTATTGACTGGTCTGACATCACGGATACACTCTTTGGACTCGTCATTGTCTCTTTTCATCCAAGGATCGTCAAACATTATGTTGCTTGAAATGGGGACAGGAGGGATTTTGGCATCTCTCATTGGCTGTGCCGAGTGCACTTTGGCAAGGTCTCCATTGACCATAGGTTTGACCGCAACACAGGGATGAGTGCTATAGTTTGTCTTGACGGGGGCTAAGCCATCTGTCGCTCCCATAGTTTGCACATTAGAGATCACGACCGATGGTTTGCAATGAGAAGCATACTCCTTACTTGTCGCACCCTTTTCACTGACTTTCTCAGCAGCAGCAGTGAGAATGTCTTCAGTCTCTGGTGTCTTTGCACTACCTAGATGCACAAGGTCATCGCTCTCTACCTCTTCTGTAATGTCGAGTGGTTGGAGCTCAGCCAGTGCCTCCCCGTGTCCGTAACACTGCTGAACGATGAAGCTGTGGCAGGACTGTTCCCCGTCGCTTCCCGTGCTCATCTCACTGAGCCAGGAGCTGATGGAGGAACGCCCACTGGGCGCGGACAGGGCCTCTCCTGCTGCCCCGGAGACAGGCAGGAATTTGGCAATGTTGATCTCACTGATAGTCGCACAGTTGGTGGAGGTGGTGGGGAAGCACTCCAGGTCCTCACTGATGCTGCTGATGATGCTGACGGGCCTCGAACCCGAAGCCATGGCCTGGACTGAGCAGTCACTGTTGAAGCTGATGATGCTAGTGGGCCGCCCGTTCTCCAGCACCCCACTGATGGTCATCTCCTCCACAAGGGTGAACACCAGCTCATCTTCCCCATTCAGCTCCAGTGGCTGCTGGACGGTCACAGTGGTGGTGGTGCCACCCTGGCCCTCCAAGGGCAGCTCTGGCAGATCCTCGCTCAGGTCCTCTGTGAAATCCATGCTGGTGGAGGAGGACGACCTCTTCATGACCTGGGGACTCATACCCACGGGCGAGGTCCTGGTGTTGGGCTGCAGTAGAGACTCTGTGGATGACTTTCCCACATCCCTGCTGAGGCTATGTGAGGAGAGGGGTGGGGTACTGGGCATGACACCCTTCTGGGTGTACACCTTGCAGCGTTGGGATGGAGAAGAGGGCGGCTTGTACTCAGAGGTTTTAGTCAAACTGGCGATGCCCAATCTCGGAGAGCCCATTGGGCGAGGTTTGCTCTCGCTGGAGCTGCTAGTGCTGAGCGACTCCTTGCTCTCATGGAGCGGGGAGCTCTGCCCTCTCTGCAGAGGCCCGATCTGTGTAGCACTGCTGCTGCCTGTCACGCTCCTGCCCTTGGAGAGGTCGCAGCTGCTCGCCGCAGACCGAGAAAGGCTCTCTATCATGGACTGCGCAATCTCCGCCTCCACCACAACCTCTCGGATATCCTCCAGATGCTGGTCGTTGGAGGTCCTCTGGGCCTGGGCCACCACACCTTTCACCTCCTGGGCGTGCTCCACTTTGGCCACCCTGCCGCTAGTGGAGAGCTCCTCAAAGGGGAACTTGCTGACCTCCTCGCTCCCGTCGATGCACTCCAGCCGCTCCTGGAGCTCGGCGAACGTGTTGCACTTGAGGCGGTCCTTCTCATGTTCGTCCTGTGGCTTGGCGGCCTCCTCGGGGATCTGTGGGAGCGGCGCGTGCAGTATGGCGGAGCACTGCAGGACCGGCTGCGCCTGCTGAACGGGCTGCAGCTGCGTCGGAACTGGCTGTGGCTGCTGCTGCTGCTGCTGCTGCTGCTGCACGGGGAGCAATGGCGGCTTCGCATTCCCGTGCTCGCCCTTGGTCTTATGCAGGGAGGGGATGATGGGCACGAACTCCGGGGGGCCCTCATTGTCCGTTAACTCCTTGTCGGACAGGGCGGAGCCATTGGGCCCCACGTAGATGACGGTGTCGCAGGACTGCTCGCTGCTGGAGTAGTCCTCCGGGTCGCTGGAAAGGTGCAGCAGGGGCATGTCAGCGTCCACCACGTTGCGGGAGTGGAAGGTCCTCAACTGGGTGGGGCGACGCATCCTCCCTTCCTCACAGGAGCTTTCCCCTCCGGAGGAGCTGGAGGTGTATTGCTGACAGGACAGAAAAGGCACTTTAATTGTGATGTGAAAATTCAATTTTCTTTAGTTTAAACATAATGGGCCTGATTATGGTGTGGATTCAATTCATTTTGTCATTAAGTTTGACTGACAAATAAAGGCAAGTGTTCATCTTATTTACAAACACAGTATGGTATGGTGAGTTCAGCAATCACAAAAGGGAAGCTTGCCAACGCTGTGTGGTGTTTTTTCTCTCTCACAAAAACAGTTTGGTGTGTTAATATGCTGATCTCACCGAACTGTATTTGTGAAGACAATAACTAGCACTTACATCTATTTGTGAGACAAATTTAAGGAAAGGTTTGGATTGATTGAATTAACTCTAGGCATGCATAGCATTTTAGCTGACTTAGGGAGATGCAGACATTATACAGAATACATTAATATAATAAATAAATAATAAGGATAAAAATGCATCGGGAGTTGTGGGTGCATACTTTAGTCTTCTTCTTCTTCATCCTCAGGACCCGTGAGGCGATCTGGATGGTGGAGAGCGTCTCTGAGAAGTTGCTTGACGAGGCGGAGATGTGTGCGATCATGGTCGTGCGGCAGTTCATGTTGCCCAGAGATTCCCGCAGAAGCATGGTTAGCTTACTTTCCCTGCAATGCAAAACCACACAGTGGAAAACTGATGTCAGGAACCAGGCTTCTGTCAATCTCACATAAAATGTGTGATGAATTATACAATATGTCAACATGACATTTGAGCTCATTTTAGAATGAGCTGATTATATAAATCATGGATGTCAGACTCCAGTCCATCCAGTGTTTCAGCACTTAGCTAATTCATTATTATTGTTTGGCTAAAGAGATTGATTGGCTACAGAGTACACACACATTGTTTCCAAGACCTAAATTGGCTCCTAATTGAAAGGAAACAATGTAGACACTGTATGACTGGAGTTTGACACCTCTGTTATAAATGAATACAGCCACAACTTATGTTTAAATATTACTAGAAATTTTACACATGGTTACAAACAATACTGTGGCTATATTTATATCTGAAAAGATCGTATTTGTATCTTGAGTTTCCTCAATCCTTCCTTAACTTCTAACATATTAACATTTAATAATGTTGATAAGCCATCAATAACATTTCTAAATGACCAATATTCTAAAGTGCTACCTATATTTCGGATAAGGGAGTTAAACTCCTAAATTGAAATATGAAATCATTAATCTAGTCATTTAATAATATCTTTGTGTTTGTTTCTTTTTTTATGGGGACTGTTGTCTTACATTATTTTCTGCTAATGGAGCTGTAAGTGAGCACTTTGGCCTTTGTTTTGTTTATATCCGATGCTGTACACCACTGACACAGGCTCTCTCACATCTGAATTAATAACCATGTTTGGTGTTGTTGAGTAAAAAAGGGAGCTAATGACATAATGCATTGGGTGGGATCTAAGATGAATTAGGCCATGAAACTTTTTTTTGCCAAAAGTACACAAAACATTTCTCGATTTCTCGAGTTGTGCATATGTTCAATTGTTGTGGGAAGTAATGTCATGGCTTCTGGGGAGAAATAACGAGGAAATAATAAGACTTATCTTAGGTGCAAAGAAACCAAATTTGCTATTGTAATCTTATGCATAGGCTTGAAGGTTCCTCTTAGTCATCTTCATGGCATTAATTATCTTTTCATCCTCTACATAATATGCAGAATGTTGCTAATTATTTTCACAAAAGATAAAATTTTCTGGTCTGTCACTAAACTAAATTAAATCCATGAAATCACATCTAATTACAGGAAAAAGGGGGAGAAAGAAGTTGGTTAACTATAAGTAGTGTTTAACTGTAATTAGCTTTAATTAAATTAAGCAGAAGCTCGGTGATACTTTTTTGGGAGGATTTCGCTTCATTCATGTTGCATATAAGTTATATCTTGCACGTATAACAAGTCATCCTAAATGGCCCCAAACTCTAATTAGACCTCAACTCTCCAGAGTGTTTGTTATTCTGTCTTAAACCGATGCAGTGCTTTGCAATGTAAATTTGGCATAATTATATTAGAACTGCTCTGTGAAGAATCATAATGTGCCTTGAAGGAAAAATAAATGACGAGGCATAATTCACAGTCTCCTGCTGAATATTTAACGCTGTAATTTCAAGACTGTTTCTGTAACACTGTACCACACATGCTGCCCGGAAAGGCAGTGGCCTAGATTCCAACACGTGTCCTTATCTTTGAATTACAAATAAATGCAAGTGTTCATTTTTCTTTTTTCCACAAACACAAGTTTCGCACGTTACTTTTAATGATTGGTGAACTCGCCAAACTGGGCTCATGGAAAAAGAAGCATTTATTTGTAACAAAAACACACACACACACACACACACACACGTTATTAATGGTTGCATACTTGTAAGGGATGTGCTTGCTGCCGTTGACCAGGGCCAGGATGACGTTCCCCAGGGCGGAGAGAGAGAGGCAAAGCCCCGTGGCGCTGTCCCTGATCTTACTCAGCACCTTCACACAGCTCCCCAGGTCAATCAGGTGCAGCCTGCTACGCCCTCCAGACACTGGGGGTGAGAGAGAGGGATGGGGTGGGGAGAGAGAGGACAAGGCAGTTACGAGGCCACATTATGAAAAGAAAATCAAGGCACTCACATGGGGCGCTGAAGTTTAAAAAAAGTAATTTAATTAGAACATTTTTTAAGGCAATGCCAATAACCCCCAAAGCCTTCCTCAGTGGAGCTGTAAATATTTATTGTACCCGCTAAGCGCTATGGTTCATTTTCTACACATTCATTTAGGGATGGGGCCTAGGGATGGGGATGGGGAATGGGCAGCCCACCAGCATTTTAATCTTTTAAAGTTTTCAAACAGATCCCAGGTCATCTTGAGAGAAAAGGAACAAAGGAAAAAGAGGATATTCCATGGAATATAATGGATTTTTAAAGCGTTCCTCACTTGTTGAAGTATTATGTAATACCATGTATGTCGCGAGTAAATAGATGATCGTAGCATGAAATCTCTTGAGAGCAGCAGATTCCTTGATGATATAAACCACCAGCTTCCCTTTGTACAAAATGTATTGTATATGTACATCATCTGTATTGTGATCCACATGAACCACTCAAGGTGCAGGTGACCCCAGTGGAACACACAAACACATAAACGCATTGGCGTCCCCCAGCACACCTGCTTTTCTGCTTTTCACCTGCACCTGCTGAAAAACAGACTCAGTGTGTCTTCATGATAAGGGAAATTATTTCTGCTCCCTAGAGGCAGGCTCTAAACAGATTAAACTGTGCTTCAAACACACCTTTTAAAGTCCCAAAATTGGCTGCGCTGAACACCAAAGCGCATTTGAATATCTCTCGCACGCTCAAAATGAGGGCCTCAGCTCATGTGTATATTTGAATTTGAACCCAAATAATCTATGTCTAATTACATACTGGGCATCACGCGGTGATTAAATTGGAACAGCTCACATCCTACTTGACTCAATCCCACTTGATGAATGTTGGCAGTGAAATCCCTATAGATCTGCAGACAAGAGGGTTTAAGAGGCAGCTGAAGGGTGGTATTGTTTGACTGACTGAAAGAATGTCAGAACCTGCCAGTATAGATGCATGACAGACGTATTTTTCCAGTGAGTGCTAGCACATAATGTAACTCCTGATCCCTCATAGGAACTAAAACGGTTGGCATGTCAATAATCTACTCTTTAACTAAAACCTATGGAAATATTACAAGCCAAGTGAATGGCAAATCATGTACCCAGTTCTTGTGTACAGCCAGGACTGCTTAACCCACACCTTCATTCTTAAGGAAAGTGTTTTATCAGGCGTTTTATCTGGCAATTTGCTGAAAATCTGTGATTGACTAAGGTCTTGGTCACAGTGTTACATCTTATGTAACACTGTGCAAAGAAGATGAACTGTGCTCCTTAGATGAAGATCACGGGACAAAAATAATTCACACTTCACTTAAAGTCAATTAAGTTTCATTCATTTGGGAAAAATTTGTTTTAACTTAAAATAAATTGAGTTTGGTCAGCTCTGTCACTTCAAGTTTGTGATCGCTTTTGTCTTTTTCCAGGGCCGACGATACTCACTGCCGCCCTTGCCCGTCTTCTCCATGCGGTACTGGTAGATGTGCAGTGTGAAGAGCATGTGCGAGTTGCGGCGCTCCTCTTCGTCGCAGTCCGGCCTGCTGCTGCCGCGGGAGGCAATGGCCGCGTCCAGGAAGAAGGCGGCTTTTTCCGCCGTGGGGGCACGGAGCTCGCTCTGGTTCTGGAGCTGGTGGGTGTTAAGGGGGGGTATTAAGAATACAGAGCAATTGTAAAGCTTTACTTGAAGTTGAAGCCCTTTATAAGATCTAAATTATGGCCATGTCACTTTCATAAGCACATAATTTTTGTTGTTGTTGTTGTTGTTGTTGTTGTTCAGATTTTTTTCCAGTTTTTCTCCCAATTTAGTGGCCAATTATACCCTCTATTTATTTTGATATGGGTCAAGCCAATTCTCCGAGGCCAGTGATGATCCGCCTCCTCCGAGACAGAACTCGCCCCACTACTTTCTGGAGACATCCTTCACACTTCTTAGCAAGTTTGTGCCGGCTCACCCTACCCCCTCTCCCTGGAGCAGACAGACAAATGCTGTCCCCGATTGGGGCTCCCGGCCAGGGCCAATCTGGCACAGCCACAATAAGCAGCTCAGACTCGCACCAGTCTGAGTATGTTAGACCGCTATGCTATCCGAGGCCCTCCATACATAATCATTATGACCAGCTTATATCAACTGGCATAATGTTGTACAGGGGGGTTATTAAGAGGGGAAGAACAAAACAAAGTTTGAAGTTTTTCTGAATTAGGTCCTTTATCAGCTCTAAATCATGGCCATAACCACAGACATACATAAACATTACAACAAGCTCATGAGAACTGGCATAAGGTTATAAAGCATTGTATGTATGCCACTTTTCCTATGAAAACCAATGACTATAAGCTAAACATAATGCTCATGTATACTCATGACAATAGTTATGATCGTGCAGCACTTAAAGTATTATGAATGCTACATAAGACCAGCTACAAGTACAGTGTTACTGAAGTAGTACATCTCAATAAATGAAGAACTCTTTTGACAATGGGAAGGTCATGATGATTGAACACCATATACCACTATTTCTATATTTGTGGCTGAAAATGTATAGAAAATAATCTCCATTGTAGGGCATTATAACCAGAGATAGATTAATTTGACATCACATCATACACAATTCCCATTCCCAAAGGCTGGGTCAATGAAAAATTACACCCATGGAAATTGCTTGGGTCGAATGTAGCACTCATTTATAATGGGATATTGACTTGATGTATGCTTGTTGTATACACACAGCTATTCATTCCCAACAGGCCGCATGTTAAATTATATTTTTAAGGTAAACTAATGATGACTTTCAAAAGAGCAGCCCTATTGGTAAGTGATGTCTCGGGTGATACAGCCTGCCTTTACAGAAATGTAATATACTGCAATATATTGTAACTATATGGACTTTTTTGAAAATAGAAATATATACAATATGTTTCACAGTATATGTTAAACTGCATATATTTGCCCATATATTGTGAAGTGTTGCAATATCTATTCTGATCTCAAAAACTGATCTAAAAAAACTGCAGTAATAAATGAATGACTGCTGTATGTGTTTTGGTATGGGTGAGTTCCACACCATACCTGCATCCCACAGATGGGGTCCTCGCAGAGGTAAACGCCAGGGGACTGGCCGTCCTGCAGGCTGCCCGTCGCCACCTCGGACAGCAGGTCTTTGAGGACCTCGTCTTTCCCCCAGACCTCTACGGCGGATACGCGCACCGAGAAGCGAGCGCCCGTCTTCTCCTTGCGCTCGTTGATGAGCTTGAAGAGCCAGGAGATGGCGCAGGGGATGATGCCCAGGTTCTGCATGGAGTCATCCTTCCCGATCATGGTGTATGACTTTCCTGTCGGGCACAGAGACGGACACCCTTTCAGTCTAACCTCTACCTGCTGATGGGGGACCAAGGTTTCACAAGCCCCGTTATAATAATAATGACAATAGTAATAATCATATCATCATGAAAATAACTTTATTTTGCTTTTCAGGTCACAGATTCAGAGCTATTTACAATAACACAATAAGACACAATAAAATAGTATATAAAAATTAAAAAATAAAAAGATACATAGAGTAGACCATGGGTGAAGCTACAACAAGCTGCCAAAACACAGACTTTGAACAAGGTTTTGCTATCCACTGCAATACACAATAATAACAGATAGCATATTGTAGCTCCCTCCATCCATGCCTCTCCCCTGGAGTCTCCACGACACCAGCCAGGACAGCACTGTGTGCAGTTTGTCAGAATAAAAAATCCAAACCACTGCGTACGGCATACTCACTCCCAGCCTCAAACCACAAGGCGCACCTGTCACAATCCTGTAAGGCAGACCAATTTCCCAGAAGTTCTAGCGGTCTCCTGAATCCTGCATGCACGCAAAGACTATAAAATCTCCTGGAAATGGTTCACTTTCACGGCACACCTCCATTTTTATCTGTTTTATTGACATCTCTTGAAAGATTCGCCAGTTCGCGCTGCTCCTCCAGTCAGCCCCCCTCCGCCGGCCCCACCAGAACTCCCCTCTAAAGAACCACAACAAGGGTTGTCTCCTCTGTCCCGGACATTTCCCTCAAACCTACCCCTGAGTCTCCCAGAAATCTATTTTGGCAGGTTGGCCCGTGTGTGTAAGGTGTCCACATCTGCTTTGCCAAGATAAGCAGGAAGTAGAAGAGGCGATGCTCTTTTAAGTGCTGAGCTTTCCACATATTTGCCCTGAACCGCCTTTGTGTGATTGGTGTGAATGGAGAAAAACGACATACCTCAAACAGGTCCCTCAAGCTCAATCAACTCCCATTTTCAACTCATTTTTGCTTGATTTGAAAAGTGATATTTTCCAACTGAAAGAGACAGATGCTGAATAATAGAAACCTATAAACTATTGGAGTCTGCAGAGGCTCTCATTCAAAGGTCAAAGGTCATCTCCTGTCTGGGAATATGGAGCTCCAGAGCTTTTTCAGTGTTGCCTGTGACATGCTTGGCTAGGAGGAAAGCACTGTGGATGGAGATAATTTTACCTTAATTCATCTTTTGAGTCTCAAGTGAAAAGTCTTTAAGGAAAAGAGATACAGAATTGCATGGGGAAATTGGGCAATGTGTGGTTTTCATTTATGTCTTGCTGGAATGCATGACTTTTAAAATGTAATAGAAAACATCTTGAATGTAAGTTGGTCAATTCAAATTTTTTACCGATCTATACCCCACCCATACAACCCCCACTCCCCAATCACCACAATGCTTAAACATTGCATTCAAAGAACAAACAATGAAACAAACACATTTCTCATAATGGACAAACAAAGGCATGCATACATATAAAAACAAGCAACCAAATGACAGGGAAAACAAAATGACTGAAACAGAAAGGGAATCTACCATAGGCAGAAGCAAAGCACAATAACCTGACCGATACCTTGAGCCAATTTACAGCATCTATGTGTTATGGTAAATGTGTCAAATTGGTAAATGTGGGTAAATATACATTCCCCATCACACACCAAATCTGTACTGTATATTTACCAGTGTGACAGGGAATGTATACATTTCCCATGAGAGATCTGTAAATCCCTGGTAAATGTGTCTAGAAAGCCTGTTGGAACATGGAAGGCTCACTGCCCTGCAATTCTGCCTAGCCTCATGTAAGCCAAACTAAACAGAAAGCAATAACCAAAATAGACTTCAATTTATTTCAAGACCATTAAAACTCATTATAACAACATTCAATGTCCATTTGACAGGTGAAGGAGACTGATATCTTTAATTTGTCTATAATCGTAATATCATCTCTCACCCCATGACTTCTGTAATGTCTTTGGAGAAAAAAAAAATGCAAACATTCTTAACGTCCCTAGGCCCTGCAGAATATGCAAGAAATAGCATAGGCTAAATTAAATATTTGATAGAAACTGTATGGTTCTATACATGCTTGTATGTATGTTTTTTGCACGAATTTCATGCATCATTTTATTGATAAGGTGGCCAGATTTTGAAAACCTAAAACCGGGACAGAAAAAAATATTTAAAAAGAATATATTTTTGGCCAGGAGTGCCACTAGGGGGGCGGCATCATTTTATTGATAAGGTGGCCAGATTTTGAAAACCTAAAAACCGCAGAAAAAATATTTAAAAAGAATATATTTTTGGCCCACCCAGAGAGGGTGGCGGGATAAAAGCAGAATGAGCTCGCTGCATATATGAGTGGATCTGTAAGTTACGTTGACAGGCTTCGGCTTAGGCGGGTGCTGGGTCGGAGGAGGCGGTGCAGTGCTCATTACCAGTCTCAGGACTACGGCAGCGAGTTCTCATACGAGCAAGAGGATAATTGACATGAAAAAGAGAAGGTATAATTGGATACTGAATTGGGAGAAAAATTTGAATAAACAGCAACAATAGAAAATAAATAATAATAATAATAATATCTTGTTCCTCAAGAGTTTACTTTTTTGACAGGCACTTTGAAGCTCTATATTAAATCAGTATTTTCACTTCAGCATTTTAACGAGATGAGACGTTGTCTGACAGTGACGGATATGATTTTTTCCTGGCGGTCATCGGTTAGTGCACATTCTCAAGGCGTGCATGCATTTTGCTCCAGTTAACTGGCTCAGGGTCTGTTTTATTGTGTTTTCTTCATTGGTTAAAAATCATGAGTGGGGCAATAAGTCTGATCTTGGACCAGTTGTTGAGGGAATAATATCCTCACAGCCATGCAGAATGTGAATACCATATTACTACATATTGGGGCAAGCTGGGAACTGGGACATTTGGGCATTTTTTTGGGGCATGTCAGGACAGGGGACATCATTGCCTAAAACTGGGATTGTCTTGGAAAAACCGGGATGTCTGGTCACCCTATTTATTTAAATTTAGGCGTGGGAGATACCTCCCAGCTACAGTAGAGCAGAAACTGAGTGATACAGCTGTTATGGTCAATTTTCTTAGTCACAACAAACCTTTTTGTGATGCATGAAATACAAGCCCCGAGCTTCTGGGATTTCCCTTGAGAGTAAAGACGCTGTTGAGACTTCCTCTGCTTTCAACAGAAATGAAACAAATTTCTGAAACATCTATAGTATTTTCAAGGACAATGTATACATGTCCCGACTCAAAATCTATGAGGACTTGCAACTGCGCAGTGTTTAATATTCCATATATGATATTATATTCCTATGTTCAAATAATGCATTACCTACCTGTAATAGTCATTTTAAATTATGAAATATTATAAATGATTTATCCATAAAATCAAAGCACTAAAGGCTTTTTGCATTTATTATTTATGCTAATCAATAACTTCACTGATCGTCATCGTCGATCAAGTGAGAATCTCCACTTTCTCACTCATAATTAAAGATCTTTAATAGTCCATAGTGTCTATCATTTTCTGTTGATCAGTCTAATAAGCCTGAGGGAGGCTTTCAGACAAATGCGTCAAATGTTTCCACTGATATCACTCTTTCTCCCGTTAAAATAAAAGCTTGCAAAAGTAATTACCCTATAACAAAACAGTCATTATATTCTGACCGATAACAAAAAGTTGTATGTAACATGTTATAAATAATATTATAATTTTTTGACAATTATGAACAATTCATAATTAATACATTAACGTTGTTTGTCATGCTAATTTTGACTTGTCAACAGGAATTGCCAATTTGCCCTCTCCCCCTCTCATTGCAGAATCGGTATCCGTTCATCTTGTCACGCTGAGGTGGCTGCTAGAGGCTGATAAGGGCAAACTAAGAACTAACAGCATTGGATGCTTTTAAATTCTATTAACAAGAATTAATGAAGTTAAGAAAAAATGTATTTTTGCGACTTTGCGTTTTGTACCGTCTGAAATGTCAACTGTTTTAAACTGTTTATATGAACTGCCGTCTTGGCCAGGACTCCCTTGTGAAAGAGAGTCTGAATCTCAATGGGTTTATTCCTGGTGAAATGAAGGTTCATAAAAGAAATGAATAAAGCACCATGGACATGAGAACATGCTATATCACCAGACTGGGAACATGCTCTCCTTCCACAACTTCAGATCAACTCTCATGTGCCAGAGATGTACAGAGACCTTTTTCACACGGAACGAATATGAAATGTAAAGCAAATGCATGACTACATACATGATCCCTGCTTTTGCTACCACACTTGCTACCCCACTGGTCACTGCATCAATTAGAGCAGGGATTCCCAACCTCTCTCCTGTGTCCCCCTGTTTATGCTGTTTTTTTTGTTTCAGACAATTTCTTGATAAAGTAAGGTTGTTGAAACATGTATAAGTCCCTCCATAATTTTCTGCAGTTTTTTATGCACTTTTGACTTATTACCATTTGCTTTGTCTTTGGAACTCTTTAGTTTCCTCTTTAAAAATGCTTCAGCTCTGCCGATTCTCCCTCCACAACATCCGGAGGATCCGACCGTTCCTCACCCAAGAGGCCACACAACTCCTGGTCCAGGCCCTGGTGACTGCCGGGTGCCTGGCAGTCACTCCTCGCAGTCTCGTCTCTTCTCTGTCCTGACACCTCGCTGGTGGAACGACCTGCCGCAATCGGTCAGGACCGCGGAATCACTTGCAATCTTCCGCAAGAGACTCAAAACCCACCTTTTCAGACTCCACTACCACTGAATTCTGTACATCTAGCTAATTGTCATCACCACTGCCTACTTGATCAACACTATATACCGCTGCTTACTCCATTTAATAAAAAATACATACAAAAATTAAAATGACTAACCTTTTCCTTCCCAGTGTTACAGGTATGGTACGCAGCTGCCAGCAATGATGTCTATCGCTGTATTACTGCACTGATCTCTCGCGCGAACTATGATTGTTTCTACCATGTATTAATGCACATCTTGTAAGTCGCTCTGGATAAGAGCGTCTGCTAAATGCTTAACATGTAAAATGTAAAATGTAGCTCCAATGACCAGGTGTCCAATCAGGTGTCCATATATTAACCACTTAGGTCTATCGCTTAATCAATTGAAAAGATTCCCTCTTTTTAAGCAATCATTCCAAAAAATTAAAAATGTACTGATCGGAATGATTAAAAGCCCTTAAATTAAACTATTATGAGAAAGCTACACAGTGCCTTATGGAGTAAAATGTCATATTTGGGTTATGATAGGGTAACAACTAAGCTCATCAGGTATTTATAAGTTATATTCTTAAAAATTTGAATGGCATTTATCATTAATTTCCTATAGGGCATTATAACATTTTGCTTCATAATACATTATGCAGCTTTCTCATAATGCTATATAACTACAGTTATAGATGTTTATGAGCAGTTATTAGCATCAATGCCAAGCATTATAAAACATTAGGCATAGCTCATAAACCATTGCAAATACACTTATAAAGCATTATGACGAGGGTATTCATAGGAAATGTTACAGAATATTAATTTCTTACATGTATATCTGTATTTGAAATAATGTGGCACTAAGAGGGTAAATCATCCCTGCTTAGACATTAAAGGTGTAAATGTACAATTTCAAATTGTGTCACTTGCAGATGATTTTATACAAAGCAACTTACAAGGGTGCATTAAAATGGCTAGAGAAGCATTGCTAGATCTACTGATCGGTAACCTGCAGTCCAATCGCTGTCATTGTCAAAGTTCATGGCACAGAGCCTGTCATGTAAGTGAAAACAATTTACAGCTCGTTATACTGTAGGAATTTATTTATATTCCTGCTCGCGTGATTGCCGTCCTTCGGCAGATGCTCAAGGGCCTGGACATGAGGTCAGTAACTCAATCAGATTAATTGCGGGTGACGTAATGCGGAGGAGGCAATCGACCTCGCTTTCTCTTTTCCGTTTTCCCCCAAACATCCATTACAAGCTACAAAACACCCTTAGTGTTTATTGATTTCTTTGTGCCGCGTACAGTAACCGACAGCGGTTTGTTTCATGCTGGCTCGAATCCTAGCCTCTAAAGTTAATGCACGTTCGTTTTTTTCCCCATGTTTGGTAGACAAGGCGCTTAAGGCTCGGGGTCTCTGTTGCCTTGTCTCGACGTTACGAGAGGAACTAAAACATAACAACTTCTTGTGATGTATAATTCATCTGTTACAGCTACTCAGACACGTTC
This sequence comes from Aldrovandia affinis, assembly GCA_029706075.1. NCBI lineage: Eukaryota > Metazoa > Chordata > Actinopteri > Notacanthiformes > Halosauridae > Aldrovandia > Aldrovandia affinis. The sequence goes on along the minus strand of JAINUG010000027.1, from coordinate 4,165,652 downwards.
CCCCTGTGTACCGTGGGGTGTTGGGGCAATAACTGCCAAATGGAAACATCAAACGGAAGGTGTGATTCTTAATTTTGACAAATCTTTGAAGCCCCATCACCAAGCATCTTTCAGAGGTTTGAGGCCGATTTACTCGCTCCTCCAAACAGCACTATGAATCTTTTAATTACTATCAATCTGCATTTATTCTTCTTCTGATGTTTCTGATATCTATTCCACAAGGCGATGGCGGGCAAGAGAATGCCACTGAAGAGCAAGCTGTCTGATTAAGGCAAGCTAAGTCTGTCTGTGAAGACAAATCTTAGTTAAGACAACATCTTAGTCACTGGAATCATGCATCTTCCGCATCCCACCTTTTCAGACTCACTGGAATCACTATAGCCAATTGTCATCTTCCTACATGTTTATTAAAGACCCACCTTTTTAGACTCCAAATAAAATAATAAATGAACAAAAAATTCTGTACATCTAGCCAACAACGATGTCATCACCACTTCCTACAATGATTGATCATATGCATTAATGCACATCTTTGCATATGGATAAGAGCACTTGTTGTAAATGTAAATGAAAGCAGCTTGATGTCTAAAATTAAATAAAATAATAAATGAACAAAAAATGTCTAACACTTTTCCTATTAGCAGATGATAATACATCTGAACAGGTTACTCTGGTATTCAAGAGTTATGGTTATGTATTGTGCATATCCAAGTGTAACAGCAATACACTGTGACACGCAAATTGAAACTATTTTTATTTAAAAGGACCAAATGAATGCTCTACTAGAATTATCTGGTTATTTGGTGGTAAATTTGAAATATTTAGAGTAGAGGATCCCTGCTGTAGATTATATTCAGACACATACTGTATACCAGCTTGGAACCATTCTGAGTTTGACCAAGACTTCTGATCAATTGTTTCAACTCAGTGATTTGAAAAATTGCTGTGAAAAGCAAAACCTTGATATTACACACATACATCTCTTGGAGAGAAAAGTAGGCCATTGCAGAATTTATGATGCTGGTCAAAGCAAAATGATTATAAGCACTCCTACTCAGAGACAATTTATAAATACGGGCCCTGTCCTCCAGTTCCCAGTTTTTCATTTTAGCTCATAATGGATAAGGTTAAGATATGAACGAGGGTGAAAACTGATCCTAGATCAGTACTGTGACACTGGAAGAGGTGGAGGGAGGGGTAGAGTCAAGTGCTCCTGTTCCCTCCCACAGCCTGGAGAGTACTACAGGACCTTGAACAGCAGCGGCCTCACCTACAGGCAGTCTCACCTGGGGCTAATGAGCAATCAACTCAGCTGTAAGGCATTGCCTTTGTTAGGCCATTATAAAAGCACAGCCTGCCTCGAGGGTGGATTTTTTGGGCATGGAAGAAGAGGTGCTGGGTTTTTGTTGCTTTTTGTTGCTTTTTGTTGCCTTTAACCCTCTAGTGAATAGTTTTTGATTGAAACCAACTTTTTTTTTGGTTTGTTTAATTTTGTTAAATAATTAATAGAATAATTATTGGCCTATTGGAACCCTGTTTTTAGTTTGCCTTTCATCCACTCACCACCTGGCATGGTCGCCACCCCTGCCACCTTGCTACAAGCACTCCTACTCTTATGTCCTTTATGAATATGGGAATACTGGTCCCCAAACAGGAAAGCGGTGGACGGCGCATGCTCACCGAGTCTGGCATGGCCGAAGCAGAAGACGCAGCCGTCCGCCCCGTTGACCACGGACTGGATGACCTCAGCCACTGTGCCTGCACACACCTCCGCCTGACAAAGAGGGGGGGGCAAGAGGGAGAGTGGTTACCATGGCAACGGGCTCATGCACTCCAACAGCTGTGCTACCAATGTCGCTAGTGACCAGAGAGACCTGTCAGTGTAGCCCAGATCAGTGGGACAAAACTGTGGGTGGGGACCCAAATGATGGGTCGCAAGATGACACAAGAAAAAATGTACCAGCCATATATCACACTTGGTTCAAATAATACACTTTCCACTGACATTCTCACCAGTGAAATAAAAACGCAAGTCAATACATGCACTGCACTAGTTAGAGTACATGCAGTAGTTTTGACAAAACTTTTAATGAAACATTTCATCATATTTCAGGCAACATTTTAAGAAGGAGTTGGTCACCGAAAAATAATTTTCTCATTAAGAAGGTCATGAGCTGGGAAAGTTTGAAAACTACTGGTCAAGAGAACATGCAGACACGTGAGTGTGGATTACCACAGATGAACAGCAGGCCAAATGCTTTATTTTTAGGGCCGCCCATCTCTACGAGGCAAGCTACTCTCCGAGGCCGGCGATGATTTGCCTCCTTCGAGACAGAACTCACCGATCCCCTTTCTGGAGACACCCTTACATGCTTTACAGCGAGTTTGTGCCGACCACCTTCCCCCCTCCCCCAGGAACAGACAGCCAAATGCCGCCCCCGATCGGGGCTAACGGCCAGGGCCGGTCCGGCAGAGACAGGTTTCCAACCGTGTCCCTGATAGGCAGCTCACACTCATACAGGACCAGCCAAATACAGGTGTGTTAGACCGCTACGCTATCCGCCAGCCGCTCCAATGCTTTTATGTAGGAATTTAGGAAGCCTTATGAGTCAGGTTTTGGTAACAATAACTTTATTTTTCATTTATATTGCACCTTTCATACAATGTTGCACCCCAAAGTGCTTCACAATACATAGACACAAGGGTCAGTCAATTTGACACATGTAACAAACATTTAACGCAGCACATGAGATCAACTCCAAACCAAAACCTCTCACCTGGGATGCCTCGTTGGGGAAAACAGCGTCAAAGGCAAACATCTTTGGCGGGACCTGGCAGCTGCCCCCGCGTTTCTGGGCAGCGTTCTGGGGCCCGCTGGTCGCTGGGTCCATTATGCTGACCTGCTTCTTGCGAGGGTCCACCTTCAGGAAGGACCGCGACTCAGACGAATCGGCTGGGGAGAGCGGGCACACCCTCAGCATCACTTTGACCTGGAGAGATTCAGACACAGAGACCGTAGATTTAACATTTGCTCTCACCTTTGGTCTGGATTCAGTCAACATTTACCCTTTTGACTTTTTATTTACAAATGAATGCAAGCGTTAGTTATTTTATTCACAGACACAGTTAGGGTTTGTCAAAGGTTTTGTTTAGTTCCTGCATTTACCTTCGAGGGTAATCATTTCTATTCAATTTGCTTCAAATGCATATTACAGTGTGGGGAAGAACAAAGGATATATTCTTGTCTCCGAGATGTCAGCAGTCGTTTGTTCTTCAGCTGAGCGGGAATGTAATGATAGCAAGCACTTTAAAACCAGCAATATCTAAACTTCTCTTCAAGTTCTCCACTATTTATGCATCTTTTGAAAGAGATGTTGGTTATTCAGTAAGGCATTTAGCCTAAAGGAAGCAGAACTTAGATTGTAAACGCCACTCTTCCAAATACTGGGGGAGCAGAATAGGAATGTTTTATCTCTAAGCTCCTGCTAAACTCTGCTGTGAGATGACAGTTCTCTCAGAAATATAGGTATTACTGAAAACATGTCTGCTGCTAAAAAAAAACACAGAGTGGATGAAAGCAAATTCTCCCACAGTAACACAGACAGTCCCAGGGTGATATATTTGAGACTAATCACATCAGATGAAAGTGCAGCAGGTATTTTTAAGTGTAGGTGATACACAGTTAAGGTCTTTCCACAACAAAACATACACACTCTTCTCTTTTCCCTGTGTCTCAAACAAGTGAAGTAAAGATTTGTGTTTCAAACTGTGGTTAAACACAGTAAAAAATGACTTTCTGTTTTTACTACAGAAATAGCATTCGCAGTAAACTGTGCGCATTCTTTTTGTAAGATAAACAAAAACTTTACAAGAGACTCCAAAATATAGAAATGATGTGACTGCTTGGTTTTTGTTTTCACCTTAAAGAGGTCTGAGTACAAAGGCCAGATTTGCATCACTTACATTTACATTTGACATTTTAGGCATTTAGCAGATGCTCTTATCCAGAGCGACTTACACAGTTTACATTTCTTTACATACAATCCATTTATACAGCTGGATATTTTTACTGAAGCAATTCAGGTTAAGTACCTTGCTCAAGGGTACAACGGCACTGCTCCACCTGGGAATTGAACCAGCAACCTCTGAGTTACAAGTCCAGTTACCTAACCATTACACTACACTGCCGTCACTTCCTTTTGACATCACTTCCTGTTCACCCCCAAGACATAATTCCTCATTACTACACTTGTCCACACCTTGTGACTCATGATTCTAGAGTTCGGTGCATAAGCTGCTCAGCAATGCACACCACATTATTTATTCATGCGTCGATTCATTCATCTTTCAAGCGGTATTATGTTTTCACTTGGCCCGCGTGTAAAAATACCCACCACCCGAATCGGCCCAATTCAGCTGTGTACCTTCATTGCTAGGGACAACTACCCTTAACAACAAAAATAGCATAACTTCAAAAAAGTTATTTTCAAACAGCATGAAAGTCTAATTTATGTGCTTTTAAACACTGTCACTTGACCTAGTGTTAAGATGGTCTCCTGTAAATAAACGGAAAAGGGGAGCCAAGCCAAAGCAAACATGAGCAAAATTAAACAAGCCATTCCACTTTGACATAATTTATGTCCCACTCTAGTTTGTAGCCAAATGGACTTGCTGCCACGGGCTAGGAGAATAGTGGCTGACTGGAAGTTTCAGCCAAATGAGCTTATAGACCTGTGCTTACGATTTAGGGTTCTGTATGTAAAGGTTGGCAACAGAAAAACACCATTCAAAAGCATTTTAATCTTATCTTTCTAACTAAAAAAACATCTTGAGAGTGTTCTTTTATGAATGTAGCTACTAGAAATGCTTTGATCTATTCACTCGATTTACCTCTGTTCTTAAACTATGCTGGAAACCTCTTAATAGTAGCTGTGTAGAAGGCACTGAGTGTGGATCTTTTATGAATGCAGTAGCCGAATAAATAAAAATCTACGGAACTGAACTCCCTTTAAATGGATGATAGCTAATACACACCGGTCTCCATCGACTTGAGACCATCTGAAATCATTCCTTTGTCTGGCCCGCAAAGTAAAATTTATGAGTGCAGAATCGCTTAAGAGATCCAATCGCTCTGAGGGATTTTGTTTGCATTCAGAGGTGAGCAGCAGGGCCATGGTGAGGACTGCCGTCTGGGGGTGCGGAACCAGGAAAAAATATGAATGATTTGTGTGAGCGAAAGGTGAGTGTGCCTCTCCATAAAACACCATTGATTTTCCAATACTCTCCAGAGAAGGCACGTGGGCGCAAGAGGCATTTCCACCACCCTCATAAAACATACACTGTATTAGGTTCCGACAGTACAGTGCACAGACAAAACACAAGGGCCTGTTCCATCTCTGCAGATTGAAATCCAGGCAGGAAGCAGACGCAATGTTTCATGCCACCAGTGATGTCGTGCCGAGGGCGGCCCAAAAGTGAGTATGAGAGAATGAATTGGTAAATGGAACAAACTGGGTAGACTGGATTGCATACTCATTGTTTTTCATGTTTGAGATGGCCGGTGAAATTCAAGCACAGCTAAATTGCTGAACCAACCGAAGGTGCTGAAATGGCAAGCCGCCTCGTCCCAATTTAACCCCTACCAGAGGTTTCAGTTTCCAGGATGCCGTTGTACCATTGAGCAATGTGCTTAACCTGAATTGCTCCAGTATAATGTATATCCAGTTGTAAAAATGGATTGTATGTCAAAGAAAATACTAAGTTATGTAAGTTACTGCATAAGAGCATGTGCTAAATTTCTCAAAGTAAATGTCATTTTGGCGTGTTTCTTATCAATATGGCCATTTTATTATAGCTTTATTCATCCTTTATCACTCTCCAAAATGTCATTGGGTGAAACGTGTGCACTGTAGGAGAGATTATCACACAAAACTGTTCAATAATTTTTATTTCCAGCAGGATCTTTTGAGACTACAGTGGGTGTAAAATGTATTCACCCCCTTTGGCTGATTTCTTGCCACTGATCAACAAAAACTCTAAAGCTTAATTAATTACAAATAAAACAGACAATAATTGACTGCATAAGTTTTCACCCCTTTTGCTAACACACATCTAAATGTCTTGCACAATCAATTGTCAATAAAACTGTTGTGCCTGGGTGCTTTACTAAATCAAAGTATTTTGTGTTGATCCCAGTTAAATCCATTTTGATTGCATAAAGTAAGAAAATAAAATGTGAAAAATGCCAAAGGGGATGAATACCCACTGTATTTTAGATAATAGAATGAGCAGGAGTGTGGGTTGTGTTTCACTCTGTGTCCTGACCTCCAGAGAAAAGAGAAAGGTGGCTTTTGAATTCTGCTCATGAGTTTCACTCATGATTTCACTTATGGTCATGACCATTTAAATCATTCTTGTGAGATGGAATGTGAGAATAAGAAATTAATGTGTTTAAGGTCACAAGAGTGGTTTGTTTACAGCCACCACAGAGAACGCCACCAAATAGATTAAATCTTTACAGAAATTGCAAGCATTTCCCGTGAAGGAGCCAAGGACATTAACACAAAGACGTGTTTTTGAAGTACCGTCACTAATACTTCACATTCTGAAAAGACATTCCCTTGAGCCTCCTGCAAGTTTCTGTTGATAGTTAAGGGGTTTTATGAGTGTGTATCTGTTTTTTTATTGTGACAAATGTGTTTAAAGCCTTTGGAAATGTATTTTGGGTTGCCTGCCCCACAAAAAATGGTGGTGTAGCTGTCTGTTCACAGTTGACCTGCTGGTACACAGGTTGTACCAACCTGTTTGATGCCATGGAAATGGTAGCGCAAACGTTACCACAAAGATGGAGCATTGCGATTTCTCGATATTCACCAGGCTTTGCGGCTTGCGGTTTCCCTGACTGTAGCCAATTGTGAACATCCTAGCTCTGACAGTGGACAGAATTTCTCCAGCCTCCAGGAACTGTTCTCCTGACAAACAAGGGTGGAGGGGGGGGAATTCTTTCTGTGTGTTCATCAACAGGTTAAACCAGCGGTTCTCGAAACTGGACACTCTAATTAATCACTGACATTTTGATTCCCTCCCTCTCCACCTCTGCTGATGTGTGATGATCATTGTGGTGCAAAATGGCCGCCGTGCATCACCCAGGTTGGTGCTACACATTGGTGGTGGTTGAGGTGGGTTTCTCCTCCTTCACGGTAAAGCACTCTGAGTATCATGAAAAGTATGGCTGAGTTGGGTCTTGAAATTACACATTCAAAGAAAACTACTTATTGTATATATTGCACTTTCCACTTACATTGACACCCAGTAAATGAAACTCTGCTTATAACACTGCATGTTGACATACGTACACAGTACGTATAACAAATGCACATACAACAAAATATTCCATATGTGAACATGTATTAGGTTATATTTTAATACAGGGGGGTCACAGAAAATGTATTCGCTCATTAAGTGGGTCGTTGGGAACCCCTGAGTTAACTCATCACCAGGGTCCGATCACCGCTCTGGCTGCAGAGTTGTACTGTAGTGTTTATGCAACAGTCAAAGTCTCTCGAGCGTTGCACGGTCAGTCATGGGCAATCAATAAATCAAACTGACACAATGAAAATGTGATCAATATCCGAAATCCATTTTGATTCTCAGTGTAGACGCGCAATGCCCTGACCGTAGAACTCCAACACGCTGACACATAAGTGAAGCTACGCTACTGTGGCTTTGGAAGAGCACTCGGCACCTGGAACCAAAAGCAGAATAAATAACCTTTCATACATTTTAAGTGAAGGCAGTGGTACATTAGGGAAAGTCAATTTCACTCTGCTAAAGTGAATATGTTATTTTGGTATCCTTTAGAAGAGAAAACTTTGATAAAATGGGACAAGACACCCTTTCGCGGGGGGTGAAAATAAAACAGCTGAATTATTAAAGTCATTTTCTCCCAGAGAACACATTCACTAAATTACTTATGAGGTCGCCTATATGTCACCTATAGGTCTCAGTGTGATGTCACTTTCCACGCTCAAGTTCAGGGTTTACCTATAGATTATTTGGCCCTTTTAAATCAGGCCGAATAAGGACAAGGGAGTACCATCCGTATGTGATCATTGCATATGACGATCATTAGAGGCTGTTGCAGGGAGAGCCAGAGTTGCAGACCGTTGTTCTAATAGTTTGAATCTGAGGCCCTCCATGGCAGTTTGTGGCCCATTTAGCATAATGAGCCTGTTACCATCAAGCCTCTGGGTAGTGAACTTTGACTTCTGTGTGATTGCAAAGGAGATAGCAAGATTGGCTTTATCAGCAATATGAGATTCTACACACAAATAGGTCTCATACCTTAATTCAATACCCTCTATAGCAGGGGTCTTCAAGTAAAATTCAAAGAGGTCCAGTTAGATAAAATGGCCTCAAGCCAAGGTCCGGTGGTGCGAGGCACGCAACGGCGCCCATTTTCTGTCGGGGTGGTACGCGAAAAAGCTGAGACCAGATCATTTATTTCGCGGACCGGGGGGCTACGCGAAAAAAAGCTGCACGGGGTGCGCGAGGAAATACGCCCCTCGAACCGGTGCAAAAAGGTTGCGCACCTCGAATTTTGCGCCTGGTGCAATGATAAACCAGTGCCGTAAATGCTAGAAAAGCTGCGCCGGTTAAAATTGAAATGCTCCGTCAAAAATGTAGTAATTCTCAATAATTTATCGGTTTTTGGACGCGGTCCGGATAGGACGGCTTCTGGGTCCGGACCCGGACCGCGGTCCGCCTGTTAGTGACCCCTGCTCTATAGGATATTGAGGGTAAGTATTACAAAGGCCACAAACACATGTCAATGCTAGGACAGTTCACTTTAGGAAAACCATCTCAGCATCAATCTCTGATGTGCAGAATTAACTAATAATCAGTGGCATTATGGTAGACAGAACCTAATAATATATATTTTTAAACCATGCAAACTACCAAAATGTAACCTAAAAACTGAGCGCTAAACTATTTTTAATTAACAGCAAGGCACAGTAAGGCAAAAAGAGACATTATTTGCTTAAATCAAAAAATCTGTGTCCGCGTCATGAACCAATAACATTATTCTCGCACACTTTCACAGTGCCGTCTTCATGATTGTAGTGAAACATAATTACAGCAAGCACCGATGACTACAAAGTGGCCATTATACAAAGGTTATTTTCAAATGAACTGTGAATCTCCCAGACTGTTAACAGGAGTCACGAGAGACCAGTGGCATTAATTGGAGGCAGCTGGACTGCCCATTCTCTGCGGTCAGATGAGTAACAGCCGGTGTCAGAGGACGCAAATACAAATGTCACACCTCCACGTGCGTTCGCCCGAAACAGCTCACTGAGGACCCAACTGCCGGAGCAGAGGAGCCTAAGAGATGCAAAGCCGTAAGCTTTCTTGCACGGTCTACATTTTTCTCTTCCATTTTTTTTTTTTCATCTTTAAAATAACTCCATTGTTGGTTTTTAGTAAAGATTTACAATTGAATTAGGACACAGTTAAATAATAAGTAGGTAAAAAATGGCCCATGGAATGTGTTTTATGGTTTTAATGTTCAACATTCTTTTTCTCTTTAGATCAGTTGTCCTTTCTAAACATGATCGATTCTCAGTACTCCAGATAAGATAATAAGTTCAAGATGAAGAGCAAAAAGTATGAACTCTTGACTAAATTCGTTGACACTGCAGCCTGTATTTATGCTTACACCCATTATTGTGGCTCGGGAACATAAATTTGGCTCAACCCATTTTGGAACATAACGGGTTGCGAGCGATAACATGTGACAGGCCTCGCTCGTTCTTTGTTTTTCTTCTTGTCAGATTTCTATGGAAACAAGTCATCCCGATATGACCCCTGCCCTGCCCTCCCCTCCCTTCCTCCTTGTCGTCCGTTAAAAGCTGAAGTGCAGATAATAACTGTTTTCAGGAGGCCATCTTCCCTGTCACCTTCTGATAATTTAAATTCCGGAGTGTTCCGCATCGACGGATCCCGGCGAACGACAAGGGAAGACAAAAAAGGGGTATCAGGCACCACGGATGACTGAGTCTACATTGCACCCAGTCGTCCTCCATCTCAGTCACTTCCTTAAGGGGGCGTATAAATAATACAGCTCGCCACGGAGCGACGGGCAGGACCTCAACATGTGCACGTGGAACGCTACTCAACCGGCTTTCACAGCTCAGCCAATCCCAGTGAAGGTGCTGGTATCATTGGGCAACGGTCCCATGGGACCAACCGCCTCTTCGATTCAAGCCTTTGATACACAACAAAACATTTACAATTCCCTCTCAGCTGCCCATGGGACCATGGCTCCTCCGCCCCCGTCATTAATCGATCCCACCGTGAGTCCTGTTCAGTCGTTGGTTTGGCTCAAAGTTAAGAAGCCTGATTGAATCTGCGGTCTTGATGCAATCAACACTTGAACACTTCAATCAACAGCTCTAACTCTGCCTCACAGTTGTTAATTTTTTTCATTGTTTTCATCCACAGGCTTGCTCCCTTTTTATTATTTCAACAGGACGTCATATCCTTGCATCCTTACAGCTTGTATAGCTTGCATTTGACATTTTGTTAATTTACATAACCGGATATACACGTGTACATTACATCAACGATGTAGATCAAATACCTTGCCCAAGTCACAACAATACAATACCTTTAGATTTAAGGCTGCAATCTCCCAATCATAATCCCCAGTCCCTAACCACTGTTCAACCCTACCTCTTACATGCTTTATACAATATCTTGCAATGAAGAAGAATTGTTGATAAACTGGTTTAAAATTGACCAACAGTTCACCGACTTCAGTCTTAGTTCAAGTCCACCTTCAGTTCCAATTGTCTACATTTACTTGTATATTCATGTCTGGCACCACAAGAAGGGCAGTTCAGTCCATCCTAATAGAAATATAAATCATATTTCAAAGAAAGGAGTGCGGCAACAGTTCAATATTGATCCGCCCTATCCCCAGGCCCCAATGCGGCCAATGGCACGGCATATTTCTCCACCTTTGTTTTTTTTGACGTAGCCCCTAAGATTTATTCAGGCTTTGAGACTGAGTTTCGAGGCCGCTGATCCTTATGGGCCAGACGATTGATGACAGTAGGAGACTGCGATCCCTCACCGGTGGCCACGTGAAGTTTGAAGGGAGAGATAAGGACAAGTGGCGAGGAGATGTGGAGAGGAGAGGCGGATTAGATCAATGAAAGGCTAAACACAGAGTTATGGTGTTCAAGACCAAGCCAGGTTCAACCGTTTTTTAATCTCCATGTTTATTTATTTATTTTGTGTAGATGAAGAGCAGCAGGCCTGAAGTTCGCAGTGCAATATGTTATAGAGACAACATTTGCCCTGTGCCCAATTTCAAAAAGACAGTTTAGACTAACTGCCGTCTCTGACAGAACAACATTCTAAAAAAAATTTATTTGTCAGAGTTCATTTTTCAGTGACAAAAGTTGAAAATTTAAACAATTGCTGAAATTAATAGAAATCCCCTTTATTGATTTCCTGTTTCCCACCTTGAAACATTGGACTTTTGTGAGAAATCAATGCTCAGTGTCTTCATATCTTTATCTGTACACTTTTCCTGCTGCCAGCTAACTTTCAGCTGATCATCAGCAATCTGCTGTGCGTTTGAGATCAGCGATCTTGTAGCATTATTACATTCCAGATTTTCAGTGACAAAATTGACTTTTTTTTAGTGTGATCTGGAAAAATGCTGCCACCCTGCTGCCAGCTAACTTTCACTGATCATCCCCAGGGAACAGCGATCTTGGTGACATTTTTACACTTTTTCGTGTGCCTCTAAAAATGCCATCATTTGCATTTCCCAGGGAACGCAGGTCATTTTAAGCCATCTGCCTCTAAATGGGAAATTTGCATTCCCCGTGCTGGATTAAACTTCCCTGGGACATACAGAAATCCATCTCTCCACAGCTAATGAGCAGCTACAGTAGGATTCGTTGCCACAGGGGTTTCACACGAGGTCACGCGGGGGTCACAATCAGGTGTCAAATGTCACAGTATTCCACAGAGAGCTGCGTAATCATCATTGGTCAACAATTTTCTCTTCTTCCATTATTCAGATTTCAAAGCATTGAAAAAGTGCTGAATTGCAAATACAATTAAATGGTTATTCTTTGGTGGTTAAAAAATGGTTAAAAAGAAGACATAATCCCATTGCTTTAGTCTCTTTAATTCCCCATAGGTTTCAAAAAGGCACAGTTGGTCTTAATTTTGACATTTCGTGACTTACAATAGTAGCATTCTATTGTAAGCATTGTACTGATTTTACCATGCATAAATGCACATCTTGTAAGTCGTTCTGGATAAGAGCGTCTGCTAAATGGCAAAAATGGCAAATGTAAAAATTTAATTATGCACAGACACTAAAATTATATTTACTTCAGGATCAGCTTTTGACCTTGAAACAGAGAACACAGGAATCATATCTTTAAATGGATCATTGCTCTCAAACTGTGTTCATTTATTTTGCTTGATTAACAAATGTGCCCACTTTCATAAACATCCGTGACGAGGTATCATTCTTGTCACGTTAAAGAATTTAAATGATAAGACGGTTCAATTTAGTCAAATGAACTTAATCATTACAAAGACATCTCTTTGAGCTCAAAGAAGATAACCACACAAGCTTTGAGCTGGAATAGCAATAAAGGCTACTGAACAAACTTCATCTATAGGATCAGTGCATCTTCATCAGCAAAATAAATGTAGAGTCTGTGCAGATAAGCTCAATGTAATCAACAAACCCTGGTTACTCAAAGGACAGAGTTAATGAATGCACATGCTCAAACAATTTGTGGATATGGGCCAATTTTGTGATGTAAATAAATATAATGTGACCACAAGATGCAACTGAAGAAAAGAATGATCTACCAGATTGTATATAGACCATTTAGGTGATGAATTGCTTGATGTGAAAGAAACTTACACATTGATCAATAGGAGCAATGATCTGTAATATTTCAGCCTCCAAAGTCCCGCAACCATAAAAGGGAGCAAACACCTTAAAAATGGATGTGGGATTCACAAAGATTTTGAATCATTAAACCTTGTTATTGATGCATATGTAATGTTCTACCTATGTGAATATAGATTAGCAAAACAAACAAGAAGGAGAATGAAGATTATTAAGCACTCCGACAAATTCAGAAAGGTCTACCCAAATTAATAGAGAATTTCGTTATTAGCTAAAAAATTGAGCATGTGGCCTTGAATGAGATTTGACTTTGACTATGGTGGCTTTAACTCCCACAACACAGGGATATCACCAACATATACACATACCAGGGATTCCCGATAAAAGTTTAGCTTTTCCAACCGAGCACAGAATGAATGATTAAACTTTACAGGCTCAACCGATTCTACACCATTCACTGTCATCCCTGCCCTGCCCACAGCGTCAGTTGCGCTTCCTGGTCTCGCTCTGACACTGGCCACTCCCTTACACTGGCCACTCTCTGACACTAGCCACTCCTCAGATGTCCACTATGTTGTGTGCCACTAGAGTTAGACAAGATTTCAGCAAAGCAAATGTATCTGTTTAATAGTGTGTTCATAACTGTATTCATTTATTGTGTGTTAACAACTCAATCCCTTTATTGTGTGTGCATAACTAAATCCATTTATCGTGTGTTCATAACTCAATCCGTTTATTGTGCGTCCATAACTGTATTTGTTTAGTGTGTGTTCATCACTGAATCCATTTACCGTGTGTTCATAAATGTATTTGTTTATTCTGTGATCATAACTGACTTCTATCAATTCCAGTGCACCATGGGAAGAGATGCGTGACGCATGACTGTAAGGGTCTAGTTACCAATACAAAACAAGGCTGCTTGTGCTACACTGAACCAATGTTCTTTCTTTCATTTGATTTTAAATATCCTTCATTCTCTCTTCACATCTTGTGTTGATCATCTTATTACTCTGTTTTTTACTTATCCATTATTACATTATTTTCTGAGATTGCATTCCATTCCAAGCTCCATTTCTTTCCCCAGGTGAGTCCATTTTATAAACTCTTTAGCAAACGCTGAAATTAATTGCTTTCCACTTTATCTCATAACTTTCAGCCAACAGCTCTGTGAGTAAATCTATTATTCAAAAGCCTTAAACCACAGTAGCTAGAACAACTTTGGTACAATGCATTTGAAACATATTTGAAGAAATAATGCTTTGGTTCAAACTCGCTAATTGCAACCAGCATTTCTAATTTTGTTTGACTGAGAAGGTATCTGCTTACAATAAGTAATTTAATGAATTGGTCACATCTACTGGTGCAATACAAGTGGATAAGTCAGGGATTTTAGATGTTTTTCCCTCTTTAACAAATTCTGAAACAAATGTAGATCTTATCACTTTACCACTTAACTTTCAGCAAACAGCACTGAGCATAAATCTATTATTCAAAAGGCTTAAACCTAAGTCAGTGGAATTTGGCACTAAAGCATTTGAGATTCTGATGGTACTACTACGTGGAGGAATGGAATTTCAATTTGCCAAAACATGCAGTTTTTCTTCAGATGGGTCCTTCTCCTCTTTAAGAGCACAGCCATTGGAGTGCAGACAGCATGCCTGAAAGGAATTCTAGATATCCTGGTGCTATGATGAGATGAGCTTATCTTTCAACAGACACTGTCATTCCCAGCCCCGCAAATTATTTCACAAAAATGCACATACTTCTACGTTTTTTGTACCCCTTTTTTTTAAAATGACTTCTTAAGTAGTCTTGACTCCAGACACTCAATCTCTGGTCTCTCGATAACTTTACTAAGTGGTGGATTTGTTTGGCCAAGCTGGTTTGTCATTTCACGCACCTACTGCCGTGGAATTAATCAGAAGTAGTAACTGACCGTTGGTTTACTAGTAAAGCACATCCCAGGAAGTTTGGCAAAGTGAGACATCGGACTGAGAAACTAGTAAGCCTTTTTGTGGGAATTTGACTAGGACACCAGGGTTGACACCCTTACTCTTTCTAAAAGTGCCATGGGATCTTTAATGAGATCTTCTACTAACCTTTTCTTTCCCTGTGTCACAGGTATGGTATGCAGCTGCCAACGTTGATGTCTATTACTGTAGTACTACACTGATCTCTTGCGCGAACAATGATTGATCATGCCATCTATTAATGCACATCTTGTAAGTCGCTCTGGATAAGAGCATCTGTTAAATGCCAAAAATGTAATGTAATGAGCACAGTCAGGTTTGGACATTTAAGATTTAATTGAATTGATATGCTTTCCACTGAAATTAAGATGAAAATGTTGTTAACTGGTTTGTTGGGGAATTATCTCACTAGTGCTCTGATGAGGGCTCATTAGCATTGCCAGAAATGGATATATTTGGAGACTTCTATGTCCCCACTGGGACCACATATACTGAAAAATGTATGCATTCACTACTGTAAGTCGCTTTGGATAAAAGCGTCTGCTAAATGGCATATATTATTATTATTATTCTATCTGAAACAGATTTAGTTCCATAAATGAGGAGTCACTGCAATCAAGAAAGGTGACAAAAAACAGAGGTCTATATTTGTCCTAGTCGCACTCTAGTAGGACTAAAGCCATCAGAATCACCTGTTTCCCATGTTCGGCCAATCAATGCAGTCCTGGGCCATGCCAATTGGTTGTGCTGTCAGAGACCTCCTTTTCGTTATTCTAACACTGAATGCATTCGAACAGGAGGGAATGAATGCCAGTGCAAAGACGTGTGGGCGAAACAGAGGCCCCGGCAAGCTTTCAGAGAGAGCGCTCGAGTCGGCAGGGTGATATGGCGAAGCTGAAGCCATCAGTCAAAGGGAAGTAAGAAAAGATGTCACGGATTGTCAGCCGCCCACCCCCTGCAGCGAACACAGGGCGAACCAAGGACATGCATGAGCTCTGGAGACAAAGGTGTATGTGTGTGTGTGTGTGTGTGTGTGTGTGTGTGTGTGTGTGTGTGTGTGAGAGGGTGTTGAATGTCAGGCCAGGTTTGTTTTTACTGACAGTGAATGATGGTGATGATGATGATGCACCTACGATCCCAGCTGCAAGATGACTCATGCTGCAATTTGCAAACACAGTAACAATGTTGTGGTGTGGCATAAAAACAGGGGAGTGCAGCCAATTTTGAACAAATAGCCTCAATATTTTGTCATAAATCAAATTAATTAAATATCTCAATCTACCTCTCTGTTTAAAAAAATACTTTTCAATATAGCTTAATTTTCCTATTTAAGATCTGCTATTATCTTCTGTCTAAAAATCTCTGCATCCCACTCCTACCTCAAATGACCACAAAGGTTATGGTCTTTCGGTTTTTTTCAAAACCACAAAACCATGTAAAGCTTACCAAGACAGTTTTCACTGATCTTAGCCAAAGACAGAGGGATCGGGGACAAGTCAAAGACCATTATTCATTTCTGAGCCATCCGTTCCATGGTGCTGGTTTATCCCATCTGACCCTGCCCATTCTCAATAAGCTATTTTTAAAGAGAGTGAATTACAAAAGAAAAATAAGAGAATAAATACAAAACTAAATTGCGTGACCAATTGATAACCCATAACCCAAACACACACACACACACACACACACACACACACAGGCACACACACTCATACACACGCACATGCACACACACACATACACACACACATTTGCACATGCACACCCATACACACACACACACACACACACACACACACACACGCACGCTCTCTAAAAGGATCAGGGAGTGCTTTTCATCAGCTGGATAACGGGGAAAGTGACAGATAGTGACCCGCAGAGAGTGCACTGAGCTGACCCTGAGGGCCACGGCCCTGGACACGAGCAGGAGCCCATTAATGATGCTTTACACAAGCTGAAGGATGAGATCACCACTGAGCAGGGCGCCTCTGTTCTCCCTAGCCTGCTATCCTTTCATACACCCTTTCATATTTCATATTTCATCTTCTGTATTTCTGATTAGGCGCGCCAAGACCACAGCTCTGAATATCATTTCATGCACTGATGCTGGAGTGATAGCAGATTGAAAACTTTCTATGTAATGGAAACTGTAGCAAGCAAAGCCGGACAGTGAGGGTAATTTCACAAGGTGTTACATCGTTTGAAGGTTTTGTCCACAAATACAGGTTGACGATTCTTGGGGATTCATTTGAACCATTCTGAATATAAACTGATCCTATATTATAAAAAAGTACTGATATGAACGATTCAAAGCCAAATTACAATGAGGTGATGAGTTTGACACACAACACAGTACAATTGTATAGACAAGTGATATACGTGTTGTGGTGTTTAAATGGGGTTCACAAGAGCATAAATGTATTAAGTTGATGTACAAGAAAATACTGGTATACAGTTATTAATGAGAATATTAATAAATAGAAATCAGATTGAAATAGCAATGTGATTGTGGAAGGCGTCGGTCACGCACCGGTCTTAGATCCAAGACCGGTGTGTGTGCTGGCTGCTCTGCCAGTAGGCGTGGCCGCTAATCGCCCTGATTAGCTGCCGAGACTGACTGCCAGTAGGCGTGATGTTGAGCTAAATGATATTCTAAATGTAGTAAAGACATCAAGATAGACCTCTATCTTGTGTAATGGTGCTTCCATTTACATTTACATTTAAAGCATTTAGCATTAACATGTGTGTGCACGCATCGTACAGAGGTGTTAGTCTTGGTCTTGTCATGTGTGCATATCGAGAGTTGTCAGTCTTGTCATTCACGCGTGTGTGCGTGTCCTTCGTGAGAGTTGTTAGTCTAGTTGTTCACGTGTGTGTGCACGCGCATGAATCATGTAGCGTTAGTTTGGTGTGAGGTCAGATGTACTGTGGAGTGTGCGTGTGTGTTCCCCGGAAGGGGGTTTCCACATTGGAGGATGCTGAGTGTGTTCGTTGTGTGTTCCCCGGAAGGGGATTCCCACCTCAGAGGCAGGCTGTAATTTAGTTTTGTTCATTTAGTTTGTTTAATTTAGTTTGTTATTTTAGCTTATTGTTTTCGCCCAAAAGCTTTGCGGCGAGTAGGGTGAAGACTTTGTGTTTTGTTTGTTTTTTATTTCACCTGCTCTCCCGCTGTTTCTCTCTCCCGGGTCTGGGAGAGAGATGGATTAATAAGATCTGGTCTGGAGACTGGGAAACTGCTGCTTGGCTCACATCCGGGGATTTGTCATGTGGCATGTGACAGTGGTGATGACAATTAGTTAGTACAGATTTCAGTGGTATTGGAGTCTGAAGAGGTGGGTTTTGAGCCATGACGTGCAGAGGGGGTTGCTACAGTGGTTCGAGCCACTGCCCCTTTTCCCTTCTTGGCTGAAATGCCCCTCTGGATCAAATAAATAAATACATAAATAAATAATAATAATAATAATTATTATTATTATTAAATTATTTTTATTTATTATTATTATTATTATTATTATTATTATTATTATTATTATTATTGTTATTATTATTATTATTATTGTGTTGTTGTTGCTGCTGCTGTTATTGTTATAATGCTTATGTTATAAATGTTATGATTACTGTTATTAAACCTAATTAAATCGCCGTTGTCATTATAAAACTAAAAGGTGGGGAGGCGGGGCGGTGCCCTTGAGCCACTGCCCCTCAAAATGTCTGTGCACGCCCCTGGTTTTGAGTCTCTTGCGGAAGATCGCAAGTGATTCCGTGGTCCTGACCAAGTGTGGAAGATCATTCCACCACCGAGGAGTTAGGACAGAGAGGAGGCGAGACCGCGAGGAGCGGGTGCCTGAGGCCCGGAGGGATGGGACAGTCAGTTTGCCAGAGGAGGCTGAGCGGAGGGGTCTGGCTGGGGTGTAGGGTGTGATGAGTGTCTGGAAGTAGGTGGGAGCAGTTCCTCTAGTGGCTTGATAAGCCAGCACCAGTGATTTAAATTTGATGCTTCTACAAGTAAAGACACGACAGACTTTCCCTCATCAATAATAATAATAATAATAATAATGTAATGCAGCCTAGGTGACACAATGCTATTTGGTGTCAGAAACGGATAATTAGGGGTCAAGATAGAGAGAGTCGATTTGGGAATTTAGCCAGAACACTGGGAACCTCCTACTATTTGATAAGCACCATGCAATATTTAATGACAACAGTGAGTCAAGACCTCCGTTTAACGTCATCCAAAAGACGGATGTCCTAAGGTAGTGTCCCCATCACTGCAATGGGGCATTATTTTTTCAGCTTAGTCCAGCGGGATAGAGCCTCCTACTGGCACACCACCACTACTTCCAGCAGCAACTCAGTTTTCCCAGGAGGCCTCATTTAAATGGTAACCAAGCCCAGTCCTGCTTAGCTTCAGTACTAACCAAGCCCAGCCCTGCTTAGCTTCAGCCACCAGGAAGGAGAGTGCCAGCTGTATTAATGACCATAGAGAGTCCAAACGAAGAGGACCACGGATGAATTTGGGAAGCCCATACCTTGCCCAGACCAGGGGTGTCTTTGACCTTGTTGACGGCGCGGAGCAGGCACGGCGGGGCGGGGGCGAGGAGGTCTGCAGGATGCCGCTGAAGTTGGTGGGGAAGAGGGGTGGGTCGCTCACGGAGGGAGGGGCAGGGCGCTGCTTCTTCTTCTTTGAGGACAGGTTCAGCTTCTGGGCGGCTCTGTAAGGGGACATCATCAGGCGTCATTGGAACTACACTGAAAAGATAAATAAATGAATAATAAAGAAACTTTGTCAGGGTTCATGCTGGGATTGCCATAACCAAGGGCATAGGTTTCATTTGAAGATTGGTAGGAGGGGCACTGTTGCCACCTCAAATGTTCAAAGCTAAGTTATTGTGTGGATGCATCAGCTTGCATCTAGGTAGCTACTTTAGATAGCAAACCAGATAACCAGTTAGTTTGATAAATATCTGGCCACGCTCATACTCTTATTGCTACATATCCCAGCATCCTGTTGTCCTTTTTTATCACGATAACTTATACAGTTATTGATGAGAATATTCATTATTAATGTAACCCTTTACAATGCTTAACTTTTCAGGGCAGAAGGGGGTTTAACACTTTGTTGTACGTCGCTCTGGATAAGAGCGTCTGCCAAATGCCTGTAATGTAATGTAATGTAATGTAATGTAATGTTTAATTTAACACTCTCTCAACATTGAGGAGGACAGGGCACCACCTCCCCACCCCCTGCCCCCATCCTCATCCCCATGCCCCTGAAACCTACACATGTGCGCATAATGAGAAACAATGAACCACTTGTGGAATCAAATGATAATTTTGTCGTGCAATAAAGCCAGACGAAAGCTTTGCTTGTACACAACGTTTCTTCTCAATAAACCCCTGGAGATAGGTCACTCTTAAGCTCCACACACAGAACTGCTTATAATTCTGAGCTACCCAGCTGCCAAGTTATTCTCAACAGCGCGCCCCTTTAATTATTTCCCTCAGCCTCGAAGAAAAAGTGCTTTTCCAGGAACGTTGGCTGAATCGCTAATTTAAACCGTTGATTAGAATAATCTGACATGCTTTCCTGAAGGAATTATGTGCCTGCTGCATGTTTCTTTTAATATGCCGCATTAAAAGTGGGCAAGGTCCTCCGTGTGTTTTTTCTGCAGCGGATTGCTGCCGCTTTCATGGGCCAGCCTGTGGCTATGTAGGCTCAAGGGAGACAAATCTTCCCCATGCTCTGTTGCACTGCAACAATGCACATCCCCAGTCCACGCTCGTCCTCCTCCAGTGCCTCTGTCTTGGCTTCGGGCTGTTGGCTGCAGTTATACAAACACACACACACACATACACACACACAGTCTCAAGCATGCATGAAAACATTCACACACATGCACACATATGCGCATGCATACACACACACATATGCAGGCACACGTGCACAATATACACACACATGCAGACACACGCACACAGACACTCTTCCATGCGCGCAAATACACACACACAGTCACACACACGTGCACACACATCTGCCCGCAAGAAAATTGCCCTGGAATGGAAGTCACACTTGTGAGATGGTCAATATGCTGAGTCATTCTATGGAAAAATAAACTAGTAGTTCAATTAATCTAAAGTGCAAGTCAATGTCCTCCATGAGGTATTGATCTCACTGTCTTGGTTGAGTGCACAGACCGCATCGCAAACGCAAGCACTTTCCCAGCTGCAACTGGTACAACCCCAACAAAGACCAGGAGGAGCTGGAGGCAGAGGGTAATCACCATAGCTACAGAATGGTGTTCCTTAATGATCAATTTACAGTTGGAGCCTTATTAGGGCAACAGCAATGGAGACCAGTCCAATCCTTTAAGTCTAGGGACTGGATTCAACCCATGTGTGTCTTTAACGAGGCGAGTGTAACTGTTTTTTCCCACAAATACAGTTTGGCAAGTTAATTTTGGTGATCACTGAACTCGCCAAACTGTGTTTATAAAGTTAAAAAAATGAACACTTGCATTTAACTTTGCAAGTCAAAGTTAAAGAAAAGTGTGTCCTTATCTTTGAGGTACACATTGAAAGCACGTGAACACCCACTTTAAAGCAGATTTGAAGTGATAAAATATAGAACAATAAAACTGACACGGTTTCAATGTCATATAAAGGCTCCTCTACCTTCAGCTACCTCTTTTTAAATCTCAAAATGTCTATGATATGTGCAATCACACCTGTATCAATGTCTTGTTTATATCCTGCATATCATTATGGCTTGCTTTAGGGCGCGGGCGGCTGCCTGATACTGCTGGGCCGGGGCAGTTATGTTGGGTTGTTGTGTAGTGGGGACTTGATAGAAACTTTTTAATGAAGAAAAATAAATATCCAGCATGTCATGTCTAACCTGGTTTAATGCAAGTATTACATATATTACATGACATATATTGCTTATTTTTTCTGCCGCCATATCAAAAATTGTTGCGCAAAACATACATGTGTACAACAGGAGAGCTACACTGACAGCCTTTGTTTATACCAGAGGAGAGTACTGAAATGTCAACTACTCATTACCTTGATTTAACCAATTCGACACTTGTGCCCTATTGTGAGGGTAAAACTTGTTTAAAGAGAGCTGGAAGACCAGCTAGATAGCAGGCCCCTAGGAGTGGAGAAGAGCAGTGCTGCTCCACCACCAACATTAATGTGAGCTGATAGGAGGCAGCCATGGTAATAATGAAATCATTTTGCCGCCGTGGATGCGATAACAACCATGGCAGATGAACGCGATCACGGCACATCGTATTAGTCATTGCCCACGAGGTACGTTTCCGGTCTTTAGGAGCAATTTTTTTTAAAGGCTCCCTCTTTCCACCCCCGGTGGAGTCTGTCCATTCCTTAAGGGAACCAGAGTGTGTGCTTTCACAGCAGCCGTGGGGGAAGCCAGTCTAGACCAGGCAAATGCCTCGCCGGCCACATCGCGGGCGGGAGTTGCGACATTTCACACCCCATCACAGCTGCCTGCGCTGCGCTAGAGCCATTTTTCAAAAGGCCTACAGGAGAGAAAAGATGAAGGATTTCAAAAAAAGGACAAGGAAATCAATCAATCAAACTTTATTTGTATAGGGCATTTTACAAAACATTTAACTAGGCTCTTCCTTGCATGTTCACCTCCTCAATGCTCCTCAATCCAAAAGTGCAAAACTAAAAAAAAAAAAGTAAAATGTGCAAAATGATTCTGTTTCTAGAGCACCATTCCAGACGCTGATCCTGTCTGTCAGCCCGTCTGTCTGTCTGTTTGTTACTTTGACCAGGGTGCCCCGTTCTATAGTAACGGTCTGGGAGCATCTGACTCAAAAGCCCATCCTAAATATTACTGTCTGGAAAGCAGATGGCAAAAATAGACCATTGTATCACAGCTCAATAAGCACACATTTTGGGAACGGCAATGCTGTGGGCTGGTTTTCCTTTTTACATTAGAGATGACTTAGTATTGACCCAGCACCAGTGCAAATGACTGGAGGTGCGTATTATCCCTTCTGTACTAGAAATAGACCAATGGCGCCTCCTGGGTGGCATAACAGTAAGAGCGTCTGACTGGAATGCATGTTGCCCACTGCAGCCGCAGTTCGAAACCCGGCTGTGCCAGTCCGGCTCTGGCTGGGAGTGCTGCTGGGTGGCGGAAAAAGGTTGTCTGCCGCAGGGAGGGGGAAAGGAAGCCAGCATTGGCTCTCTGCAG